>CAUDMG010004113.1:1210000-1412500 GCA_958450375.1 Homarus gammarus
TAATCATCGTCGTTATATTTATCACAGATAATATTAGTGTAACAAGAAACCTTTGTTGTTCTTAGCGATGTATTGAAAGAAACTAAACCGGTTAAATAACATAAAAGTTCTTGATTCTATAAATTTAAAATAACTCAACATAAAATCTGTTTCTAGCAAAATGAAGGACAAATTTGAGGGTTATGTTGTGTCCCCTGAGCGAGCGAGTACTGTACCACCTACACCTGGAAGCTGGTATTAATTAAGGTGTATGGTCCACCTTCCCACCAACACGGTTCTCACCCTAGTTGTAGCGTTACGGTAATCCTCATCACTGTGTCCACACGGCGCTAATCGTGTTCACAACCTGTACAGTACACACGGTAAACAAGGCGTCTTCCCGGATGAATCTAATGAATTTCGAAATGATCAATACGACTCCTGTTGTCTCGGTACTGTTGTCAAAATCCTTCGTCCGTTGTGTCATATTTTTTCTACACAATTATGTTGACTTTTTTTTTGTGACTTTACATGTTTAACTAGTAGCCTCGATCTTCTGAGTGAACTTGGGTCTTGCCTTAACCTAACCTAACCTGACCTGACCTAACCTAACCTCTATACCCGTAACACCGAGACATTATCCACCTGTTCAACTACTGTGTCTGTGTGTGTGTGTTTGTGTGTGTTTATATGGGCTTATATGTGTGTGTGTGTGTGTGTGTGTATACGTTTGTTTAGCAATAATGAGTAAATTTGCTGATGAAACTAAAATAGGGAGTGTAATTAAATCTGACGAGGACTCCGCAAAACTACAGGAAGATCTAAACGAATTTTTCGAATGGTCTGAAAAATGGCAGATGAAACTTAATGTGGACAAATGTAAAGTACTTAGTCCAGGAGATGTAAACAGAGAAACCAGATACCAGATGAACAACGATGTTATAGAGAAATCCGAATGTGAGAAAGATTTAGGAGTAATGATAAGTAGGAATCTTAAGCCAAGTAAACAATGTGTATTTGCTCGAAACAAGGCTAATAAAGTACTTGGGTTCAGACAAAGGAGTGTTAGTTACAAGACTAACGAGGTCATCCCAAAACTATATCTTCCGCTTGTGAGACCTCACTTGGATTACGCAGTTGAGTTCTGGTCACCGTACTACAGAATAGATATAGAATATCTAGAAAGCATTCAGAGGAGAATGACAAGACTAATCCCGGGCATTAGGAACCTTGAATACAGAGACAGGTTAAAGCATCTTAATTTGCACTCCCTCGAGAGACGTAAAGTGAGGGGCGATATGATCGAGGTATATAATTGGAAGTCAGGGCTAAACAAAGGTGATATAACAAAGGTACTCAAACTATCAACCAGGAGCGAACTCGTAACAATGGTTTTAAATTAGACAAATTAAGTTTTAGGCGCGAAATAGGTAAACATTTGTTTGGAAACAGAGTAGTGGATGAGTGGAACAAGTTACCAAACATCATCATTAACTCTAATACGCTGGATAGCTTCAAACACAGGTTGGGTGGATATATGAGTGGTGTAAACGGGACTGCCCAGTATGGGCCAGTCTCCCCCATTCTTATGTTCTTCCGTGTGTATGTGTTTGTTTGATTGTGCGTATTTAATAATAATAATAATAAACGGTATGTTAATATAGTTGCAGCCGGTAGCTGAAAATATACAAACTTACATGTGATTTAGACATAATGATATGCGTGTGCGTGTGTGTGTGATAATAATAATAATAATAATAATAATAATAATAATAATAATTAATTGTTTATTGAAAGAGCATGGCAGCCGGAAGGCTGAAAATATACTGTTACATAATTGGGGAATGGGTCTCTTGATTGACAAATAATATACAAGTAACATAAGTGATACAAATAATATATTTAATAACTAGGTGGGGAGGTGCGCGCGTGTGTGGTTGACCTGGCCACACGTTACCCGAAATATCCATCTGAATATTAATAATCAGTTCATTATAGTTGAGGAATACCGGTAGTTGGCCGCCTAGAGTGTGAGATGGACCGCACAAGAACAGACCTGAAGCATCGCCGTCAAAAACCAGTTGAGGTTCTTGATATAACGATACTAGTGTTAGGGAGCCAGCCAGACGGGGCTTACTGTGAGTGGTACATTACCTACTCAATAGATGGCGCTGATCATGTGATGAAACACGAACGAATTATTGATAATATTATGTAGATTTTATTACCGTAGATTTTTTGTCGACGGAGATATTTTGCATGAGTTAAGTGTGAAAGATGTGCAGTAGCCGATACTGTACTGTGATTGGCCGTCTTCTGCAGTTCCCTACACCATGCATATACTGTAAGCAGGACGATGTACCTTAAGTAGTTATATATATATTTTACATTTTTTTTATTTTGTTCTCTGAAAGTAACATTAGTTTTCTGTTTATTATTTTTTTCCTTTTTTATCCTGATATTTTGAACTGAATTACACGCATAAAATGTTAATAGTGAGGGTCGGAAGTGACAATACATGAATTGAATTCATCATAATATATTGTTGGTTGGGAATGGAAGTGCATCTCTGGCAACTGGGGTCGACGGGTGCCTGTGGATACCTGTGCAAGTAGGCAGCTTTGCCGTTGCGCACTTGACGTAACCCTTGCCTTCACACCTGTACCCATTGTGTAAAAGAGGTTCTAGGTGTTCTTTACTGAATCATTATTGAGTATATCTCTAAGTTAGATGTAGGGGAGAGGTCATGTATGGTGAGGGAGGTCGCGGCTAGTGGCGCCGCTCTGGTGGCGAGAGGCGGCAAGGGGCTGTGTGTGTATCGGTGTAGTCGTCAGTCAGTTGGTGGGCCGCGTAGCCTAAGGACGCGCGCTCCTGTGTGTGATGATCATGTTGAGCCGCCCCGGGCCCCGGTGACGCGCGCGGCGTGCTACCTCCACCATCACTGTGTCACCACTTACTTCACTCTCACTTAGTGTCATAATTGTTCTGCGTTATTTGAATCATGGCTTCAAGCTTCTTTTCGTTAGTGAAAGAGGAACCCGATGTTGGGCATGATATGGAAACTACGCCCGTGGCATTGCCGCCCACCAGTGTGGGTATGAGCGGCCACACACCCCCAGGTGGTGGTGGTCGGCACGTGGGCGGACCGCCTCTGCAGGCGGGGATGCCCCTCACGCCCGTGACACCCACCACCCACCAACCTCCACCTCTCCGCCGCCTCGAGATTGACCCAAACTTTGAGCCCGTGGCCCGTTCCCGCTCTAACACGTGGCCGCTGCCGTGCCCTGAGGGGTACATGGAGGGCGAGGAGCCCGTAGCGGTAGCTGCCGAGGGCCCTGTCCCTGTGGACCAGATCCGACCCCCGGGCACCATAGGCGGACCGGGCGACCCCTCGGGCGGTCCTCCCAAGAAGAACACCTCCCGCCGCAACCCTTGGGGCAACATGTCTTACGCCGACCTCATCGCCCAGGCCATCATGTCATCTCCTGAGGGACGCGCCACGCTATCCCAGATCTACGACTGGATGGTGCAGAACGTGCCATACTTCAAGGACAAGGGCGACTCCAACTCCTCTGCCGGCTGGAAGGTAGGCAGCAGGAAGAGCGTGGCGGCGGCCTAGGCGGCGCCACCTTCAACGTAGGGCGCTGTCTGCAGGCTCAAGGCCGCTCGCATCTAGGATCTCATAACTAATATGTTTTTACTTATAAGCTTCATGAGCAAGGACTTCCTTGTCCAGTTATGTAGAATAAACATTAAGCATGTTTACAGCCTAAGGTCGTAGTGAGGGTCAGGGAGGTAAGTGTTTACATACCGCTACATATTTTCACAATGGGATCTTGGGAACTCACCTGCAGGGTGATCATGTAGAACATTGTGAAGGTATACATTTGGTTAATGTTCAGACGGTAATATAACCGGATGCGTCGTACATTAAGATAACATTGGTGATGAGGCTCACTAACACCCGCTTACTGTTACTGCCACATTATTCGTTGGCATCATTCTGTGTACATGTGTCGGTATTAACAGAGGAACAATTACCGTTTGTGTGACTTCATAAGTTAAGCGCAGCGGCGGCGGCCACCGCGGCCAGCATCAGTGAATCTCCGAGATTTACAGTTAATCTGAGACCTAAGTAGTGGTGGTCGTAGATCACTACTGTGTGGGAAATATGGAAGTTTGTAAAAGGGAAGAAGACACCGTATGAGGGAGTTAGCGGTGGGTGGGTCTGTACTTGCTTATTAACAGTGTAGTGAGGAGTCGTACTTGTCGGACCAGAGTGTAGAGCAACAACCTCATGTGTTGGGAGCCACTTGATATTCTCTACACCACAGTGCTTGTAATACTTTATAGGGATCAAATAAGAAAACTGAAAATTCGTGGTAGTTGAGGCAAGATATTAGAGGCGTCTTGGTCCAAACCTTTCTCCATAGCTGAGGCAAATAACCATTAACTACCTGGGTCCGGCTTGACACCTTCACCCCGACCTTTTTGTTATAAGGTCGGGGGTGAGGTGAGGTCAGGGCCGGTCCACACAGCGGGGCGCTGGGGAGGGTCACCACCAACCTAACCTCTTGTGGTCCCCTCCCTCACCTTACCTACACCGAGGTCTTGGTGTCCTGGGGAACGGAAACGCTTCTATATAGTTTATTTATCTTTTTCTTATTTTATAATATTTAAAGATATAATGAAGCTTCTGTGAGCTATGGTTGGCGCCCTTCATTGTGGCGCTGTGAGATCACATTCTTTGAGCGCTATGGTGTGTGTGTGTGTGTTGAGCGCTATGGTGTGTGTGTGTGTATGTGAGCACTGTGGTGTGTGTGTGTGTGTGTGAGCACTGTGGTGTGTGTGTGTGAGCACTGTGGTGTGTGTGTGTGTGTGAGAGCACTGTGGTGTGTGTGTGAGCACTGTGGTGTGTGTGTGTGAGCAATGTGGTGTGTGTGTGAGAGCACTGTGGTGTGTGTGTGTGTGTGTGAGCAATGTGGTGTGTGTGTGTGTGAGCAATGTGGTGTGTGTGTGTGAGAGCACTGTGGTGTGTGTGTGTGTGTGAGAGCACTGTGGTGTGTTTATGAGCGCTGTGGTTAGTGTTAAGCGCTGCTGTGTTGTACTGTGTTCAGCGCTGTGATGTGTGTGAGCGCTGTGGCTTGTGTATGAGCGCTGCTGTGTTGTACTGTGTTCAGCGCTATGGTGTGTGTGTGAGCGCTGTGGTTAGTGTTCAGCGCTACTGTGTTATACTGTGTTCAGCGCTGTGATGTGTGTGTATGAGCGCTGTGTTGAGCGCTGCTGTGTTTTACTGTGTTCAGCGCTGTGATGTGTGTGTGAGCGCTGTGGTGTTTGTGTGTGTAAGCCCACTGGTGTATGTTGAGCGCTGTGGGATGTGTGTGTTGAGCGCTGTGGGATGTGTGTGTGTTGAGCGCTGTGGGATGTGTGTGTGTTGAGCGCTGTGGTGTGTGTGCGCGTGCTACGATATGTTGTGCGCATGAGTGCTCTATGGTGTACACTGTAAATTAATGTGTGTTTGTGTGAGCGCTTTTGTGCAGTGGTATGAGGTAGAGCGCTGTGGTGTGTTGTGTTTGAGCACTGTAAATTAATGTGTGTGTGTGTGTGTGATATACATTATACTACTTTATATTTAGTGAAAACCTCTCTTTAACGGTTTAAATAAAAAGGAAAAGCTCATTATATCGAGGGTTCATTAAATGTGAATCTTCCAACCCCCTCCCCCCCCCCCCTCGTCTAACGGATTACATGGAGAGAGGTGTCCGTTATATGGAGGTTTATTGTACTAAAAAAACACTCCTGGAGGAAGAGTTAAACTGCAATAATAATAATAATGGGTATATTTATTTTTGTCTAAGAATATTTCTAACATTTCGAAATATAAAAAAAAAATATCTATAGGCGTAAAATTATATTCGGATATATTACCATAAAATAATAATAGTACCATACGGATTTGTTTTGAATTATGAACGAATATAGAAATAATATAATTGATGACGCGTGTTGCAATGACGGCAGGTTAGAAATATATTGACCCCACACCTTGGAGTGTTTAATATAGTCCACTGGTCAAGAACACGGCGCAGTGTAGAGGGAAAATTAGTGCGTATATACCTGGCAGACACAACGACACCTGTACTGTCCTTATTGTATTACACAGACGAGAGGCGCTCACTGTTTATGGTAGATTACAGTGTTAGAATTATCGTCAGAATATTGAGAAAGGTCTTGGCTTAGTTCAGGGGGGCACACACGCACACACACACACACACACTAACTAATGTTTATTTTCTAATTGTATTATAATGTTGATCAGACTCGCATCACTTTATCTTCTGTTAAATGTTTCTTAACCATCATTTAGGTACAGTTGTTGTTTGGTCGATTATTTCCATTACTGTTTGTGTTGTAAAGTGCTGGTGTTAAGGTGTCCATGATTAGAACATCCCATGTGTGTGTGTGTGATATAACAATGACCATTAACAAAGAAGTAAAACTGGAAACTAAAGAAAATCATCTGATTATGCGTTTGGGACCTTTAAATCGTTTTGTTTATGTACTGTATACATTATGGCGGCGGAGACTGTCTTGTTAACAACCACACACACACGTACACACATATTTGTTACGGTGAGATACAAGTGAGGGGCGGGGTGAGGCACTGGACCTGGTGGTGATGATGGTACTGTACCTGGTGGTGATGATGGTCCTGTACCTGGTGGTGATAATGGTACTGGACCTGGTGGTGATGATGGTACTGTACCTGGTGGTGATGATGGTACTGGACCTGGTGGTGATGATGGTACTGGACCTGGTGGTGATGATGGTACTGTACCTGGTGGTGATGATGGTACTGGACCTGGTGGTGATGATGGTACTGTACCTGGTGGTGATGATGGTACTGGACCTGGTGGTGATGATGGTACTGTACCTGGTGGTGATGATGGCACTGTACCTGGTAATGATGGCACTGTACCTGGTGGTGATAATGGTACTGGACCTGGTGGTGATGATGGTACTGTACCTGGTGGTGATGATGGTACTGTACCTGGTGGTGATGATGGTACTGTACCTGGTAATGATGGCACTGTACCTGGTGATTTACGGGAGCGGCCGCCGCCCGTATGGCATGCTAGCGGTGACGGCGGCGGCTACAGCCTGGGGTCACGCTGCCGCCGCCTCCACCAAGACATTCCTAGAGGAGGTTTTTATTCTTTTTAGGGAAGCTCCTTCGTAAGATCCTTCAACTTGTGTGTTTGTGTCCTGAAGAAGACTGTATTTGTTCTAGGAACGTGTATGGTAGATACTGCTAGTTACTGGAGGAGTGTTGACGCCTTTTTTATCCAAACGTAATTTACACGAAATATATTCTTTTTATCTGCCTCCTGAAGCACCAAGTCGGGTGAGTTATATAACTGGTGGTGGGAGACCTTGACAAGGGCTGGGTTTACTTCTCATGTGTGTCAATAATTCCCCAAATAAAAGTTAACTATACCGTATCTGTACAACCATTCCTTCTGGCGCGAGAGAAGAGGTAGAATGTATTGGGGGGTGTATCAGCTTCAGGTCTGGGAATATATTAAATTTGAAATACTTTAGATCATTGAGAGGAAATTGACATGCATGGCATCTCTCACGGGCTGGGTTGGGTTGGGCCAGGTCAAGTGCTCAGACATATAAAGGCATCAGAATGGCGCCCATAAGACAGGCCAAAAGTGGTTATTGGCAGGTGATGAAGGCCATGCACACAGGACCTACCAGTTGAGGTGTACAATAGCACTATACCGGGTAGAGGAGGTCGCCGCTGTCCTGACACCTCTGCAGCTGATCATGGTTCTAAACGCTCTGTCAAAGTAGATATAAGTACTGGTGGAATCGTGGCTTGTTTTCACTCCTTAGTCGACACCAAACCTTTGACATACGTTTTGGGAACTGTGAGTTATGTGTTAAGAGAGCCACAGTGTCACGTGTGGCTGTGTCAAGAGAGCCATAGTGTCACGTGTGGCTGTGTTAAGAGAGCCTCAGTGTCACGTGTGGCTGTGTTAAGAGAGCCACAGTGTCACGTGTGGCTGTGTTAAGAGAGCCACAGTGTCACGTGTGGCTGTGTTAAGAGAGCCACAGTGTCACGTGTGGTTGTGTCAAGAGAGCCTCAGTGTCACGTGTGGCTGTGTCAAGAGAGCCTCAGTGTCACGTGTGGCTGTGTTAAGAGAGCCACAGTGTCACGTGTGGCTGTGTCAAGAGAGCCTCAGTGTCACGTGTGGCTGTGTCAAGAGAGCCTCAGTGTCACGTGTGGCTGTGTTAAGAGAGCCACAGTGTCACGTGTGGCTGTGTCAAGAGAGCCACAGTGTCACGTGTGGCTGTGTTAAGAGAGCCACAGTGTCACGTGTGGTTGTGTCAAGAGAGCCTCAGTGTCACGTGTGGCTGTGTTAAGAGAGCCTCAGTGTCACGTGTGGCTGTGTTAAGAGAGCCTCAGTGTCACGTGTGGCTGTGTTAAGAGCCACAGTGTCACGTGTGGCTGTGTTAAGAGAGCCTCAGTGTCACGTGTGGCTGTGTTAAGAGAGCCTCAGTGTCACGTGTGACTGTGTCAAGAGAGCCTCAGTGTCACGTGTGGCTGTGTTAAGAGAGCCTCAGTGTCACGTGTGACTGTGTCAAGAGAGCCTCAGTGTCACGTGTGGCTGTGTTAAGAGAGCCTCAGTGTCACGTGTGACTGTGTTAAGAGAGCCACAGTGTCACGTGTGACTGTGTCAAGAGAGCCTCAGTGTCACGTGTGGCTGTGTTAAGAGAGCCTCAGTGTCACGTGTGGCTGTGTTAAGAGAGCCTCAGTGTCACGTGTGGCTGTGTTAAGAGATTCTCAGTGTCACGTGTGGCTGTGTTAAGAGATTCCCAGTGTCACGTGTGGCTGTATCAAGAGAGCCTCAGTGTCACGTGTGGCTGTGTTAAGAGAGCCACAGTGTCACGTGTGGCCGTGTTAACTGCTCTGATGACTCGTTAGCCATCACACCACCAGTCAGCTCAGCGTGATCATTGGTTTCCCATCACCTGTGTTAAGTGACGAACGCGGTATGAGAGTAGGTTAGTCTTCATTCGCCAGCGGCAACGTTTGTCCTGCCGCCATAAAGTCGATTGCATTATTCGAAGAGGGTGTGGCTGGGACCTAACATGGTGTGGTTAGATCACTATACATGGTGTGGCTGGGTTACTATACATGATGTGGCTGGGTTACTATACACTACTAAAAAAAAAAAATGTCCCCCTGGAAATAAATCTCACTTGACGATTTCTCACTCAAAAAGTTTAGTCAAAAGGGAAGGAATCCCACCAGACCTTGTTTGTATGTGTGTATCTTACCGTGTTTGTTGGTTAGGTTAGGTTAGGTGTGGTTGGTTAGATGAGGTGTGGTTGGTTAGGTTAGGTGTTGTTGGTTAGGTGTGGTGTGGTTGGTTAGATGAGGTGTGGTTGGTTAGGTGAGGTGTGGTTGGTTAGGTGTGGTTGGTTAGGTTAGGTTAGGTGTGGTTGAGGCAGATCAAAGTATGTATGGGTGAAGGGCCTGAGGGAGGGAGGGTCGTGGCCGCTCTCCTTTCCTCTCTCAGGTGTTGACAGGGGAGGAGGAAGGAGGTACTGGGGGGGTAATCTACGTCGTGTACCTGTGTTGCTTCATTCATTTGTGCTGCCACTCACCTTGTCCACTAGAAAGCTTTTGGCAGGTAAAGGACCCTGTTTAATATGGAATAAGACATAAATACATACATACATATCGTGTGTGCTTTGCGTTTACATATGGTCGTTTTTAATCTCTACCGGTGTCGACTTGAGCCACAGGACAGAGGTTTATTAACACTGTACATTTAAATAACTCGCCTCTTTAATAATCTTCGTTTAGTTTAGCCTCATGTAAAGTTTGTCGTGGCAGTCCGTGTGTATGTGAGGGAATCACCTGAAGAATCACCCCCCCCCCCCCCTCCTCCCCCACCTTCCAGTACCACGCCACGACAAGAATCCCTTCCGAGGATTTTATCATTGTATGGTTAGGTTAAATAAAATACAAAGTAATGATTTTTTTTACAGGTTTATGGTTAAGTTACCAGACGATATTTGATAAAAAATTATATTGTTTACTGTAAAGCAATATTTGGTGACGCTTAAGTTTATAAAGTTTGTCTGGAAAGCCTTCTTGTAACAGGAATTCTTCAAGAAAAGAATTAAATAGCCAATATTGTCTTGGTGTAGTTCTTGTGACTGCAGGATTGGCTTGTTTGAGGTGTAATGTTAGTGTGTGATCTGTGTGTGCATCAGCTATATAGGTCAATCCAAGGTCACGTGGCCAATACAACCTGACCTCACCTGAAGAATATCCTCTCCAGCGCTGCCTTGGGTGGTGACACTAGGCTGAACCTATTGAGTGGTACTACACATTAATACCTCCGCCCAATAGACTCAGAGGCAGCAAGTACAGTATATAAACAGAGGAAATGACACACACACACACACAACAGTTTGCGTCTCGCCTCCCCAGCAATTTAAAAACCTCTTGGAGCTTAATTTTTATTTTAACAATTTTAGAACATATAAAATTGACGTGATTTTTTTGTTTTTTTACGAAAGTTAGAAAAAAAAGTCGATAAAATCATTGAGTTGTGTTAGTATAATAATTTCTCTCATTATCCAAGAATGTATTTAACACCGCAGGACTCGGACGAAAAACAGCTGTCGTATAAAAAATAATATTAATTAGCTTTACACTTAATAAGATTTGTAAGTCTAACGGATGAGAGAATTATATTATAAAGTATTTACCTTGTTTAAATACAGACGAAAAATAGTGAAATATTCTGAAACATTTTATTGGCTCTCTCTCTCTCTCTCTCTCTCTCTCTCTCTCTCTCTCTCTCTCTCTCTCTCTCTCTCTCTCTCTCTCTCTCTCTCTCTCTCTCTCTCTCACAGGACGACACACTGGTTCAATAATCACATTACTGCCTATAGTTATTACCCCTCCTTAGACCTCGAAGTGGCATCTATTCTTGTATTATTGTTAAGGATCTTGTACTTATGTTTGACAGCTGGTTAACCTCATTTATATAGGCCGGTGCCGGGGGATAAGGGTAAAATATGCAGTTTCTGTTATGTGACCCGCTCCAGGAAGGTTGTAGGGAACAGCTCTGATGTACACGGCATACTGTAGGTCAGGCAGCCTGTGAAATAAATGTGACACATGCTGGTGAGGTGTAGGTCAGGCAGCCTGTGAAGTAAATGTGACATATACCTGCTTAAGTACGGGTGAGAGAGCCGTACTACAGCTAACAGAGTAAAGCCGAGGGAAGGAGGTATACTGATTAAGCGGCGAGTTACCTGCAGATGTTGACGGTCTCGTTATTTACACCTACCATATGTTTGGTGTGAGAACTATGTAGGTTCCAGCGCTCTCTCCTGTACGACGCCACTTGGACAGACTGGTGTGCCTTTTATACTGCGCTCCTCTCTATGTGGTATAGTTCATGTCTTACTGTGGTGATTTTGTGGTAGATGTGTGTGTGTGTGTGTGGTTGGTGACCTCCAGCTGAGGGCAGATGTCCCCGGGTTGTCTCTGGCAGCGAACAAGTGGTACAGTTATCTGGCGGTGGAGCGACGATAAGGCAGCGTGATAAGCGACTCAGATAGTGACCTGGACATCCCCGGGTGTTTGTGGCCACCCCGTACCCTAAGTGTCCTAACATGGCCACACTTGAGGAACGAACACTTACCTCACCTGCCCACACCTGAGGGATGACACTCCTTAATCTGGCCACACCTGAGGGACGAACACTACCTCACCTGGCCACACCTGAGAGACGAACACTACCTCACCTGCCCACACCTGAGGGATGACACTCCTTAATCTGGCCACACCTGAGAGACGAACACTACCTCACCTGGCCACACTTGAGAGACGAACTCTACCTCACCTGGCCACACCTGAGAGACGAACACTACCTCACCTGGCCACACCTGAGGGATTGATTGGGATGTTGTATATGAGTGGGTGTGTCACTGGGGAACTAAGGTAGCTATGTGGAGACACTGGGGGAGCTAAGGTAACTATGGGGAGACACTGGGGGAGCTAAGGTAACTATGGGGAGACACTGGGGAAGCTAAGGTAACTATGGGGAGACACTGGGGAGCTAAAGTGCCTAGAGACTGGGGGAGAGACGCCTGTAGTGAGGGAGGGGAGAGGAGGGGTTCGTCTCAGTAACTTTACCTGGTGTGGGCGACTGGCACTTGACCTGATAAATACTGACTTTAAGAGAGTGTACCGCTGTAATAAGAGAGTGTACCGCTGTAATAAGGGTGTACCGCTGTAATAAGAGAGTGTACCGCTGTAATAAGAGTGTACCGTTGTAATAAGAGTGTACCGCTGTAATAAGAGAGTGTACCGCTGTAATAAGAGAGTGTACCGCTGTAATAAGGGTGTACCGCTGTAATAAGAGAGTGTACCGCTGTAATAAGGGTGTACCGCTGTAATAAGAGAGTGTACCGCTGTAATAAGAGTGTACCGTTGTAATAAGAGTGTACCGCTGTAATAAGAGTGTACCGTTGTAATAAGGGTGTACCGCTGTAATAAGAGTGTACCGCTGTAATAAGAGTGTACCGCTGTAATAAGAGAGTGTACCGCTGTAATAAGGGTGTACCGCTGTAATAAGAGAGTGTACCGCTGTAATAAGGGTGTACCGCTGTAATAAGGGTGTACCGCTGTAATAAGAGTGTACCGCTGTAATAAGAGTGTACCGCTGTAATAAGAGTGTACCGCTGTAATAAGAGTGTACCGCTGTAATAAGGGTGTACCGCTGTAATAAGAGAGTGTACCGCTGTAATAAGAGAGTGTACCGCTGTAATAAGAGTGTACCGCTGTAATAAGAGTGTACCGCTGTAATAATAAAAGTAAATACAAGGAAGGAGAGGTGTACCGTAATAAGTGGTGTACCATAGTAAGTGGACTCTGAGGGTGGCATCTTCTGCGTCTTCTGTGTTGTCTCAGTGCGGAGAGGGATGTGTGGTGGGGCGGAGAGGGATGTGTGGTGGGGCGGAAAGGGATGTGTGGTGGGGCGGAGAGGGATGTGTGGTGGGGCGGAAAGGGATGTGTGGTGGGGCAGACAGGGATGTGTGGTGGGGCGGAGAGGGATGTGTGGTGGGGCGGAGAGGGATGTGTGGTGGGGCGGAAAGGGATGTGTGGTGGGGCGGAAAGGGATGTGTGGTGGGGCGGAGAGGGATGTGTGGTGGGGCAGACAGGGATGTGTGGTGGGGCAGACAGGGATGTGTGGTGGGGCGGAAAGGGATGTGTGGTGGGGCAGACAGGGATGTGTGGTGGGGCAGACAGGGATGTGTGGTGGGGCAGACAGGGATGTGTGGTGGCGATTAAAAAAAACCAGACACACCTGGCAGTTTGTTTCATTCATCACCCGAGTCTAAAAATCTCTTGGCACTCATCTCGCTATTTTAGTATCTATGTGTATCGTCATTAAGTCACATTTCTCCCTGAAAAAAAAAAAATTAAAATAATCTTCAATGAAATCTTACCTTAGTGTGGCTGACCATCACAATAAGACATTTTTATTTTTTCTTGTTTATTTATTTTTTTTTTTTCATGAATTCAGTGGAGGACCGAAGCCCCGTCATGTGGGTGGAGCAAAGGTTGGAGTGTGTTTAACTTGTCTTACAGAGGGAGTGTGGAGGCCAACCCAGTCGGGGCTTCAGTTACCTACAGGGCTTCAGTCTTTGTTACCTCCAACACTCATACAAGGCTTCAGTTGTTACCTCCAACACTCATACAAGGCTTCAGTTGTTACCTCCAACACTCGTACAAGGCTTCAGTTGTTACCTCCAACACTCGTACAAGGCTTCAGTTGTTACCTCCAACACTCATACAAGGCTTCAGTTGTTACCTCCAACACTCGTACAAGGCTTCAGTTGTTACCTCCAACACTCATACAAGGCTTCAGTTGTTACCTCCAACACTCGTACAAGGCTTCAGTTGTTACCTCCAACACTCATACAAGGCTTCAGTTGTTACCTCCAACACTCGTACAAGGCTTCAGTTGTTACCTCCAACACTCATACAAGGCTTCAGTTGTTACCTCCAACACTCGTACAAGGCTTCAGTTGTTACCTCCAACACTCGTACAAGGCTTCAGTTGTTACCTCCAACACTCGTACAAGGCTTCAGTTGTTACCTCCAACACTCATACAAGGCTTCAGTTGTTACCTCCAACACTCGTACAAGGCTTCAGTTGTTACCTCCAACACTCGTACAAGGCTTCAGTTGTTACCTCCAACACTCATACAAGGCTTCAGTTGTTACCTCCAACACTCATACAAGGCTTCAGTTGTTACCTCCAACACTCGTACAAGGCTTCAGTTGTTACCTCCAACACTCATACAAGGCTTCAGTTGTTACCTCCAACACTCATACAAGGCTTCAGTTGTTACCTCCAACACTCATACAAGGCTTCAGTTGTTACCTCCAACACTCGTACAAGGCTTCAGTTGTTACCTCCAACACTCGTACAAGGCTTCAGTTGTTACCTCCAACACTCGTACAAGGCTTCAGTTGTTACCTCCAACACTCGTACAAGGCTTCAGTTGTTACCTCCAACACTCGTACAAGGCTTCAGTTGTTACCTCCAACACTCGTACAAGGCTTCAGTTGTTACCTCCAACACTCGTACAAGGCTTCAGTTGTTACCTCCAACACTCATACAAGGCTTCAGTTGTTACCTCCAACACTCATACAAGGCTTCAGTTGTTACCTCCAACACTCGTACAAGGCTTCATTGTTACCTCCAACACTCATACAAGGCTTCAGTTGTTACCTCCAACACTCATACAAGGCTTCAGTTGTTACCTCCAACACTCGTACAAGGCTTCAGTTGTTACCTCCAACACTCGTACAAGGCTTCAGTTGTTACCTCCAACACCCATACAAGGCTTCAGTTGTTACCTCCAACACTCATACAAGGCTTCAGTTGTTACCTCCAACACTCATACAAGGCTTCAGTTGTTACCTCCAACACTCATACAAGGCTTCAGTTGTTACCTCCAACACTCATACAAGGCTTCAGTTGTTACCTCCAACACTCATACAAGGCTTCAGTTGTTACCTCCAACACTCATACAAGGCTTCAGTTGTTACCTCCAACACTCGTACAGTTTAGAGGGACAGGTCTCTCTCTCTCTCTCTCTGCAAGTCATAATAATTTTGTTAGTCCCGTATTACATTGTGTTGAAGTGTGTGTGTGTGTGGGGGGGGGGGGGGTGTGTGGCATTGGTCATATATACTGTAATTTACATCCAGGTACACGACGCAAGGAAGATAATGTACCCCTGGGAGTGTACCGTCGGCCTAGTGTACCCCTGGGAGTGTACCGTCGGCCTAGTGTACCCCTGGGAGTGTACCGTCGGCCTAGTGTACCCCTGGGAGTGTACCGTCGGCCTAGTGTACCCCTGGGAGTGTACCGTCGGCCTAGTGTACCCCTGGGAGTGTACCGTCGGCCTAGTGTACCCCTGGGAGTGTACCGTCGGCCTAGTGTACCCCTGGGAGTGTACCGTCGGCCTAGTGTACCCCTGGGAGTGTACCGTCGGCCTAGTGTACCCCTGGGAGTGTACCGTCGGCCTAGTGTACCCCTGGGAGTGTACCGTCGGCCTAATGTACCCCTGGGAGTGTACCGTCGGCCTAGTGTACCGTCGGCCTAGTGTACCCCTGGGAGTGTACCGTCGGCCTAGTGTATCCCTGGGAGTGTACCGTCGGCCTAGTGTATCCCTGGGAGTGTACCGTCGGCCTAGTGTACCCCTGGGAGTGTACCGTCGGCCTAGTGTACCCCTGGGAGTGTACCTTCGGCCTAGTGTACCCCTGGGAGTGTACCGTCGGCCTAGTGTACCCCTGGGAGTGTACCGTCGGCCTAGTGTACCCCTGGGAGTGTACCGTAGTGTGAGGAGCCGCCACCTTAAGGACAGGTAGAGACATAGGACACCTGGCCGCCCCCCCCCCCACCCACCCTCCAGTATTGTGTATATATCGCTACAGGTCCCGCCGGCGCTCTGATTACTCTTCCCTCATTGATTTCTGATTGGCCAGTTGCGTAACGAGGCTTTCTAACGATCAATTAGTCGTCGGTAACAAGCCAGTTCTGTGTCCAGGCGGCATTCATCAGTGATAGCTAAGTTAGCGTTGGATTTAACAAGTGGTTGGTGATCAGCGTTTGGGTGTAATTGTGACCGACAGATTACGTGCTGCTGTGTTCAACGTGGAAGGTTTTGAGCAGAGTTTATGAGCGTTCCTGTGTTCGTTGTTCCTCAATTAAATGGAACGCAAACTAATTTCGTCCACTGTCGCCCTGGCAGTTTTACAGAGCGGGTGTAAATTAGTTGTTAAAATCCAGCAAAAGCGTCGCCATTGTGTTAGCTCGGGTGGACATCAAAGATTGTTAGAGTAAACGAAATAACCAATCATAATGTTATTGTCAAAATAAACCATTGATTTAGACTAATTGGGGGGGAGGGGGGGGTAGGACTTTAGACTCGTTAATTTTTCCCTTTTGTCATGCAGACTGAAATATATGTCACACAAAACCCTCAGTATTGTTACTCTTCAAAAGATACACCTCTTTCTGCTCACACTCCAGCCTTTTTTATTCTGTGTGTGTGTGTGTGTCTGTCTGTGTGTGTGTGTGTGTGTGTGTGTGTGTTACCTACCTACCATCCAGTTACTGTACGGAATATTATCGGTATTACAAGAGGACAGTCGTGTTTGAATAAAGTTTTTAGTATGGATCGGTAAAATTACAGATGGTTCTTAGGGAAAATGTAAAAATCCTAAGATTGGGGAATAGAAAAGAGGAGAGGCAGCGTAAATGTGATAAAGAATGAGGATTAATGATATAATTATGAAGTTACAATCTAGATGGTGGCAGTGTGTGTTTATTAAAGCTAACAGGGTACAGTAAGATGTGGTCATATCTAGGAGTGTTTGTAACAGTTTTATCTCCCAGTTCTGACTTGTGTGTTCACTGTACTGTATTGAGACCCTGAAAGTACTCAGAAACGTAAGCATTAGGACCCTAAGTTTGAGAGACGTGGGATGATAAGGTAAAACAAAGGTGATATAATAAAGGTACTTAAACTATCCAACCAGAAAGGAATTAGGTCAAATTGGGTTAAGAAATATGAATACAATATATTTCATTCTTATGTTCTTTTGTGTGTGTGTCGGTAATGATGGTGTAGTGGATGACGACCAACACTCTCCCTCCCTCCATCCCTTACCCTTCCCGGCTCCCTTTTCCAGCCCATAGGTCCTACTGGATCCACATTTCACCACCTTACCACATCCCTTCCACACCCTCCCTGTATCTCTTACCACACTTCACCTCACACCCTCTGGCGCCATCTCAGCACATCCCAGCACACCTTCATTATACCCCAGCTCATCCTCACTACACTTGGTACACTCCTACTTCACACCCATATCACTCGTACCCCGACAGTACACTACCATACAGATTGGTCAAGCCTTTCATATCTCTCTCTCTCTCCACCTGATATTTTGCGATTCTATTTTACTCGATCTTTCTCCTTCCTTCCCTATCTATTCTTGCATCCTGTCCTCCCTATCCTTTCCTCCTCTCCCTATCCTCGCCTCCTACCTTCGCTCACAAGTACCACCTCCAGGCAGCGTCCGTCAGATAGCCGTGAGTCACCGTCTGATACCCTCGTGGACACATGAGCGTTCATCTTATCGTTTTATTTTGTTTACAGAGTCAAGTCGTGGGCGCTGACCCCTCGTGTCGCCAGACTGGTGGGGCGGCGCCAGGGGGAGGCTGCCAAAACTAAGAGAGGGTCGGGAGGCGGCCGGGGGGGGGGGGGGGCAAGGACATGGCTGAGGGAGAAGACTCAGTGGTTGGGGGGGAGGTGGTGCACATGGGGGGGGGGCATATGGGGGAGAGACATGCACAGGGGTGAGGGGGGGGTAGGGAGAGAGGGAAGAGGAGGCAGCACAGGCGTGAGGGGGGTAGGGAGGGAGGTAGCACAGGGGAGAGGGGGGTAGGGAGGGAGGCAGCACAGGGGAGAGGGGGGTAGGGAGGGAGGCAGCACAGGGGAGAGGGGGGTAGGGAGGGAGGCAGCACAGGGGTGAGGGGGGTAGGGAGGGAGGCAGCACAGGGGTGAGGGGGGATAGGGAGGGAGGTAGCACAGGGGAGAGGGGGGTAGGGAGGGAGGCAGCACAGGGGTGAGGGTGGTAGGGAGGGAGGCAGCACAGGGGTGAGGGGGGTAGGGAGGGAGGCAGCACAGGGGAGAGGGGGGTAGGGAGGGATGCAGCACAGGGGAGAGGGGGGTAGGGAGGGAGGTAGCACAGGGGAGAGGGGGGTAGGGAGGGAGGCAGCACAGGGGAGAGGGGGGTAGGGAGGGAGGTAGCACAGGGGAGAGGGGGGTAGGGAGGGAGGTAGCACAGGGGAGAGGGGGGTAGGGAGGGAGGTAGCACAGGGGAGAGGGGGGTAGGGAGGGAGGCAGCACAGGGGTGAGGGGGATAGGGAGGGAGGTAGCACAGGGGAGAGGGGGGTAGGGAGGGAGGCAGCACAGGGGTGAGGGGGGTAGGGAGGGAGGCAGCACAGGGGTGAGGGGGGTAGGGAGGGAGGCAGCACAGGGGTGAGGGTGACGGCGACTACACCCAGGGTCACCACCTTGCTCAACAGTCGTGCATGATTCCCCAAGTTTAATTTATTCCTTCAAATTTATATACTGTGCCCACCGACACCCACCCACGCCTCTACCAGTCGTGCACACACCCACCAGCCAGGGTGATAGTGAGGCGGCAGGGTGATAGTGAGGCAGCAGGGTGATAGTGAGGCAGCAGGGTGATAGTGAGGCAGCAGCTGGCAGGGTGACAGTGAGGCAGCAGCTGGCAGGGTGATAGTGAGGCAGCAGGGTGATAGTGAGGCAGCAGCTGGCAGGGTGACAGTGAGGCAGCAGGGTGACAGTGAGGCAGCAGGGTGATAGTGAGGCAGCAGGGTGATAGTGAGGCAGCAGGGTGATAGTGAGGCAGCAGGGTGATAGTGAGGCAGCAGCTGGCAGGGTGATAGTGAGGCAGCAGGGTGATAGTGAGGCAGCAGGGTGACAGTGAGGCAGCAGGGTGATAGTGAGGCAGCAGCTGGCAGGGTGACAGTGAGGCAGCAGGGTGACAGTGAGGCAGCAGCTGGCAGGGTGATAGTGAGGCAGCAGGGTGACAGTGAGGCAGCAGCTGGCAGCAGGGTGATAGTGAAGCAGCAGCTGGCAGGGTGATAGTGAGGCAGCAGCTGGCAGGGTGATAGTGAGGCAGCAGGGTGACAGTGAGGCAGCAGCTGGCAGGGTGATAGTGAGGCAGCAGGGTGACAGTGAGGCAGCAGCTGGCAGGGTGACAGTGAGGCAGCAGCTGGCAGGGTGATAGTGAAGCAGCAGCTGGCAGCAGGGTGATAGTGAGGCAGCAGCTGGCAGCAGGGTGATAGTGAGGCAGCAGCTGGCAACAGGGTGATAGTGAGGCAGCAGCTGGCAACAGGGTGATAGTGAGGCAGCAGCTGGCAGGGTGATAGTGAGACAGCAGCTGGCAGCAGGGTGATAGTGAGGCAGCAGCTGGCAGCAAGGTGATAGTGAGGCAGCAGCTGGCAGCAGGGTGATAGTGAGGCAGCAGCTGGCAGCAGGGTGATAGTGAGGCAGCAGCTGGCAGCAGGGTGATAGTGAGGCAGCAGCTGGCAGCAGGGTGATAGTGAGGCAGCAGCTGGCAGCAGGGTGATAGTGAGGCAGCAGCTGGCAGCAGGGTGATAGTGAGACAGCAGCTGGCAGCAGGGTGATAGTGAGGCAGCAGCTGGCAGCAGGGTGATAGTGAGGCAGCAGCTGGCAGCAGGGTGACAGTGAGGCAGCAGCTGGCAGCAGGGTGATAGTGAGGCAGCAGCTGGCAGCAGGGTGATAGTGAGGCAGCAGCTGGCAGCAGGGTGATAGTGAGACAGCAGCTGGCAGCAGGGTGATAGTGAGACAGCAGCTGGCAGCAGGGTGATAGTGAGGCAGCAGCTGGCAGGGTGATAGTGAGGCAGCAGTTGGCAGCAGGGTGATAGTGAGGCAGCAGCTGGCAGCAGGGTGATAGTGAGACAGCAGCTGGCAGCAGGGTGATAGTGAGGCCGCAGCTGGCAGCAGGGTGATAGTGAGGCAGCAGCTGGCAGCAGGGTGATAGTGAGGCAGCAGCTGGCAGCAGGGTGATAGTGAGACAGCAGCTGGCAGCAGGGTGATAGTGAGACAGCAGCTGGCAGCAGGGTGATAGTGAGACAGCAGCTGGCAGCAGGGTGATAGTGAGGCATCAGCTGGCAGCAGGGTGATAGTGAGGCAGCAGCTGGCAGCAGGGTGATAGTGAGGCAGCAGCTGGCAGCAGGGTGATAGTGAGGCAGCAGCTGGCAGCAGGGTGATAGTGAGGCAGCAGCTGGCAGGGTGATAGTGAGGCAGCAGCTGGCAGCAGGGTGACAGTGAGGCAGCAGCTGGCAACAGGGTGATAGTGAGGCAGCAGCTGGCAACAGGGTGATAGTGAGGCAGCAGCTGGCAGCAGGGTGATAGTGAGGCAGCAGCTGGCAGCAGGGTGATAGTGAAGCAGCAGCTGGCAGCAGGGTGATAGTGAGACAGCAGCTGGCAGCAGGGTGATAGTGAGGCAGCAGCTGGCAGCAGGGTGATAGTGAGGCAGCAGCAGGGTGATAGTGAGGCAGCAGGGTGATAGTGAGGCAGCAGCTGGCAGCAGGGTGACAGTGAGGCAGCAGCTGGCAGCAGGGTGATAGTGAGGCAGCAGCTGGCAGGGTGATAGTGAGGCAGCAGCTGGCAGCAGGGTGATAGTGAGGCAGCAGCTGGCAGCAGGGTGATAGTGAGGCAGCAGCTGGCAGCAGGGTGATAGTGAGACAGCAGCTGGCAGCAGGGTGATAGTGAGACAGCAGCTGGCAGCAGGGTGATAGTGAGACAGCAGCTGGCAGCAGGGTGATAGTGAGGCAGCAGCTGGCAACAGGGTGATAGTGAGGCAGCAGCTGGCAACAGGGTGATAGTGAGGCAGCAGCTGGCAGCAGGGTGATAGTGAGGCAGCAGCTGGCAGCAGGGTGATAGTGAGGCAGCAGCTGGCAGCAGGGTGATAGTGAGACAGCAGCTGGCAGCAGGGTGATAGTGAGGCAGCAGCTGGCAGCAGGGTGATAGTGAGGCAGCACCTGGCAGCAGGGTGATAGTGAGACAGCAGCTGGCAGCAGGGTGATAGTGAGGCAGCAGCTGGCAACAGGGTGATAGTGAGACAGCAGCTGGCAGCAGGGTGATAGTGAGACAGCAGCTGGCAACAGGGTGATAGTGAGGCAGCAGCTGGCAGCAGGGTGATAGTGAGACAGCAGCTGGCAGCAGGGTGATAGTGAGGCAGCAGCTGGCAGCAGGGTGATAGTGAGACAGCAGCTGGTAACAGGGTGACAGTGAGGCAGCAGCTGGCAGCAGGGTGATAGTGAGACAGCAGCTGGTAACAGGGTGACAGTGAGGCAGCAGCTGGCAGCAGGGTGATAGTGAGACAGCAGCTGGCAGCAGGGTGATAGTGAGGCAGCAGCTGGCAGCAGGGTGATAGTGAGACAGCAGCTGGCAGCAGGGTGATAGTGAGGCAGCAGCTGGCAGCAGGGTGATAGTGAGGCAGCAGCTGGCAGCAGGGTGATAGTGAGGCAGCAGCTGGCAGCAGGGTGATAGTGAGACAGCAGCTGGCAGCAGGGTGATAGTGAGACAGCAGCTGGCAGCAGGGTGATAGTGAGACAGCAGCTGGCAGCAGGGTGATAGTGAGGCAGCAGCTGGCAGCAGGGTGATAGTGAGGCAGCAGCTGGCAGCAGGGTGATAGTGAGGCAGCAGCTGGCAGCAGGGTGATAGTGAGGCAGCAGCTGGCAGCAGGGTGATAGTGAGGCAGCAGCTGGCAGCAGGGTGATAGTGAGGCAGCAGCTGGCAGGGTGATAGTGAGGCAGCAGCTGGCAGCAGGGTGACAGTGAGGCAGCAGCTGGCAACAGGGTGATAGTGAGGCAGCAGCTGGCAACAGGGTGATAGTGAGGCAGCAGCTGGCAGCAGGGTGATAGTGAGGCAGCAGCTGGCAGCAGGGTGATAGTGAAGCAGCAGCTGGCAGCAGGGTGATAGTGAGACAGCAGCTGGCAGCAGGGTGATAGTGAGGCAGCAGCTGGCAGCAGGGTGATAGTGAGGCAGCAGCTGGCAGCAGGGTGATAGTGAGGCAGCAGCTGGCAGCAGGGTGACAGTGAGACAGCAGGGTGATAGTGAGGCAGCAGCTGGCAGCAGGGTGATAGTGAGGCAGCAGCTGGCAGGGTGATAGTGAGGCAGCAGCTGGCAGCAGGGTGATAGTGAGGCAGCAGCTGGCAGCAGGGTGATAGTGAGGCAGCAGCTGGCAGCAGGGTGATAGTGAGGCAGCAGCTGGCAGCAGGGTGATAGTGAGACAGCAGCTGGCAGCAGGGTGATAGTGAGGCAGCAGCTGGCAGCAGGGTGATAGTGAGGCAGCAGCTGGCAGCAGGGTGATAGTGAGACAGCAGCTGGCAGCAGGGTGATAGTGAGGCAGCAGCTGGCAACAGGGTGATAGTGAGACAGCAGCTGGCAGCAGGGTGATAGTGAGACAGCAGCTGGCAACAGGGTGATAGTGAGGCAGCAGCTGGCAGCAGGGTGATAGTGAGACAACAGCTGGCAGCAGGGTGATAGTGAGGCAGCAGCTGGCAGCAGGGTGATAGTGAGACAGCAGCTGGTAACAGGGTGACAGTGAGGCAGCAGCTGGCAGCAGGGTGATAGTGAGACAGCAGCTGGTAACAGGGTGACAGTGAGGCAGCAGCTGGCAGCAGGGTGATAGTGAGACAGCAGCTGGCAGCAGGGTGATAGTGAGGCAGCAGCTGGCAGCAGGGTGATAGTGAGACAGCAGCTGGTAACAGGGTGACAGTGAGGCAGCAGCTTGAGTAGACAATTTTCGGTCAGATACAATTGGTATATACTCGTATGAGGCGCCGTAGGTATATATGAGGCACCGTAGGTATATATGAAGCACCGTAGGTATATATGAGGCACCGTAGGTATATATGAGGCGCCGTAGGTATATATGAGGCGCCGTAGGTATACATGAGGCACCGTAGGTATATATGAGGCGCCGTAGGTATACATGAGGCACCGTAGGTATATATGAAGCACCGTAGGTATATATGAGGCACCGGGGAGGAAGGTAGATAGAGAGGCTGGTGTGGTGGTGTTCACGCTGTCCTTGAGTGTGCCATGAGCGGGTACTTCTATGTGGTCTGTGGTCCATGTTAATATTGGCCAACCTCCTCCGCCACAAATTAATATGTGTGGTGGCCCGGCCCGTGACCTTGTAGTTTGGGCCCTCCTCACCTGTCACTGTCCTTAACCTTTATATAAATGTTGCTACTCCATCCCCCATCAAAGTCTTCATGATATATGTGTGTGTGAAAACCTCCTCCTTAATTATGCTTCCACAGTCCTCCGTTTTGTTACCTTCCTGCTCATGAGAACACCTGTAAGCTTCCTCCATTAATGTCAGTATGTAACAATTGGTCATCACAATATGGGATACATTGTGCTCTAATCTTTTCTCTTATACTTCCTGATAATACCGTGTTACTTCCTGATAATACCGTGCTACTTACTGATAATATTGTGTTACTTACTGATAATACCGTGTTACTTCCTGATAATACCGTGTTACTTACTGATAATATTGTGTTACTTCCTGATAATACCGTGTTACTTACCGATAATACCGTGTTACTTCCTGATAATACCGTGTTACTTCCTGATAATACCGTGTTACTTACTGATAATATTGTGTTACTTCCTGATAATACCGTGTTACTTCCTGATAATACCGTGTTACTTCCTGATAATACCGTGTTACTTACCGATAACACCGTGATACTTACCGATAACACCGTGTTACTTACCGATAATTGGTAATACAAGTTACATCATTTTCTCTTTTTGGGACACTATTGTTATAAGTACTATCTAAAGCCGTGCCAGGCCAGCTTGGGTCTTCCTGTGCTTGTGACCTCTGCTACTGGTGGTGGCTGGTGACCCTGTCTAAAGCCGCGCCAGGCCAGCTTGGGTCTTCCTGTGCTTGTGACCTCTGCTACTGGTGGCGGCTGGTGACCCTATCTAAAGCCGCACCAGGCCAGCTTGGGTCTTCTTGTGCTTGTGACCTCTGCTACTGGTGGCGGCTGGTGACCCTATCTAAAGCCGCACCAGGCCAGCTTGGGTCTTCTTGTGCTTGTGACCTCTGCTACTGGTGGCGGCTGGTGACCCTATCTAAAGCCGCACCAGGCCAGCTTGGGTCTTCTTGTGCTTGTGACCTCTGCTACTGGTGGTGGCTGGTGACCCTATCTCAAGCCGCACCAGGCCAGCTTGGGTCTTCCTGTGCTTGTGACCTCTGCTACTGGTGGTGGCTGGCGACCCTATCTAAAGCCGCACCAGGCCAGCTTGGGTCTTCCTGTGCTTGTGACCTCTGCTACTGGTGGTGGCTGGCGACCCTATCTAAAGCCGCACCAGGCCAGCTTGGGTCTTCCTGTGCTTGTGACCTCTGCTACTGGTGGTGGCTGGTGACCCTATTGAACACTACTTAACAGATGTAGTCCATTGTAGTCCCGATACTGCTACGCCTACACCCATCCTTATGCCTCATCCACACCCACGGCACCTTATTTCTACACCTCCACCACCACAACACCCTGACCTACACTACCACAACACCCTGACCTACACTACCACAACACCCTGACCTACCACCACAACACCTTGACCTACACCACCACAACACCCTGACATACACTACCACAACACCCTGACATACACTACCACAACACCCTGACCTACCACCACAACACCCTGACCTGCACCACCACAACACCCTGACCTGCACCACCACAACACCCTGACCTACCACCACAACACCCTGCCCTGACATACACCACCACAACACCCTGACCTACACCACCACAACATCCTGACCTACACCACCACAACACCCTGACCTACCACCACAACACCCTGACCTACACCATGACCCCTCGTGTATAAGAGTGACCTATCATTGTACCGTGGTGGAGGGTAGTGTGTACTCAAGCTAGGGTGGACTAACTGACCTTCGTTAACCTCACCTCAAGACCTTTTATCGTCTCTGCCGTTGCCCTAAGAGGAAACACTTGCTGCCAATAAGATAAAGTGAACAAAATTTAAATGTCATTATTATTTGCTTTAAGTAATTATTTATAAGTGAGTGTGTGTGTTTGTGTGTGTGTGTGTGTGTGTGTGTATATATGTATAGTACACGCACACACACACACACACACACACCAAGTTCCAGGATGTACACCAAAGGCGCCCTTTAGTAACACTTGAAGGTTGTTAGGATGAAGGGATGACGGGGCTAATCACCACTAATGACCCAGAGTGAGTCTTTGAGCGTGTAATTGAACGAGATAGTCATGAATTACTGAAAAGGTGGTGTTGGAAGCGTTATTGTGAAGGAATGGTGTCCTGGTCTCTGCCGGTATGTTAATAACGTGGTGAGGGAGAGGATCTGTATGCAGCCAGGTTAGTGAACAGAGGCCCAGGTAATGCTGATGAGGAGGGTGTGAGGGTTAGGTCTCTCTCTCTCTCTCTCTCTCTCTCTCTCTCTCTCTCTCTCTCTCTCTCTCTCTCTCTCTCTCTCTCTCTCTCTCTCGTCACCGTGCTCTGTAAGTTCCTCCTCCTCCTCCCACAGTACAACCTTACTTCAGAGTACACTAGCCCTGTACCCCAGAGTCACACTAGCCTTGTACCCCAGAGTCACACTAGCCCTGTACCCCAGAGTCACACTAGCCCTGTACCCTAGAGTCCACTAGCCCTGTACTTCAGAGTCCACTAGCCCTGTACCCCGGAGTCCACTAGCCCTGTACCCCAGAGTCCACTAGCCCTGTACTTCAGAGTCACACTAGCCCTGTACCCCAGAGTCCACTAGCCCTGTACCCTAGAGTCCACTAGCCCTGTACCCCAGAGTCCACTAGCCCTGTACTTCAGAGTCCACTAGCCCTGTACCCCAGAGTCCACTAGCGTTGTGTCCTTACTCTCATAAGTCCGGAACTCTGCTTCAATACTCGGGATTTTATTTATTTTATTTTTTTTATTATCGCATCTGACACAAGCACAAGGATCCAGCAGCCACTGTACCGTATACGAGAACCCGGAACCTTGGCTTACACACACACACACACACACACACACACACAGTACCTCGAGCAAGGCCATCCATTCAGAAAGGTTTGGTTAGTTTTATCTGTCTGTCAATTAATTTGCTAAACCTGTCACCCACTTAATAATTAGGATAGTGATGTTTTCTGCTAAGACAGGCGGAGTAATTTAAGTTCTGGTTAGGTTAAGTTGGGTTCGGATGGGTCAGGTTAAGTCAGATTGGTTGGGTTAGGTTGGTAGGCTGGGTTGGGCTGGGTAAGGTTAGGTTCTGTACTCAAGAACTCGTTGCTACCCTCCGGTGATGTACTCACTCTACTTTGCACTACAGGAGCGAGTTTGTATTGGACTCTAACTTTGTTCGTACGCAAGAGCCCAAAATTGTACTCGGCCCAAAATGGTACTCAGCAGCTCAAAATGGTACTCAGGAGCCCAAAATTGTAATCAGGAGCCCAAAATTGTACTCGGAAACCTAAACTCGTACAATATCCTTGATAGAAGAACGCGATAAGTTGGTCTACCAGTCACCTGAACCTTCCAGTTAATAAGAATTACAGGTTGGGAAATTAATCTCATTCGTAATACTTAATTAAATCTAAATGTTAATAATTAATTTGTACTTTAATGGAAGCTAAGAAAATGGTACTTATTTTTAGCAGTAATAGAAAATACGAGAGTAGTATTGATGCTTTATATCTGTGCCTGTCTGTCTCTCGTTCTGTCTCCGTCTGTCATATGGTACTGGATTCACCATCAGCACCTATGACATATTTCACTCCTTCACACCCACCCAGGCAATTACTTTTAGGGACCAAGTTTTATTAAATTGAGGCTTCTCACCGGCCTGGGGGGAGCCACACCCCCTGTACCACCCTGGCAACCTTTCATGTAGCCGCCTGTGTTGTCTCCTCCTCTCTTGCCCTGCCCTGCCCTGCCCTGCCCTGCCCAATGTAGTGACACTGAGAGTTAAATGTGTCGGAAATGAGTAATTGATCTGCAGTAAGGAGACTCGTACACACGGGTTATAGAGAGTACAGTCCGTGGGTTCAAGGATGCTGGGAAGAGTTAAGATGTGTGGCTAGAGGTGGGGTGAGGGCGGCGGTGCCAGGGGGGCGTAGCACCAGGTAGGCGCCTTCCGTCTCAAACCTCATTTGAGTAGCAAGACCCAGTTGGCGCCGGACACCCTACCACTCGCCAACTACCTCTGCCAAGTACCCGAGGTTGTCACTGTTTCGGCTGAGGAGGAGGAGGAGGAGGAGGTGTGTTAGGCTATGTGTGGAATGTCACTGTAATCACCAGAGAGAAGTTTAACAACAGTGTCGGATCTGTCATAATTATTGACAGTATAGGTGTACATCGTCTTAACTCACAGAGACATCATATTTTTCTTGTCTCAGTTAGATCAGTAAGTGACACCCGGACGATATACATTATACAGTATTGGAAAAGTTTTGGTGATATTGTGTTGACTGTCTGTAGTGGTGGGTTGACTGTGTGTGTAGTGGTGGGTTGACTGTGTGTTGTGGTGGGTTGACTGTGTGTAGTGGTGGGTTGACTGTGTGTGTAGTGGTGGGTTGACTGTGTGTAGTGGTGGGTTGACTGTCTGTAGTGGTGGGTTGACTGTGTGTTGTGGTGGGTTGACTGTGTGTAGTGGTGGGTTGACTGTGTGTAGTGGTGGGTTGACTGTCTGTAGTGGTGGGTTGACTGTGTGTAGTGGTGGGTTGACTGTGTGTAGTGGTGGGTTGGCTGTCCGTAGTGGTGGGTTGACTGTCTGTAGTGGTGGGTTGACTGTGTGTAGTGGTGGGTTGACTGTGTGTAGTGGTGGGTTGACTGTGTGTAGTGGTGGGTTGACTGTCTGTAGTGGTGGGTTGACTGTGTGTAGTGGTGAGTTGACTGTGTGTAGTGGTGGGTTGACTGTGTGTAGTGGTGGGTTGGCTGTCCGTAGTGGTGGGTTGGCTGTCCGTAGTGGTGGGTGGGGTGGGTTGACTGCGTGAGAGAGAGAGAGAGCTTTGTGGTACATAATGGTAACGAACACCATACCACCATAGTACAGTGTATTGGTAAGAGCAGATGTGGCACAGAGGCAGTGATAAACACATAAACACTATCGTACCCAACGTGGTATCATAAGATAAAGGAAATAAATGCATGTGTTTGGGAGACAGGTGTGTGTTAGCAGGTGTGTGTTAGCAGGTGAGTGTTAGCAGGTGAGTGTTAGCAGGTGTGTGTTAGCAGGTGAGTGTTGGCAGGTGAGTGATAGCAGGTGAGTGTTAGCAGGTGGGTGGTGGCAGGTGAGTGTTAGCAGGTGAGTGTTAGCAGGTGAGTGTTAGCAGGTGAGTATTAACAGGTGAGTGTTAGCAGGTGGACCAGCAGTGTTTGGGTGGGCTGACACACACACACACACACTGTAGTCTACCACACGTCGGATTAAAGAACTATCCCATGGTGTTAATTGAGACAAGAAGTGATGCTATTAAATAAAAATAAATAAAAATTCAAGTCTAGATGAGGCAATAGTCCCTTGATGTGATAACAATTGATTAACGTAGACCTTTAGTGTGTGTGTGTGTGTGTGAGTTACCCCATGTGTAGGTGTTGATGTGAGTGTAGGTAACAAACCATTACCTGTGTATTAATTAATTATATGTACACCTAGGGAGTGTATTTATAAGTGTTGAAGTTGGTGTATTATGTTCCGCCTTGGTTCTGGGAGTGGGGGTGGAGGTTGTGGGGGAGGGGTGAGGTTGTGGGGGAGGGGTGAGGTAGTGGGAGGGGGTTGAGGGTGAATATTATTTTGGAAGCATCTTGTGAGGAGTGGGTTGAGGAAAAACTGGTGCTGCTTGCCTACCTGTCCTCTCCTCTCCCACCACTCTCCTCTCCCACCACTGTCCTCTCCCACCACTCTCCTCTCCTCTCCCACCACTGTCCTCTCCCACCACTGTCCTCTCCTCTCCCACCACTGTCCTCTCCCACCACTGTCCTCTCCTCTCCCACCACTGTCCACTCCTCTCCCACCACTGTCCTCTCCTCTCCCACCACTGTCCACTCCTCTCCCACCACTGTCCTCTCCTCTCCTACCACTGTCCTCTCCTCTCCCACCACTGTCCTCTCCTCTCCCACCACTGTCCTCTCCTCTCCCACCACTGTCCTCTCCTCTCCCACCACTGTCCTCTCCCACCACTGTCCTCTCCTCTCCCACCACTGTCCTCTCCTCTTCCACCACTCTCCTCTCCCACCACTGTCCACTCCTCTCCCACCACTCTCCTCTCCCACCACTGTCCTCTCCCACCACTCTCCTCTCCCACCACTGTCCTCTCCTCTCCCACCACTCTCCTCTCCCACCACTGTCCTCTCCTCTCCCACCACTCTCCTCTCCTACCACTGTCCTCTCCTCTCCCACCACTCTCCTCTCCCACCACTCTCCTCTCCCACCACTGTCCTCTCCTCTCCCACCACTGTCCTCTCCTCTCCCACCACTCTCCTCTCCTCTCCCACCACTCTCCTCTCCCACCACTGTCCTCTCCCACCACTGTCCTCTCCCACCACTCTCCTCTCCCACCACTGTCCTCTCCCACCACTCTCCTCTCCCATCACTCTCCTCTCCTCTCCCACCACTCTCCTCTCCCACCACTGTCACATTGCGCTGTAAACGAGTTATGTAAAGGCGTTGAGTGTTAGTGGCATGTGGAAGGCCTTCATACATGAGTGGTGGTAGTGGTGTTGGAGTGCACGGTCAGGCCATCCTAGTGGTGCCAGCAGGGTGACAATAAAGGTGCAACCCCCGACACCACGCACTTGTGGAGTGTTAACAGGTAGTGGCTATTATGAGGGACTTGTACATGCCGAGGGATCCTTGAAGGTCAGCCCCATTAACTATGGTGGCATTTTTAGACCAAGACCAGTTAGTATACTATCTTACCCACACGCAGTTCAGGGTCAAGGCTGTTTAACACTTGCACACTCCCCGTTAGTGTGGCTATGATCACATATACTCTGTACTCATATTTATTCAGTAACCCTACGTGCCTACACTCAGGTCTACTGTGAGAGCCGCGGCCCTCAGCAACAACACCGCTCCCTCACTCATACATACTTCGCCCACTGGTTTAAATGCCTGGCACGTCTTTTCTTATTACATTCGTGTCTTTCTGTATCTGTGTGGTAAGTGTAGTAGGGAGTAATAGTGAAGTTGTTTATATTTCACACTCCATTTGTTTCAAGGTGTCAACACTGTCAGGCCGCCCTTAGTGTTGTACAGCAGTTAAGGTGTAGACGACTATCGGCTCTCCCTGCCTCACCACGGAGCTCTGTTACTCTGGCTGCTATTATCATACTTTACCCTTCCTTAAATGTAACCCTTCTTTAATGAATCCCTTAACGTTACCATGAGGGACCGTTACATCGTGTCGTACCTGTAAGCGACGTGACACTCGTGACAGATCTTCATTAGCTTCCCTCAACACACGGCAACTTTTTGATCAACTTGTATTTTTGTAAATGTTTTCCTGGTGAGGAGGAGAGGCAGCGGACCGGGTGAGTGAGTGAGTGAGGGCCGCAGTGTGTGTGGCGGGAGTGTTGGTGGGGGCCCCGGCCAGCCGACCACGTGCCCCCTGCCACCACCTGTTGCGTCACCACCTGCTGATGCTGCCTCCTCCCGCCACCCAGTCCCCCTCATACTACCATCTGGACGCTGCCCTGCCTCGCCTCCCCTCCACGCCCCGCCCCGCCTCCTCGCCCCGTCTCCCCACCTCGCCCCGCCTTCCCGCCCCGTCTTGCCTCCCCGCCCCGTCTCCCCACCTCGCCCCGTCTCCCCACCTCGCCCCGTCTCCCCACCGCCCCGCCTCCCTACCCCGTCTCCCCACCTCCCCACCTCCCCACCCCCGTCTCCCCACCCCGTCTCCCCACCTCGCCCCGCCTCCCCTCCGCCCCGCCCCGCCCCGCCTCCCCTCCGCCCCGCCCCGCCTCCCCTCCGCCCCGCCCCGCCTCCCCTCCGCCCCGCCCCGTCTCCCCACCTCGCCCCGCCTCCCCACCGCCCCGCCTCCGCCCCGCCCCGTCTCCCCACCTCCCCCCCCCCGTCTCCCCACCCCGTCTCCCCACCTCGCCCCGCCTCCCCTCCCCACCTCGCCCCGCCTCCCCACCCCGTCTCCCCACCTCCCCACCCCCGTCTCCCCACCTCGCCCCGCCCCGCCTCCCCTCCGCCCCGCCCCGCCACAGATCACCAAACAGCCTCGTGCATCTGTTCCTCTGCAGTTATCCCAGTTGGTAACCTTCACTGTTATCCTTCGCCCCACACAATAGTCGTCACCTATCATTAGAAGGTAGAGGAGACGATGATAGGTAGTGTAAGTAGCTACTGGACCCCTACGAAGGTTCACTCCTCAAGTTTGTTTAATTTGTTGTTGTTACTTAAATATACAACACACACACACTCTGTATTACTATATTATTGCTGTTTATGCTAATCACTTCTATAGTTACTTAGGTTAGGTTAGGTTAGGTTAGGTTAGGTTAGGTTAGGGTTGGTTAGGTTAGGTTAGGTTAGGTTAGGGTTAGGTTAAGTTAGGTTTTGGTTTACGTTAGGTTAGGACTCGTATTTGAATTCGGTAATAATATACCAACGTGGAATGAGTAACATGCGACACTGTACAAAGTAGGACAGCGAAACGTTCATATGTAAGTACAAGTGAGTGTAGTACTGCAGCTGCTGACGTGTGGTGACGTGTGAGGGAAGTTCACGTCAGGAGTCACAGGCCTGAGTGGTGGCGATGGTCCAGTGAGTGACTTGGTGGAGGTACAGCAACGGGTTTGTATCGTGTCCGGCCTTGTCTTGCTATCGAGAACCCATATCATCATCACCTTCAGAATACTAAATCTCTCTCTCTCTCTCTCTCTCTCTCTCTCTCTCTCTCTCTCTCTCTCTCTCTCTCTCTCTCTCTCTCTCACCATGTAGCTTCAGTATCATCATCGGTGGCGTGTTCTCCTTCCTCTGGCTTCACTCTACCTCCTCGTTCCCCCATCTCTCTACCTCCCCTCAGCATCCTCTTCAGACCCCCCCCCCCCTCCCCTGCCTCGTTACGGGGATGCAGCTTACACCGGCCACTTTGGTGTGTGGTAATTGCAATTGGTGTCCGTCACTCTCATGTGGCGACAAATACAGTCAATTAGCAGGGTTCTGGCGGCCTCTCATGTTTACTCTAATAACCCGCCACGAGATCGATCCAGCGTGGACCAGCACGACGCCTCAGGAATGCCTCCCTCTCCTCCCCCTCCTGCTGGTGTTACGGTACTCGTTGTGTTGGCTACAACTGATAACTATTGTCACAGCCATCATCTACTCTGCTGATGCTTGCGTCACCACCAAGTGTAGCTTCACCTTGGCTCCAAGGTCACCATTACACTCCACCTATATATGCGTGTTGATCCAGTAATTATGGATATTATTTATTAATATCTCACCTGCTACAAGTCTGCCACTACTCAACAATGCTCATACATACAATCACCATATGAGGTTTATCATAATTACCATTCATTGATAACTTGTGTAACTCCATTCGCATGTTAAGTATCATGCTGTACAGTCTAGCCAGTTATTTGGTATTCACTGCTCGATATGTTTTGTACTTAAAAAGTTGTCTTGCATGCCAGTCACCCTGACGCGCGCTGGTGAGGAGGCGTTCTCACGCCCGAGTCGCTGAGTGCTAAAACACACACACACTGCCATGAAAAAGTGGGTCATTCTAATGCAATAACATTAAGTGAGCTTTTAGGTTAAATGTGAACCATCGATGATTTTTTAAAGTGGTTAGAAGGGGACTGTTGTTGTAACGATCTGTACGGGTGTAGTGTAGTGTCGATGGTGGACGAGGAATCTCGGGTGGCAGAAGATGGCGAAGACGGTGCAGCAACATCTGAGGTCACTTGCTAGGACAGATAATAATCTTACACCTTCATTCATTTGTCCTCTTTTCTCTATAAATCTTTGTTGCGTGTACAAGTTAAGAAAGACGATGAGGCGGCCGGGGGGGGGGGGGGGGCGGCTAAGTCAGTAAAATAGGAATGTGAATGTTCTTGAGTTGAAACAGAGGAATTACTAAGGTCTTGTGTTGACGAAGGAGGTCGGGACGGCGCAGTAGGTGGGTGTTGGGGGCGATGACAACTCTTTCATCTACACTGACGAAGAGATGGTGGGTGCATTTGACAGCCTGGAGGTGTGTTGGGGCCCAGTGTGATGAAGGGAGGTGTTTTGGGCCCCGGTGTGATGGAGGAGGTGTTTTGGGCCCCAGTGTGATGGAGGAGGTGTGTTGGGGCCCCAATGTGATGGAGGGAGGTGTTTGGGGCCCAGTGTGATGGAGGGAGGTGTTTGGGGCCCAGTGTGATGGAGGGAGGTGTTTGGGGCCTAGTGTGATGGAGGGAGGTGTGTTGGGGCCCAGTGTGATGGAGGGAGTTGTTTTGGGCCCCAGTGTGATGGAGGAAGGTGTGTTGGGGCCCAGTGTGATGGAGGCAGGTGTGTTGGGGCCCAGTGTGATGGAGGGAGGTGTGTTGGGGCCCAGTGTGATGGAGGGAGGTGTGTTGGGGCCCAGTGTGATGGAGGGAGTTGTTTTGGGCCCCAGTGTGATGGAGGAAGGTGTGTTGGGGCCCAGTGTGATGGAGGGAGGTGTATTGGGGCCCCAATGTAATGGAGGGAGTTTTTTGGGGCCCTGGTGTGATGGAGGGAGGTGTGTTGGGGCCCAGTGTGATGGAGGGAGTTGGAACATGGGCGGAGGAGAGGTTACTGTATACACAGGGTCAGAAGTTCACTCCCTCTCAAACTGAAGCAGCATCGACCCCAAATGGTATGAAACAACAACACCCGCACCAGCTGACAGTCAGGCTAAGTCACTTGGAAGACTCGTTCCCTTGCATCACCTTCGCTGCTTCACACTAACTCTTTACACTGACTGTACATAACTATGGCCTTTGTGTATGTGTGTGATAAACGTTTATTTGATCTGCGTTAACTAGTAGACTATTTAATTCCCTAAAAGTTATATCCACGTGGGTCGTCGCAGTGAAATAGTTCGTGCAGGGGAGGGAAGCGGACTTAGCTCGTTCATATGTATTCAAGACACCAAACGGCAGTGTTAAGTTTACACCACATGATTATTAACATGACGTCCCTGAACTTGAAGCGCGCGCACGCACACACACACACACTACACCCCACCCCACACACACACACACACACACACACATATATTACTACTACTTTGCTGTCACTGGGATTCGAGTATGACGATCATCCAGCTATGATACAATGACATGAGTTATTAAGGATGTCACCTAAGTTGGTGAGTTTTGAGGTAACTGAAGAGACCGATACGGGACCGGCAGAGTCGTTCACAGATGTTGCACGTGTGGGGGACTACATCTACTGAAGGAGGGGCAGCAGCAGTGTCTTTCCGGCGTTGGCGCTTGTCTGCCTCTGTATACAGTCGGGCTAATTCGAAAGTAAGACACCTTCTTGTGTGGTGCTCCTCCAAGCGTTACGGTGTGGAGTAATCGTCTCCCAGGTGAGGGGGTCGATTTGGCCCCTTTTTCAGGTTTGTCTTAAGACTATCCTTATACCTTTTCAGTTGCCCGCCAGCGTTACGTTTACTATTCGTTAGGTGACCGTAAAGTAGCTGCTTTGGCAGTCTACTGTCGTCCATGCGGGTAACATGGCCAGTCCAGCGTAGTTGTTCATGAATAATGGTAGCCTCGATGCTCCTGCATTTGGTGTCAGCGAGAGTACTGGCATTTGTTCTCTTGTCTTCCCAGCGAACTCGGAGGATGGAATGTACAGTAAACTACGTTGGTGAAAGTTTTCAAGTGCCTTGAGGTGCCTCCTGTATGTGACCCATGTCTCGTTGCCATATACCAGGGTGGGGAGGATCACTGCTCGATATACGTGCAACTTTGTTGATAATTTTAGCTCCCTACAGCTGAAGACACGGGTACAGCGTCTGCCAAAGGCTTGAGATGCACATCTGATCCGATGTTGAATCACTTCAGCGATGTCCGCAGTGGTGGACAGGTGGGAGCCGAGATATCGAAAGTGGGTAACATTAGAGAGGGTAGTACCGTTAAGCTGGATGGATGGTGGAGGTGTGGCTGAACCAGGGACAGGCTGAAAGAGAATCTGAGTGTTACGTACATTCATCTCAAGGCCGAAGTGTGCGTACGCATCTGCGTAGGTGTTTAGGACTTCCTGTAGGTCGCATTCAGTGTGAGCGACAAGGGTGAGGTCGTCTGCATACTAAAATTCAGTAATGGAAGCTGCCGACACCTTTGTTCTTGCCTGGAGTCGTCTTGTGTTGAAAAGATCCTTCATCCGGTACTCGATGTCCACCCTGCCGGCTAAATTGGCACTGGCACGAATAAGGAAGGCAGCCAAGAAAATGGAAAAGGGAGTTGGTTCCAGTACACATCCTTGTTTTACTCCCGTTTGGATGGGGAAGACCTCAGACCGGTGTGCCGTTGTGCAGGACACTGCCTTTAATGCCATCATGGAGTTGCCTGAACGATGGCGATGATTTATGGTGGGCAGCCAAAGCGGCTGAGGGTCCACCAGAGGACTTCCCTGTTGACCGAGTCGAAGGCACTGGTTAGGTCGATGAAGGCCATGTACAGGTCACGATGCTTTTCTCTGCACTTTTCCTGTATCTGGCGGGCAGGAAAGATCATGTCAGTGGTGCCTGGTGATGGTCTAAAAGCCACATTAAGATTCTGGGAGGAAGTTTTCTGCCTCAGGAAGAAGTCTGTTTAGGAGGACTCCGGCGATAATCTTACCAGCTACGGACAGCAGAGAGAGATCCCGCGGTAGTTGCCACAGTCTGACTGGTCTCCCTTGTTCTTATAAATATTGACGATGGAGGTGTCTTTAAAAGCTTGGGGGATTTCCTCCTTTTCCCATAATATATTCTCCAGGAGAGAGTGGAGACGGCTAGTAAGCAGAGGTCCTCCTGCTTTATACACCTCGGCTGGGATTCCACCAGGCTTTGTTATTTTTCATCTGTTTGATGGCAATAGCTACCTCATCCAGGATGGAGGATAGCTGAGGTGGGTCAGCTCTGGATGCTGAGGGACCTGCTAGGTAGTCAGGACATTCACATCTGTGTTTCGGTTGAGCAGTGAATGGTAGTGCTCTTTCCAGCGCTGACTGATGCCTTCTTCATCTTTAATTATGGAGTTACCGTCAGATGAGTGGAGGGAGGCTGTGTCATGAATCAATGGCGCGCCCACACACACACACACACACACACACACACACACACACTATACGTTGCTCTAAGCACTTTAAGTAATACATTATATAGTATAGTTATAAGCGACGAGAGAGGATCTGGTTTACTATAAGTGGTGATCCCTGGTGGTGGTGACAGATGGCTCAAGGAATTATTGCCCCCAGGTTTAGAGAGGAACACCCTAGTCCTAATTAGTGGAGAGTTACGTAAGACCAGGTTGTGATATAGACGTCAGGAAGATCTGGTCTAATAATAATCTGCTATGGTATAAATTGTGTGGCTCAAATGTGCGTTGTAAACATCTCCTTTGTAATAATAGGTACCACAAGTGCGGTCGTCGTGTTTACTTGCAACACAGTTTGGGTTAAGTGTTGTGTTGTGAACCTTGGAGTATAGGGACGGAGGTGTGTTGGTCAATAGGGCGAAGGTTAGGGCGCTCCACACTTAACTAGTCAGTTTTGCCACGAATACCTTCCACATCAGCATGCTGAGTTGGGGTGAGCACCGCGGCAGCCATCATATTCTGCGTACACGTGTAACTATATATATATATATATATATATATATATAACTGGATAATTTCGTAATTAAGAAGATTTGTAACCAGGTGAGAAGATTGAGTCATCCTACCCTCTGACCTGACTACCGACTGCTGCGGTGCTTATGAAGATTAGTAGGGTCACCGCCTAGTGACCGGACCATTGTGGACACTCCTGTCCCCTAGGGACTTGATCTCACCCGCCTCTACTGTATATACAGTATATGCTTTGTTATGTATTTCTCCTTAGTCTGTACTCACCCCTGAAGATGTGAATTACACGAAAGCGCTTGGGAACTTCGTGTTTTCTTGTTTCCTTGTGGTTATCAGCATATACCTGGATCACGCACACCTACAGTGATTTACTTATATATGTATATATATATATATATATATATATATATATATATATATATGCAAGTAAATCACTGTAGGTGCGCGTGATATATATATATATATATATATATATTATATATATATATATATATATATATATATATAATCAACGACCTCACCAGCAAGGAATCGAACCCTCGACCTACTGGGTGTGACTAGGGAGCGCTTACCGGCTAGGCCACAAGGACACTAAAATGAAGTATATATATATATATATATATATATATTTCATTAGCCCAATAAAGCACGCGGACTTATACATACAATCAACACCTCAACCCGCCAGGATTCGAACCCACGGCCCACAAGCCTATGACTGTGACCGGGGAACGCTAACCGCTGGACCACCAGGATGCTAAAAGCAGTCCTAGACTTTGTTATATTTCACACAAAGCCTGTTCAACGAGCTAATGGCGCCGTGGTCCCCATTAGAGGTTCACGGCGCCATAAGCTCGTTGAACAGGCTTTGTGTGAAATATAACAAAGTCTAGGACTGCTTTTAGCATCCTGGTGGTCCAGCGGTTAGCGTTCCCCGGTCACAGTCATAGGCTTGTGGGCCGTGGGTTCGAATCCTGGCGGGTTGAGGTGTTGATTATATATATATATATATATATATATATATATATATATATAATTGTGTGTGTGTTTCTACACTATGTCGTTGTAGGTATAATTGTGTAAACAGCCATACGCAACGCGTCAACCTTCGCGTGTGAGGAATGCATGGTTATTGGCAGTGTTTGTGTGTGTCACCAATATAAAGAGCGTCACGGTAAGTCATCTGTAGAGTCCCTACAGTAAGAATACCCCCCACAGGTTGTCGTTATTGTAACCTTTCCTGTGACACACCAAGTCGTAGTGCGACAATAAACATTTGTATTGATGGAAGATGTTGGCGTTTTATGGTAAGGCTGCCCACCTCAAGAGCTGAGCTGCTCCACTACGGGTCAGCAGGATCAGGTGTTGCTTTATCTTTATTCCTCTCAACCTTGGATCATTCTTCTCCCCCCAACTGAATCTGTCTCATTCTCTCGATATATTACTTGACACGTACGAAGCACCAGATGATGATGGTGCTAATTTCCCCTTGGAACAAACAGAAGCCGTACTCACCTAGCCAGGGCCAAGCATGCCAAAACAAACCACTGCCAGCCCGCACGTTTTCTCCCATAAGGGGGGGAGGGGGGAGAGGTGAGGGGGAGGAATAGGAGGTTGGTGGGGAGAGAGATGCTCTAATACGCAGCTTACTCCCGCTTCTCTACAGTGAAGGACATCCATCTTTTTTTGTCTTCTGTTCATCGTTCAGTGTTGGGAAGTGGTGTTACAGACCCCTAAATTACTTCACCACCACCACTACCACCACCACCTCCTTTTACACACTGTCACTACCTACTGTTGCTAATATCGTGGCTACCTATTCTTCCCGCCCTCAACCACTCTCATCATCATCACTATTTTACATTTTTCTTAATATACGTCGTAATCATCATCTCCTTTTCCTCCCCGTAACGCCCCCCTCCCCGTAACGCCCCCTCCCCGTAACGCCTCCTCTCCCCGTAACGTCCCCTCTCCCCGTAACGCCCCCTCCCCCGTAACGTTTCCCTCTCCCCGTAACGCCCCCCCTCCCCGTAACTCCCTCCCTTCCCCGTAACGCCCTCCCTTCCCGTAACGCCCCCTCCCCCCGTAACGCCCCCCCTCTCCCCGTAACTCCCCCCTCCCCGTAACGTCCTCCCTTCCCGTAACACCCCCCTCTTGCCATATAGGGATAGTAAATTCGCTCTGTGCATGACAACGACACTAGAAGGTCGCCTGCCTGGGCTGACACCAAGGACTGAGCTGACCCCACCCCTACTGCCACCCCTCCAATAACTGCCACCCTCCAATGACTGCCACCCTCCTCCACTGACTGCCACTCTCTACCACTGACTGCCATTCTCTATAACTGACTGCCACTCTCTACCACTGACTGCCACAATCACCCGCTGCCTATCTCATTCTGCAATCGACTGCCACACTCCTCAGTTGGCTTTCACGTTTCTCTGCTTACTGCGACTTATCATAGACCTGCCATGCTCCAACACCACCTGCCACGCTCCAACACCACCTGCCATACTGCATGAGGCGGCCTGTCCCCGGCCACTTGAGGCCGTCCAGGCTGGCTGTAGAAAGTTTGATAGGTCAAGGCTCAAGAGTACCCATTGCCGTGTGGCGTCTATTTTAAGTGCTGAAGGTTTTCCACCCACACTACCCTGGACTTGTACTTGGTGACCTGCGAGTGTAATGACACACAGTGTGGGGTGATGTACCAGATGTGGAAGGGGGAGGGTCAGGCCTGCTGGGGGTAGGTGGCGGCGGCGGTGGCGACAGGTTCTGGTCCAGCCCGTAAAGGCTAGGGAGTCAGGGTAACTTTCATGGGCGGGCGGGCGAGCAACAGCAGTACTAGCTAGCGGGCTAGTTCACCCAGGGTTACTACACCCACCCTGTCTGGCTGACTGACTGGCTGCAGGACTACCACAGACACCTTCAAACTGGCGAGTCTCTTCTCACTCTCCTGCTCTGGAACTGACTTACACACCTCCCTCCTTCCTCCTCAAAGTGAAACACCTGTTCATAATCACTAAGTACCACGTGTTTGAATATATAATTGTGTGTATAAGTCCAGGTGAGCGTGGCGCCGGGGTGGCAGACTTTGTAGGTCAGAGTGGCACTTGTAACACTGGTGGGGTACAAGCACCACCACCACCACCTCTCTTATGCACTTCTTTCTTTATGTTTTGTATGGAGGACCACACTTTCCAGGCCCTGCTGACGTCCCACATAAAAGGTAACCAATAATCACGGTAACATTATCATGCTCGTGTTGCGGGTCTCTATATGAGGGAGATACACAGTACTGTATTTATGTTAAGTCTACCGCCTGATTTTTCTGTGACCTCCGCAAAGAATGACTGAATGTTTTATTTGAACATTTGTATAATCTTTTCTTGTTAGTGTATCTAGTTGGTAACCTGGTGTTTGTGTTCTAGGGTGTTTCTGTGTTGCCATGTGTAGGTGTTAGTGAGTCACCTGACGATTACTTTGGTGTTAATGATCCAATGATGTTATTGTTTGGTGCCAGGAAATTATAACAAAATATGTTGGAATGTAGAGATGTTATTGTGCACCGTGTTCTACTGTGCACCGTGTTTTACTGTGCACCGTGTTCTACTGTGCACCGTGTTTTACTGTGCACCGTGTTCTGTGCACCGTGTTCTACTGTGCACGTGTTCTACTGTGCACCGTGTTTTAGTGTGCACCGTGTTCTACTGTGCACCAGGTAGTGACCTCCCGTGAGTGAGAGTATTAAGGGCACATGTGTCAGTGTAGCATCACCAGTAGTGGGTGACACAAGGACACACTGTAGTGACAGGTATATAGCCAGCCCCCCCCACAACACCTTCGTCATGTTATACAGCACTCCCACCCCCTCGCCCCTCACCCCCCGCCCCTTACCCCCCGCCCCTTACCTTCTCGCCCCTCGCTCCCCGCCCCTCACCCCCCCCCGCCCCTCACCCCCCAGCCCCTCACCCCCCCGCCCCTCACCCCCCCTGCTCCCCGCCTCTCACCCTCCACCCTTCACCCCCCCGCTCCCCGCCCCTCACCCCCCCGCTCCCCGCCCCTCACCCCCCCGCTCCCTGCCTCTCACCCTCCGCTCCTCGCCCCTCACCCCCCCGCCCCTCACCTTCCGCTTTTCGCCCCTCATCCGTCGCTCCTCCCCCCCCGCTCCTCTCCTCTCACCCTCCGCTCCTCGCCCCTCCACCCCGCTCCTCTCCTCGCACCCCCCCGCTCCTCTCCTCTCACCCTCCGCTCCTCGCCCCTCCACCCCTCACCCCCCGCTCCCCGCCCCTCACCCCCCCCCGCTCCCCGCCCCTCTCACCCTCCGCTCCTCGCCCCCTCCCGCCCCTCACCCTCCGCTCTTCGCCCCTCATCGTCGCTCCTCCCCCCCCCCGCTCCTCGCCTCTCACCCTCCGCTCCTCGCCCCTCACCCGTCGCTCCTCACCCCCCCCCCCCCCCCCCGCTCCTTGCCCCTTACCCGTCGCTCCTCACCCCCCCCCGCTCCTTGCCCCTTACCCGTCGCTCCTCACCCCCCTGCTCCTTGCCCCTCACCCGTCGCTCCTAAACCCCGTTCCCCGACTCCTCCGCCCGCCCCCACAACTCTAATACCCCCCGCAGTAACCAGTACAATTATGCACATTGATATTCTCATCATACTGCAGAAACCATTGACATTTTAAATCATGGTTTAGTTGGCCTCACCACCAAGTGACAGATGGTGTAGCCTTGATCTTACTCTAGTGCGGCGACAATGGCCCCTCTCGTGTACTGCATAAGGAGAGGTAAATGTTGGTAAATATGAGAACTATTTTTATTATTTACCAGCGTGTGGACGTTTCATCAGTAATAATAACAGTTCGTGAGGTGGACCACAGAAGACCTATATCTCCAGTAGTTGGGGGTCGTGTTGCTGGACCTTTTTGTAAACAGTGGGACCTAAATAACACAAGGGGAGTTGCCACGTTGATTCGCTACCTTGAGGCCAAATCGGTAATTGGTTGTTGCAGGTGTATTCACTTATACAGGTAACTTAATACTTATACAGGTAACTTAACTGTTTATTCTGATGTACACATCGCGAATGAGTCTTTAAAATGACTTGACTAATAAATGGCGATAATTGTTTAAGTAAGAAGGCTTGAAATAATGATGACTGATAATAATTATGTAAGCAATTGATCTTTAAGAGCCATAATTCCTCCTCTTATCTACGTTAACGGACCTTATGACCCTAATCGCCTTGTGTATTGATGATGTTATAATGGAACCTCTATATAATGGACTACATGACGAAGAAATTCCATAATATCGAGGTTCTCTTAGATTTGAAACCCCCATTTAACAAATTATGTAGTATTAAAGTCCGCTATATCAAGGGTCTGATAAATGTGAAACACCCTCCAATTAGCGGATTATATGGAGAGAAGTCCGTTATATTAAGGTTTTGCTTTAGTGAGACAATCCGGTCAGCCAGTCCCATAAGCTGTGTTACCTGGAAAAAATTAGAGATTTCCCTTATCTTATCAATTAAAGGTAGTCGACCAGGAAACAATATGTGTGTGTGAGAGAGTGACCTTGCTGATAAACGGCTTATTTTTTCCTCTGTCGCGACCTTGGATGGCACTTTCATGGTACTGGTGTGTGTGTGTGTGTGTGTGTGTGTGTGTAATAATAAAATTTCATTATATTAAAAACCAAATAAATTATAAAACTAACTTCATTTAATTACTTCTATAATGACATTTACATCATTATAACCTAAAATTATCTTGAGAATTTAACCAATCGAAGAAATGAATATATAATGAAACGCTTAATGGCTGTTAGTACACGAGACGGGGTAGACGGGAGTGGTAACGTAGTATATAATATTTCAACACCTGGAGCTACAACAGGTGTGAGTGAGATAATACGGTTCATTGTCATTTCTTAATACAGTTTATAATTAATCACTCCTACAGTTACTACTTAACAGAAAACATTATAAACATTATTTTTTTTTAATACATAGAAGAAAAAAAAATAATTCTTCACCACAGCAAAATAGGAAACTGGATAATTTTATTGATGTGTATTGTACTAAGATATTTGATGTGAGGAAACTAATGGTGGTATAACAGAGACGCGGGAAATATGAGACATAATACCACATTTGTTTCTGAGGGGAAAATATTACGATGCAATAGATTTTAAAATTTTCCTGAATTAAAAAAAAAAAAAGAAATGTTAGAATTTATTAAGGGGTCTTTGGTAAGGGATTGTCAGCTTTGATAAGGAGAGAGAACAGCTGCCAGCCAGTACAGAGGAGAGTGGTACTTCTCACTCTCTCTCTCTCTCTCAATGTAAGCAAGGAATATTTATGTGGTTGGTAGTGGGTCGTGGTTGGTAGTGGGTCGTGGTTGGTAGTGGGTCGTGGTTGGTAGTGGGTCGTGGTTGGTAGTAGGTCGTGGCTGGTAGTGGGTCGTGGTTGGTAGTGGGTCGTGGTTGGTAGTGGGTCGTGGTTGGTAGTGGGTCGTGGCTGGTAGTGGGTCGTGGTTGGTAGTGGGTCGTGGCTGGTAGTGGGTCGTGGCTGGTAGTAGGTCGTGGTTGGTAGTGGGTCGTGGTTGGTAGTGGGTCGTGGTTGGTAGTGGGTCGTGGTTGGTAGTGGGTCGTGGTTGGTAGTGGGTCGTGGTTGGTAGTGGGTCGTGGTTGGTAGTGGGTCGTGAGACTGCGCAGGTGGGCTTTGTCCTAGCATGTGTTAAGCTCCCTCATACTGTACAACATCATGTGGATATTGTCAAACATTTTCTCATTTATTTACGAGTAGATCACGATAAGTGTGTGTGTGTGTGTGTGTGTGTTACTCCCCCCCTCACCAGTAGACTCACGCCACTGTTACTTTTTCCTCCTCCTCCTCCTCCTCCTCACAGCGCGGGTACAGACAACACCTTTTAGTGATGTCAGGTGAGGGGAAGTGGTGATGGCATGGTGGGTGACGTCAGGGTTAGGGGAGGCAGCACGTGTGACTTCATCATAATGAGTGACGTCGTGGGATGGACGTCAATTTAGGTTAGAATGAGGTCAGGTACTGTGTGGGTATTGATATATACAGAGATACAGCGTGTGGGTAAAGTTGTTATAAATTTATATTGAGGAAGGTTTGTGTGGTAGAGATCAGGTGTGGGCCGAGGTACAGGTGTGGGCCGAGGTACAGGTGTGGGTCGAGGTGCAGGTGTGGGCCGAGGTACAGGTGTGTGGTGTCAACACGTGTTACACCAACATGTTACAGACACGGGAAATGGCTCTGGGGGAGATGATGATGTTATCTTATGGTTATTATTGTTATTTTTTATTACATTATTATGGTTATTGGTAAACACTGTCACGCTGTAAAGAGTAGAATAGTAGTAGCCCTTAAGTAGTTAGGGGCAGCCACTTATCTACTTAAAAACTACCTGATACTTTTAGATCTTAACATCAGCTGTGTGAATGACTTGCCCTCATTACTTACGTCACTTATTCAACTTCACTATTAAAACTTTTGAACTCAATTGGTGAAGAAGTTGATGCTGATTTAATACTATGAGATGTGCACATTTAAGATAAGTGCACTGAGCGAGTGGTTAAGTGTGCACAGTGGTTAAGTGTGCTCATTCACCTGTCAGTTAACATTAAGTAGTTGTTGAGAAAACCTTTTATTGTGGAGGAGTGTTGTGAGACAGAGCTCCTTCACCTGTAGTTACTCCACTGTACAGTACCGGTGAGAGGTACACTTACGGGGCCATACAGGTGTTAAGTAAAGGGAGGGAGAACACAGTGAAGTGTGCCCGTATACTGTAGTCCGTCGCTGGGCTGGGTACAGTAAGACGCAGACCACCAGTGACCACTGGCCTTGTTAACGAACTAATCACAGAGGTGTTTACCTCGGTAACGAGGCACTCTGGCACGCGGCGGCCTGCCCTTTACACAAAAAGTGTCGTCTTATTCTTCACGCGCCCAAAAAATGACGACCTATTTCCCGCAGCTTTATTCTTTATTAAGTTACCTCTGTGGTACCATTGTGTCTGGTGGCAACAGTGTTACCCTGCTACCAGCAATGGCACACAGGTACCAGCAGTAATGTACTAGTGCCAACAGTGTTACACTGGTGCCAGCAGTGTCACAATGGTACTAACAGTGTTACACTGTTATCTACAGTACATGTGCGTTTTGTACATTAGGTGGGGCATAACCTTGACGGTATCCTCACCGTGTGGAATGATTGCATCTGTTCCTTCTACCTAAATCTCTCCTGGTGTTGACCTTCCTCGATGAACTTCCTGAGTCTGTAATGTCACGTCACGTCAGCTTTTGGGACATCAAGTTGGCCGGGCAGTACAGTAGAGAGATACTGTACTGGCGAGGGTGTATTAACAGCTCTGGTGGCTGTGGTAGCTTAGTTTATTGCTTACAAACACCAGGGCTGGCGACACTAATTACACCAAGATGCATTACTATACCCACACTAACTCAGTTGTAGTTTGGTCGACACTTTTACCATTTTAAAAAGAAGAAAGTTTGAGAGACTCACTGTATGACAAGTTAACGATACATGTGGAGAATATCTCTCTTTCCTCACCCCCACCTCCCTCTCTCTCTCTCTCTCTCTCTCTCTCTCTCTCTCTCTCTCTCTCTCTCTCTCTCTCTCGAGCCAAAGCTGGGACCCTTCAAGCTCTCCCCGGGTGTTCAATTAATGGCTCAAATGTGGACCCTGCCTTCTTTAACCCAATTACTCACAAGGACTGCCAGACTGGCCTTGTGCGGACCTCCACTCCCTCCCCCCTGACCACCACCCCACACACCTCCCTCTCTCCACCACCACACACTACTCCCTCCACACCCCACTCACATACCCCTCTCCACCACTACTACACTCCACCCTCCCACTCACCTTCCTCCTGACCACTACTCTCCCCATATTTATGTTGGGGGGGGGGGGGTACACAGACAGACGAAGAGACCTACAGAGAAGGATATTTAGTTTTATAATTATACAGCTTATAGAGAGAATGAGAGGGGCGGAGGGACTCACACGAGCAGGTTGTGTGACGTTCAACCTAAAAATATTATCGTAATAATTTCCAGCGAAAGAGAGAGACCCCAGAGCGCCTTACCGTCCACTAATGAGTGAAGGTCACCAACCTCACCTCAAACACCGAGTAGAAACCTTATATATATATAGTGAGCACAGCGGCTCGAGGCCCATAGAATATAGTGTTAGCGGGCAAGGCACCAAAAACAGCCTTGTATTACACCTGTCTGTTTACCTGATGCAGTAGTTCAAGTTTACCTGGTCATTATATCACCTGTGGTATATTTTGATGCTTATGGTATACTGATGACATGTAATGTCTGTTATGTAAGGTAACATAATGAGGGTTACCTGGGTCACACCTGCTTCACCTGTCTGTGTCGTGACCTGAGGGAACATCTGTAAGACTTCACCTGTCTGTGTCGTGACCTGAGGGAACACCTGTAAGACCTCACCTGCTTTACCTGTTGTGTCGTGACCTGAGGGAACACCTGTAAGACCTCACCTGCTTCACCTGTCTGTGTCGTGACATGAGGGAACACCTGTAAGACCTCACCTGCTTCACCTGTTTGTGTCGTGACCTGAGGGAACACCTGTAAGACCTCACCTGCTTCACCTGTTTGTGTCGTGACCTGAGGGAACACCTGTAAGACCTCACCTGCTTCACCTGTTTGTGTCGTGACCTGAGGGAACACCTGTAAGATCTCACCTGCTTCACCTGTTTGTGTCGTGACATGAGGGAACACCTGTAAGACCTCACCTGCTTCACCTGTTTGTGTCGTGACCTGAGGGAACACCTGTAAGATCTCACCTGCTTCACCTGTTTGTGTCGTGACCTGAGGGAACACCTGTAAGACCTCACCTGCTTCACCTGTTTGTGTCGTGACCTGAGGGAACACCTGTAAGACCTCACCACATTTGCCCGGAAGTGTTGGTATGAGTTTGTGTCCTGGTTGTGGCGATAATCAGATAGTCTTGCCGCCTCCACCACATACGGTACACACACACATACATACGGTACACAAACACATGCATACGGTACACACACACACACATACATACAGTACACACACACAAACACACACATACACAGTACACACACACACACATACGGCACACACACATATGCATACGGTACACACACATACACACATTCGGTACACACATACATACGGTACACACATACACACGGTGCACACATACATACGGTACACACACACACACACACACACACACACACACACATACACACACAGCTCACCCCTCTGTTATAAAATTACAGAACATCGCCCACTGTGTCACCAATATGTGATAGGAGTAGTGGTGATGGTGTACTGGTGACCCCGCAGTAATGAGCACATACACCTGTGCTCCTTCACTACCTGGTCAGGAAGGCCCTCATTAACTACACTATAACGAGGGTAACCGCCGGGAAACGTCGATATAATGTAAACTAATATAGAGATAAGTTCATTTGATGCTGAGGGAGGGGTGGGGGTCTTATGATGCTGGGGGGAGGAGGTAGGGAAGGTGGGGGTCTTATGATGCTGGGGGGAGGAGGTAGGGAAGGCGGGGGTGGGGGTCTTATGATGCTGGGGGGAGGAGGTAGGGAAGGCGGGGGTGGGGGTCTTATGATGCTGGGGAGGAGGTAGGGAAGGCGGGGGTGGGGGTCTTATGATGCTGGGGGGAGGAGGTAGGGAAGGCGGGGGTCTTATGATGCTGGGGGAGGAGGTAGGGAAGGCGGGGGTGGGGGGTAGGGAAGGCGGGGGTGGGGGTCTTATGATGCTGGGGGAGGAGGTAGGGAAGGCGGGGGGGGGGGGTCTTATGATGCTGGGGGGAGGAGGTAGGGAAGGCGGGGGTCTTATGATGCTGGGGGGAGGAGGTAGGGAAGGCGGGGGTGGGGGTCTTATGATGCTGGGGGGAGGAGGTAGGGAAGGCGGGGTCTTATGATGCTGGGGGAGGAGGTAGGGAAGGTGGGGGTGGGGGTCTTATGATGCTGGGGGGAGGAGGTAGGGAAGGCGGGGGTGGGGGTCTTATGATGCTGGGTGAGGAGGTAGGGAAGGCGGGGTCTTATGATGCTGGGGGAGGAGGTAGGGAAGGTGGGGGTGGGGGTCTTATGATGCTGGGGGGAGGAGGTAGGGAAGGTGGGGGTGGGGGGGTCTTATGATGCTGGGGGGAGGAGGTAGGGAAGGTGGGGGTGGGGGGGTCTTATGATGCTGGGGGGAGGAGGTAGGGAAGGCGGGGTCTTATGATGCTGGGGGGAGGAGGTAGGGAAGGTGGGGGTCTTATGATGCTGGGGGGAGGAGGTAGGGAAAGTGGGGGTCTTATGATGCTGGGGGGAGGAGGTAGGGAAGGCGGGGGTCTTATGATGCTGGGGGAGGAGGTAGGGAAGGCGGGGGTGGGGGGTAGGGAAGGCGGGGGTGGGGGTCTTATGATGCTGGGGGGAGAGGAGGTAGGGAAGGCGGGGGTCTTATGATGCTGGGGGGAGAGGAGGTAGGGAAGGCGGGGGTCTTATGATGCTGGGGGGAGGAGGTAGGGAAGGCGGGGGTGGGAGGTAGGGAAGGCGGGGGTCTTATGATGCTGGGGGGAGGAGGTAGGGAAGGCTGGGGTGGGTTGGGAGGAGAGACAGATAGAGAACGAATTTATCTCAGCGAATTATGAACTTTTATTATCTTAAGTGCAGAAGATTAATTTGTTTAGAGAGAAGAAAAAAAAACTATGCCACATACTACAGTCCTCAAGAGTATTAAGAGGGAGTTATAGGTGGGAGTTAGTGGAGTGGTTGGGAGTTACGCTGGTTTAACGTGTCATACTGTCGGGGAGATGAAGAAAAAGACGCCACAAGTAAAAACATCACCAAGAGTAACTATTGGACGTGTGTTTTACCAGGGGAGGGTGGGTGGGTGGGTGGGGGGATGGTGGGTGGGTGGGTGGTGGGAGGGTGGAGGGAAGGTGAGGAAGAGGGACTGAGGGATGTTAAGGGAAGCAGTGTGTTGGAGTGAGATGGAGAATTTGGTGGAACGGCGTACAAGCAAGATGGAGTGAGAGGGAAGGGACGTGGAACGGAGAGGGAAGGGACGTGGAACAGAGAGGGAAGGGACGTGGAACGGAGAGGGAAGGGACTTGGGAGAGAGATTGGTTGAAACAGTTTATTCAGCCAGAAAAAACACAGAGTGGATAATAATAACAATATTAACATGGCTGAGCCAGTTGAGAACCTGAGCTCTCTTGTAGGCACCTGATATATACTGTACATTTATCTCAAGGAAGTATTATGTAACATTTAGTATCATCTGGAATAGTACAATAGCATGGTGGTAATAAGAACACGTTACCACGGTTATCACTTCAATATTTATTTTTTTTTTACCTATATATTATAAGTATATCCATATTTTTGTGGAATTGATAAACATAAATATGATAAGGAAGGGAAACAGTACAACATGGGATATATTAAGGTTGAACAAGAGGACAGAGCTGTCAGCATTATGTCTAGTTGGTAAATATATTTATTGTAATGTTAATGTCTTATATATCTACCTGATAATTTCTGATAAAACATTTTTGATGGTACAATAAAAGCAGGTATTTAAAGTAGGTATTACAAGAAATATTAATACTTAGACAATAGATATTTTTTAAGAGATGATTTAAAGGAAGGGAGCGTAGTCTTTGTTAGGATGGGTGGGGGTAAGTTGTTCCACACCTTCACACAGTGATATTTTATGGAGGTCTGGGACTGAGAGGAGCGCATGGGGGGTGGTCTTGGTGGCTCTGGGTGCCTTAAGTTGTATCTCTGATTATTACTGAACTGGAAATAATTTTTGTTAGACAAGGGATTGACAGTTTATTTTGGCAAAATGTTCGTTAGTATGATCAGTTTTTTTTCAAGTAAGTCATAGTCCGTACAACTCTCTTTTGTACAGTAACCAGGGATTGGGTTTTTGAAGAACCAGAGGCCCCCCATAGTGTGTGACAGTGTATCAGGTGTTGGTAAACAAGATCATAATAGATTTCTTTCATTGCTGTAAGAGTGAGTGACTGTCAAGAGGGGAAGGGGGGGGGGGGGGTAGAAATGACCGTGACACCGACAGAATAATGAATCACTCAGAGGATAAATTAGTCATGGATGATAATTTTAGATACTGCAGTGAGGAAGGTGTGATAGCTGCTGCCATTAACCAGACAGGTGCAGAGAGTCAGGCAGCAGAGAAAAGGAGAGATAGGGAGTCAGGCAGCAGGGAAAAGGAGAGATAGAGAGTCAGGCAGCAGAGAAAAGGAGATGCAGAGCCAGGCAGCAGGGAAAAGGAGAGATAGAGAGTCAGGCAGCAGGGAAAAGGAGAGATAGAGAGTCAGGCAGCAGGGAAAAGGAGAGATAGAGAGTCAGGCAGCAGGGAAAAGAAGAGATAGAGAGTCAGGCAGCAGAGAAAAGGAGATGCAGAGCCAGGCAGCAGGGAAAAGGAGAGATAGAGAGTCAGGCAGCAGGGAAAAGAAGAGATAGAGAGTCAGGCAGCAGGGAAAAGGAGATGCAGAGCCAGGCAGCAGGGAAAAGGAGAGATAGAGAGTCAGGCAGCAGGGAAAAGAAGAGATAGAGAGTCAGGCAGCAGAGAAAAGGAGATGCAGAGCCAGGCAGCAGGGAAAAGGAGAGATAGAGAGTCAGGCAGCAGGGAAAAGGAGAGATAGAGAGTCAGGCAGCAGGGAAAAGGAGAGATAGGGAGTCAGGCAGCAGGGAAAAGAAGAGATAGAGAGTCAGGCAGCAGGGAAAAGGAGAGATAGAGAGTCAGGCAGCAGGGAAAAGGAGAGATAGAGAGTCAGGCAGCAGGGAAAAGGAGATGCAGAGCCAGGCAGCAGAGAAATGAGAGATAGAGAGTCAGGCAGCAGGGAAAAGGAGATGCAGAGCCAGGCAGCAGGGAAAAGGAGAGATAGAGAGTCAGGCAGCAGAGAAATGAGAGATAGAGAGTCAGGCAGCAGGGAAAAGGAGAGATAGAGAGTCAGGCAGCAGGGAAAAGGAGAGATAGAGAGTCAGGCAGCAGGGAAAAGGAGAGATAGAGAGTCAGGCAGCAGGAAAAAGGAGAGATAGAGAGTCAGGCAGCAGGGAAAAGGAGAGATAGAGAGTCAGGCAGCAGGGAAAAGGAGAGATAGAGAGTCAGGCAGCAGAGAAATGAGAGATAGAGAGTCAGGCAGCAGGGAAATGAGAGATAGAGAGTCAGGCAGCAGGGAAATGAGAGATAGGGCGTCAGGCAGCAGGGAAAAGGAGAGATAGAGAGTCAGGCAGCAGGGAAAATACCATTGGATACATTAAGTCTTTTTGGGATGGGTCCAGTGTTGCCAGGTCAGTGTGTCACCCCGGGCCGTGATGTAGTGTGTGTGTGTGTGTGTGTGTGTGTGTGTGTGTGTCAGATATACCTCAGTGGCGGCCATCTTAAATTAGATATTTTATTTTAATTTAGGAAACTCTCTCTCTCTCTCTCTCTCTCTCTCTCTCTCTCTCTCTCTCGTCTTCAGCTCCTCGCTTACCTCTCACCCTCTCACCCTCACCCTCTCACCCTCTCCCTCACACCCTCTCCCTCACACCCTTACCTTCTCTTCCCACCATGACTTCATAAGCCCGTTATCCTTACAACGAGCCTGTGCTGTCAGGTGTAGCGGCCTGCAGGTCCTTGGGAAGGTGTAGCGGCCTGTAGGTTCCTGGGCAGGTGTAGCGGCCTGTGGGTTCCTGGGCAGGTGTAGCAGCCTGCAGCTCCTTGCGAAGGTGTAGCGGCCTGTAGGTTCCTGGGCAGGTGTAGCGGCCTGTGGGTCCCTGGGCAGGTGTAGCGGCCTGTAGGTCCCTGGGCAGGTGTAACGGCCTGTAGGTCCCTGGGCAGGTACGGCGACCTGTAGGTCCCTGGGCAGGTGTAGCGGCCTGTAGGTCCCTGGGCAGGTACGGCGACCTGTAGGTCCCTGGGCAGGTGTGGCCAGCAGATAGTGCCACACCTTCCTTCAGCAGTTCGGCCAACGCCACAGGTGAGCTTCAACACATAACTGTCCAGCTACAAAAATAATAGTAATTAAAGAATAATAATGTTGTCAGGTGTGTGCAGGTAGTGGAGATTTGTACTTATTTGAAGAGCGTATTGAAGGAGTTATTGAGCAGAGGGTGGGAGGTTTGGTGTGGCAGCAGTGGGTGTCCCCAGCAGCCTAAGGAGTTGAGTGTGTGGAGAGCAAATATGGAGACACTCAGACCGCGCTGGGCTAACACACTCCACCCATCTCGTGTACAGATCTGTAAGACCACTCCACAACTCTCCTCGTGCAGTGATCCTTCCTTCCTCCTCCACCACTGTGCTCTACCCTGGCAGGTAATGCGGTAACCCTTAAGGCATCATCACCAGGTAGTGCTGGTGTGTGGTGGTCACGGCCAACACTCTTATTCTGGAACTTAACCATACACGTATACAAACACTCGCACCCATACAAGCACTCACGAGGTAAGCACACAAAAATACATACAGCATGGAGGGTCTGTATACAGTTGATGAATATTGTATTGAGGCAGAAAAGAATACAATAAGAAACATAACTCGTGGCTCTATAGTCAGTGAGCCATCAACATATGGTGTGTGTGTCCCCCTAAACCTGCAGGTGGTGTGGCACAGCGCCTGCAGGTGAAGAAGTGGAGGTAAGACTCAACAAACACTCCTTAATCCTGCCCATGGTGAAGGAGGCCGGAGATTCCAACCCTCCCAGGTCCCTTCCTATCATGTTGGAGATAATTATACACGCGGACGACTACAGCGACGCCCCTCCACCATGTATGTGTGGAGACATGATTCCTCGTCCACTGTGGCGCCTCATTCTGTAGCAGTCCTCTTACTGTGATGATGAACGTGTGTGTGTGTGTGTGTGTGTGTCACGATCCCGCATGTTCGTGTAGAAAGTATACCGCTTGTAGGTGTTAAGACGACACTTTATTTTATTAATCAAAAGTCCCGTCCTTATATCTGAGGGTTGGCGACCACAGTCCTCCACTAGGGGTTTACATCTCTCCGGGGACCCAGTTATTAATTTCATTCATCCATCCCAGTTTCTGTCTTCACTCTCCTCATTCAATACAGTAAAGAATTTCAGTACTATAATGAACTTGTTATGATTGAAGTTAACGAGTGTGCAGTAAAGTAGTGTTCCGTGTACAAGTTACAGTCAGCTTTGTCACAGTAGAAGGTTTAGCTAAGGGTAAGGTCGAGTGCTTGAGTGTGGGAAAGGTTGAGGCCGCTACCCAGGGAGGCCAGCGACCTTATCTACCTCCGAATCTGCCCTGAGCTACGCCGGGGAGAAAGAATGGTCAAGTAAGGTTAAGAAGGAACCACCGCGTCTTGTCTCGATGGCTCATAATCCAATTATAAGTCCTAGGAAACTCATCCACACCCCCTTTCTGGTTTTAATGCTTTCATGGTCCCAAACCTTCAATTGATGGTTATAGACTTGAGGTCTTCCCAGGTCAGGTCACTCTTGCCAGACGGTGATCATCCATAATCCTCTGAATACACATCATTATTCCACTTATTTTCTTTAATAATAAATTTCCTTTCTATTTACATAAAGATATTTAAGCATAAATACAAACATGGTAATAGTGACCTACCATATAGTATACATCAGAAGTAAAAAAAAAATAAATAAATAAAAAAATAAAAAAAAATAAAATCGTAATAATATGGTTACAGTATCACACTTTCCAAACGTCACCTCGACCAGGCCTTTGAGATGGTACTGAGCGCCCCTGCGACCTAGGATCCCAAAATCGATAGCAGGTAGTCGAGTAGGATTGTGGTGGTGGGGGATGGTGGGGGCTTTATGGCTGCCTCTGATCCTTTTCTAAGAGTTTTAAGTCTTCTTTGTAATTTAAGGAATGCAAGGACTTATACCTTCAGTTTCTAATCTGTTTTAGCCTTTATTGGAAGGGGATCGAACCTTGGATCTGACCTTTTCTTTCTTTCTTTCTTTCTTATATTTATTTGATTGTTTCTTTGGGTTGGTTAGTTGGTCACGTGTTTGGTTGTTTTGTCACGTGTTTGGTTAGTTGGTCACGTGGTTGGTGGACTGGTGTTGTATAGAAGAGAGGGATGTTGTCTGTACCATCACCTCGTTAGTAAATAAAGGCTGAAGAAGAGAAAGGACAAAGGAAGATGATGAGAGAGAGAGAGAGAGAGAGGTAAACCTGCAGCAGCTGGTAGGTGAGGGAAGGAACGCCCGGACAGAGAATGATGCCGGACAGGTGTGACAGGCAGTTGTGACAGGCAGGTGTGACAGATAAACACTAAGACGTAAAATGAATAAATTTGTTGTGGTAAATAAAGTCATTGTGTCCAGATTTCAGTTTCCAGATATCACCCAGACATACTTAGCAACCTCTCAGTATCCTGCTTTCGGAACTCATATCCTCGGGACATGCGTTTGGCGAGGCACCCGGGTAACGGAATAGGGGAGGGGGTTAGAGGGGGGAGATAGTTGATGTGAAGGAAGTGTGTGGTGATGGGGTAGTTATGGTTTGTTGTCAGTCGTTTCCAGGTAACTAAATGATTCCCTCAGTGCATATGATGTTTACTGGGATATCAAGTGTTAAACATTACTTTGAAGATATAATGTACAATGAAGTCGTTCGTCACGTCTTACCTGGAATAAGGAAGTGTTTTGAGGAGACCCCGTAGAGTAGTGGTGCCTCGAGTGGTGCAGCGCCACTAACCTCACTAGTAGAGTATCGTCATGTAGTGCTGCAGGTACACGCTGGCATTTGGACCGCTAATAATCAGACATTTTCCAGGTGTGTGAGAACTCGTGGACATTATAGTAGTATTATAAACTAGATATATAATTGTGAAGCACTCGTGGTGTTTAGCGTCACCATCCCAGAGTGAAGGAGTGTATTAACTAAACGAGTATTAGATAAATTGACCCCGCGGGAACCAGTGACGGAAGACCACAGCTAGCACTCCCCAGCGAGGCATAAAAATCCTGGCAATTGTACAATCAGAGTGTGCGGTTGTGATGTGTCACCTTGGTGTTATCCACGTGCAATTTTTCCGGGTCTCGGGAGTGCGTGACCAGCTGTAGTTGTCGATGAATATAATGTAACCCGTAACTTTGCCGCTACACCTACTTTATCCTGGTAAGATACATGATATTAACTTCAAATGTAATGTACCTGTCAATCTCCTCTTGTAAACACCATGACAAAGGTGGATTGAGCAAAACTGTTGTGTGATGATGGCGTGTATGTTGAGTACAGTACACGGCCTCAGTACCGCACCTCCCTGGCCTGCTGACGACGTGTATGTTGAGTACAGTACACGGCCTCAGTACCGCACCTCCCTGGCCTGCTGACGACGTGTATGTTGAGTACAGTACACGGCCTCAGTACCGCACCTCCCTGGCCTGCTGACGACGTGTATGTTGAGTACAGTACACGGCCTCAGTACCGCACCTCCCTGGCCTGCTGACGACGTGTATGTTGAGTACAGTACACGGCCTCAGTACCGCACCTCCCTGGCCTGCTGACGACGTGTATGTTGAGTACAGTACACGGCCTCAGTACCGCACCTCCCTGGCCTGCTGACGACGTGTATGTTGAGTACAGTACACGGCCTCAGTACCGCACCTCCCTGGCCTGCTGACGACGTGTATGTTGAGTACAGTACACGGCCTCAGTACCGCACCTCCCTGGCCTGCTGACGACGTGTATGTTGAGTACAGTACACGGCCTCAGTACCGCACCTCCCTGGCCTGCTGACGACGTGTATGTTGAGTACAGTACACGGCCTCAGTACCGCACCTCCCTGGCCTGCTGACGACGTGTATGTTGAGTACAGTACACGGCCTCAGTACCGCACCTCCCTGGCCTGCTGACGACGTGTATGTTGAGTACAGTACGCGGCCTCAGTACCGCACCTCCCTGGCCTGCTGACTGTATGTTGAGTACAGTACACGGCCTCGTATTTATGATATAGGTTAGGTTATGGTTAGGTTAGGTTAGGTTCCTTAAGACGTGTTCAATTACAATAGACGAGTGAGATTCCGAAAGATTTACTGTGGATTTGGGAAGAAAATTTCGTAATAATATGTACACTATATCCTTACATGATCCAACACACACACACACACACACAGACACAGACACACACACACAGTAGATCTTATCATAGGAATAATAAATATAACTGCCAATGACAAAAGAATTAATGATGGTTGAGGATGGCAAGGCCTCCCCCTCTCTCCCTCACAACGGGGACCAGGTGAAGTAGAGTCCAACATCCTCATCTTGTCTGTGTCCACTTCCTCCCTCTCTCCCCACTTCATCATCCCTCTCCCCACTCCATCATCCCTCTCCCCTCTCCACCATCCCTTTCCTCTCCCTCCACTCTCCACCACAACACTCCTCCACTCCAACACCCCTCCACCACAACACTTCACCACAACACCCCTTTAATAACACACCTTTACCTTTTAGTTGTTCCTCCCCCCCTCCCCCCCCTCCCCCCCCCCCCACAAGAACACCTCCACTTTCCCATCAGCGGGTCCTTACCACTCACGCCTCATATAACTCCCACTCCCTCCCTGACACCCTTCCCTCCCACCCCTCACCCGTCACCCCCCTCACCCGTAGAGAACAACACCAGTCTCCGCCATACCTGGGGGTGAGTCGTGGCTGACACCTGCGCCACGTGTAGTAGTCAGGCTGTGCTCACCTGACGATTCACCTGAGTTGTTGACCTGACGCCACACACCTGTTGTTACTCATTTAGAAAAGTATCAATTGAATTATTTGACAACATATCGATTTTTTTTTTTATTTTTATTAATTTCATTCTTGTTTTGTTATCCATACATGCATACATACACTATATACAAACAGTTATTGGTAATTTATTGGGTTCTTGCGTTATGTTTGGTCCATAGGTGTGTGTGTGTAATAATAATAATAATAATAATAATAATTAACGGTTTATTGAAAGAGCTTGGCGGCCAGAAGGCTGAAAATATACAGTTACATAATTGGGGAATGGGTTTCGATTTACAAATAATATACAAATAACATATTGATACAAATAAGATATATAATAACTAGATGGGGAAAAGCTCAAACTACAGGGCATTTCAACATAGTGACAGTGCAAGAAGTAGTATTTACTGGGAGTGAATACACTGGTTTATTACAAGTTATTGATAATTTTTACAATGGTTGGGACTGGGCTGTTCTTATAGCGATCAGTTCGTGCACGTATGGGCTGGATGTGGTTGTGGTGTCGAACAGCAATTCTCGAGCTAGGGATCTCAGGTGGTAGTAGGAGCCGGTGTCGAGGATGGTGTAGAAGCTTCTTACCAAATTTCCAGATGAGGTCGTGGTGATGGTCAGTGAGAGTCGAAAGGGTCAGTGTGTTGAGCTCTTCTTGATATGTGGAGTAGGAAGGGGAGAGAATAATCTTGCATGCCCTCGTTTGCACTTTTTCTAGGTGTTTACGTTGTGTGGCATTTAGGGAGGAAGACCAGGTGGGGAGGCATAGGTGAGCTTGGGAAGTATGAATGTTGTGTAAACACTGAGGAGCTCGGGTGTAGGAACTCCGAGGGACTTGAGTTAGCGGAGGAGGTGGAGACGGAAACTGGAGGATTTGACAACTTCACTGACGTGAGTGTGTGTGTGTGTGTGTAAACTCTTGAAATATAGTTAGACTGTATTAACAGGTACAGCAGTAACGGACTGTAGTTATACTGTAATTAGAGCTGTTAAGACACTGCAGGTATTATGAGTGGTGGTGCTACAGGTGTCATGGTGTTGTGCTTCAGGTATCATGGTGTTGTGCTACAGGTGTCATGGTGCTGTGCTACGGGTATCATGGTGCTACAGGTGTCATGGTGTTGTGCTACAGGTGTCATGGTGCTGTGCTACAGGTGTCATGGTGCTGTGCTACAGATGTTATAAGATCACAAGAATGGAGGAAACTGGTCCATACTGGGTAGTCCCGTTTACACCCAACCCCTATCGCTCATATATCCTTCCAACCTATGTTTGAAGCTACCCAGCGTATTCGAGTTAAATAAGAACATAAAACAACACAGTGCCTGGTAGCCTCACGTAGCATGAGTGAGGGTAGGGTAGCCTATGGGTCTAGCCACCTATTGTCTCTCAGCTCAGGATTTTACATCACAATATGGAGGACTGACCAAGCGGACGGCCGAGTCATGGCTGCCACTTGTCCGGTCTCTCGTGGCCTTCAGGTCAGGAGGAAGAGTACAATAAGGAGGGAGTAGGAAGGAGCGAGTGGGCGGTGTGGGCGTGCTGGCCAGTAATTACGAAGCGGCGGTGTGGTAGTGCACTTGGGTGAACACGAGCAAGATGCAGCACCATAATTGCACTACATTACCAGTGGACAGTGTCGGGTCCTGCCGGTGCGTCCCTTACCTCACCTGCCTCATCAACACACCTGCGTCATCACCACACCTGCCTCATCACCACACCTGCCTCCACCACACCTGCCTCATCACCACACCTGCCTCCACCACACCTGCCTCCACCACAGCTGCCTCCTCAGTACACCGGCCTCATCATCACACCCCCACCATGTCTCTCAACAGACCCTCACCACACCTCCCTCACCATACCCTCACCCCACCCCCCTCACTACACATAAGAGGACGTTTGAAAGGATTATTCTTCTAAAAGCTGTGTGTGTGATGGTGCCTCGTGACTTGGCAATAATTCCCCAGTTACCTGCAGGAGACGGTGTAGCGAGATGTTGGTTGTTGTGAAGTACAGTCAGTGTCGTCGTCAGTAGTCGGGTGTTAAGTCAGTGTTGGTGAGGAAGGTGTGGAGGTGAGGACAACACGCGAGGGAGTGTTTCTGGCTTAAAACTTGATAATGAAGACGGTATGTGGCCACCCCACTCCCCTCCCCCCCCCGCCCCCTCCCGCCCCACTCCCTCCTCACTACTCCACCGCCCCCCGCAGTTATTTCCGAGCCTGCGGGAGGTCTCAGGACGCTAGTGTGAAAGTGTATGTGAATTACACACAAGCATGTAATATTTTCTGGAGTGAATTGTGACAGCAGTAAAAGTATAAACCTGGCGGTTGATTACATCATAGCGGTGTGGAGGGAGGATGTACACCCCGGCCAGCTCAGCCCCGCTAGTTTATACGTAATTCAATGGGCAAGTGAAAGAAGGTGCCACCACCTGACTCAGAAGGACTCACAGCTGCCGCCCTCCGAGGAACCGTTCTGTTCCTCATTCCTGCCTCACTCGCTGTCGCCTGTCTCCCACACCACACATAAACGTCACACCACACATAGGCGTCACACCACACACAGGCGTCACACCACACATAGGCGTCACACCACACACAGGCGTCACACCACACATAGGCGTCACACCACACATAGGCGTCACACCACACACAGGCGTCACACCACACATAGACGTCACACCACACATAGGCGTCACACCACACACAGGCGTCACACCACACACAGGCGTCACACCACACACACACACACAATTCCAGACGTGTTTGATAATAATTAAACAAAGTTCTGGAGGTAACGCAAACTCCGTGAATAATACAACAAGTATGAATGATTTCTAATAGTTATATAGTTTCTTACCAACTGAACACTATCTTGCCGACTTGGGTGCTGGAAGGATCACTCGTACGCGGAGCTATAGCGAGACCAGCCTGGTGATGACTCGGCAAATGGTCGTCCTCCTTACAGATTGAGGAATGTTCACACCACAAGTTCTTATATATTGTTATTATTTATGTGGACTATTATGGTGGAAATTGTGTTAACTATTCACCAGGAGAGTCGCGTAATTATGCCCTTAGTGGTTGTGAGTTCATATCACTTGGATCATCGTCTGTATTATGTTATTTAACCTAACCTGACCTGACCTGACCTAACCTAACCTGACCTGACCTGACCTGACCTAACCTAACCTGACCTAACCTAACCTAAACTGTTTTATTTTATCTCTTGCAGGTAAGTTGACAAGTCCTCTCCGCATCTACTGTACTACCCACCCACCCACCCACCCTCCCGCCCACACCTCCCGCCCACACCTCCCGTAACCGGAAGTCGAGGTGAGAGAGAAGGAAGGTAAGTAAAGATGGTTGAAGGGGAGTGATAGGTAAGTCATGATTATAAACACAGGTGTATGATAAAGGGAGACAGGTGGAGAGAGAGAGAGAGAGAGAGAGAGAGAGAGAGAGACGAGAATAACTATTTTCTTGGACTATTTTTTTTCTGTTGGATTGGATTTTTTTAAGGTATACTTTTGTTCTAGGAATGTGTAGTGTAGGGAGTAGGGAGGGAGGGATGTAGGGAGTAGGGAGGGAGGGATGTAGGGAGAGACGGAGGGAGGGATGTAGGGAGAGACGGAGGCAGGTGATACTTTGCCAGGTTATGTAGGTGCTGTCCGAGACTAACAGGTGAATGCGGAATAAAGTTTGCTGCCTCTTTCTCTACACCTGTTGTCTGTTCTCGTTATACACACACACACACACACACACACACACACACACACATACAGAACTACACATTCACATGCACACAGATATGCACACACATATATATATACAAACACACACACACACACATACATATGTACAAACACACATACACACAAACAAACACATACACACAAACAAACACATATACACATGCACACACACACATAAATAGACACACATACACACACACACACACACACACACCTGTATGGAAGCTAATTCTATGACTTATCGTCAATAAGGTGTGTGAACACGTAATGAGAGAGTGGGAGAGAGGCCATTAAAGACCGCTAATGATGGGTGACACGTTGAGTAAGTGTGAGAGACAGAAGCCCTACAGCGGTGCCACATCAACAGCCTCACCCGCCCTCACTGGCAGGAAACACACAAGGTAAATGGCATCACTGTCACGCTGGGAAATACTCGACCCACGTTTCATTATGTTACTCTGAGAGACACACCTGGATGGTGAAAACCCTCACCTGTTTAAGGTCTGTATCTGTGTGTGAGTACAAACCTTCTCTCCATAATGTGTTGCCAACCTAGTCTTCCTCACAGAGCTGAATGATCGTTTGATATGATATATGTTCCGTGGGGGATGGGGGGTGGGTGTTGATCGCCAGGTAATATGATCCATTATAAGGTGTATGAGGGACGGGTTATGTAGGAGAGGTGTCGACAACAGGTGGTGACGACGGTCTTGGCTCCCCGCTAAGTATATGGGAATGTCGAGGTTAATTTCCATGTGGGGGACCCGGCCAGTAATTGTATAAGACGCCACTTCCCCTTCACGTAAATAACCGGGCAGTCGGAAGTGTATAACGGCGAAGGCGGAGGTGTCGACTTGCTTCCCTACAACATCATCTCAACTGAAGAAGAACGCCAGTAAATGTGTGTGTGTGTGTGTGTGCTACAACTACCGGACCTCGGTGTATGGTAATCCCGAGTGGGTTAATTAGGCCAGGTAAGAACACCTTTACGGCAGTTCCTCTACACCTTGCAGGACAGGACAGTAGCCACACACACACACACACACACAGTAACGAGAGGATTTAACTGGGTTTGGTGGTTTTTAGCAAATTACGTAATGATAGGAGGGCTCACTATGTGTTGTGGTTTACTGAATAACCAGGTGTGTGCTGAAGTGGGCAGGTGTCAGAGAGTCATCAAGGCAGGTGTCAGAGAGTCATCAAGGCAGGTGTCACAAGGGGAATTATCAAGGCAGGTGTCACAAGGGGAATCATCAAGGCAGGTGTCACAAAGAGAGGCATCAAGGCAGGTGTCACAAAGAGAGGCATCAAGGCAGGTGTCACGAGGGGAATCATCAAGGCAGGTGTCACAAAGAGAGGCATCAAGGCAGGTGTCACAGCTTTAAACACTTAACCCATCTTTAGAATTCTTGTAGTTAAGTTAATCTGGGTATTGCCCCCACACTCTTATCACATTCGGATGTTCTAGGTCGTGTGGAGGAGAGTTGCCAGCCGCTAATAACGCGTCCTCAGCCCTGCCGTTTGGTTAGGGCCCGCGGGGGAGGGGTTCCTGGCCAGCCTGTAGAGACGGTCCTGGCCAGCCTGTAGAGACGATCCTGGCCAGCCTGTAGAGACGATCCTGGCCAGCCTGTAGAGACGATCCTGGCCAGCCTGTAGAGACGATCCTGGCCAGCCTGTAGAGACGGTCCTGGCCAGCCTGTAGAGACGGTCCTGGCCAGCCTGTAGAGACGATCCTGCCCAGCCTACAGAGACGGTCCTGGCCAGCCTGTAGAGACGATCCTGGCCAGCCTGTAGAGACGATCCTGGCCAGCCTGTAGAGACGGTCCTGGCCAGCCTGTAGAGACGGTCCTGGCCAGCCTGTAGAGACGGTCCTGGCCAGCCTGTAGAGACGGTCCTGGCCAGCCTGTAGAGACGGTCCTGGCCAGCCTGTAGAGACGATCCTGCCCAGCCTACAGAGACGGTCCTGGCCAGCCTGTAGAGACGGTCCTGGCCAGCCTGTAGAGACGGTCCTGTGCTTCCCATGGTGTTTTATCTGAGGAGGAGGAGGTGGGGGGGGGGCTTACATTCACTTGGAGTGATAACAACAGATACAACATTTGATGGTAGCAACGACAGTATTGGTGAGGCAACAGTAACAACAGGGTTACCGTTATCTATATCAACAGTAACAACAGGGTTACCGTTATCTATATCAACAGTAACAACAGGGTTACCGTTATCTATATCAACAGTAACAACAGGGTTACCGTTATCTATATCAACAGTAACAACAGGATTACCGTTATCTATATCAACAGTAACAACAGGATTACCGTTATCTATATCAACAGTAACAACAGAAATGACGTCATCAACAGGAATGAACCCAACAGTAAGGACATTAACAGGATTCACCAACGCCATCTAGCGGCAGTAACCTTAATATGATGTAATAGTGAAAACTGCTTTATAACATTAGTGACCCGCCGACGGCAAGAATATGAGACAATGGTAATACATACATAAATACATACATATATACATACATAGACCTTGCACAGACTATCACCAAACCCACTCGGGCATTCAGAAAATATGACAAGAGTCTCGACTAATATAGTAAGAAGAGGAGACAGAAGTATCGGTAGTGTACAGTATAAACCCGTGTTGTCGCTGCATAAAACTGCTCCTGGCGTTGCTAGAGTGCTGTGCTATCATGCCCTCAGCTAGTGAACGTCTTCTATCAATACTGTGGGGCCTGGTGGTGTTGGGTGGGTGTTTTACAGAAGATAATATCGAGTGATTATGTCCCTTCAGATGTGTGTGTGTGGGAATTGGATGCTCATTGTGAGAACGGTAGTTGGCGCTCCTGTAGGTGACGACAGTGCGTGTAGCATATATGACCCGGAAGAGGCGTTGACGAAGTAGAGCGCAGATGGTTGTGGAAGGCACTTTAGGACAGATGGAGTGGTGAGGCGATCCCAAACTGTTATGGGTTTGGGTAAAACTTGAAGGTCCTTCTCGTAAATAACTGTTATGGGATTCCGTAGTGAGACCAGATCATAAGTAAGGGCAGGCGGGAGGGGGGAGGTCAGGGTGTAGGTGAGAGGCGGTGTGTGTAGCCGTGGCTGTTAAGTGTGTGTGTGTATGAGGAACACAATCCCGACAGTATAGCCACGAGCTGTTTGCCAAGTTATGTGTTTGACAGGGAGTGTGGAACAAAATCATAGCTTGACATTGTCTTAGAAATCAGGTTTTGTCGCTATTTTGAGTACATTGACATGTGTGGTGTGTTGGTGCTGACAGTACACACTACACCATCACCCTGTACACGGAAGCGGGGAAGAGTTTGTATGATGTGTAGCGGCCTTAGTAAGTGGAGGGCGGGGGGGGGGGGGGGAGGACACACTACTGGAGAAGGCGCTGCTGGTGAGGTGGGCAACGAGTTTTGGGACGAGACACACACACACACACAAACACACGATAACTTATAATTACTAATATTTGTTAACAGATGAGAGAAATAAGTATAGACCCAACCCAGCCATAACCTTACCCTACCTTACCTTACCTTACTTCACCTTACCTTACCTTACTTCACCTTACCTTACCTTACCTTACCCCACCATACCTAGTAAACCATCAACATTATAACACCTGTCTTTCCGCACCAGGTAATATGTAGGGCTGTTGAGAGAAATTTAATGTTCTGTTACTTGATAAATCTAAGGAGAAATTCTATGAGAGAGAGAGAGAGAGGGGGGGGGGGCTAGCTACCCACCCTATACTCAGTATATATATATAATGCATAACAGGTGTTAACAGCTTCGTAAATTTTATCACGCCAGAACTTCCATGATAAGTGTGGCTGTCACGCTATATATACACACATCGTTTTATGTGACAGGTTAAAGACCCTAATTATATATTACATGTCAAAGAGTAGAAGCGTGGTATAATATTATTGAACTGTACCATAATACACACAGCCCTGCCCCAGGAAGTGACACCATTAATCATGAAGCACCTTTGTTCACTATACCACAAGACTTGAACATATCCTAACCAGCAAAGTTAAGTTGAACAGAAATGGAATTGTCACCACTAAAGAGAACAAAAATAGATCAAGAATTTAAATGACTTGGGAATCGTTATAAGGTGTCTTGTGAAGGAGCAGTATTAGGGCCAACTGTCTGAGCCGTTAAGGAAGATGGTGGGAATCATTAGAGATGAGACTAACCGTGAAGGCTTGTGTCTTTCCCCTAGATGATCACCTACTACAGTATTACTTCATTATCTTCACTATGAGTTCATCATCACTACTGGTCATCATCACTACTGGTTCACCATCATCACTACTGGTTCATCATCACTACTGGTCATCATCACTACTGGTTCATCATCATCACTACTGGTTCACCATCATCACTACTGGTTCATCATCATCACTACTGGTTCACCATCATCACTACTGGTTCACCATCATCACTACTGGTCATCATCATCACTACTGGTTCACCATCATCACTACTGGTTCATCATCACTACTGGTTCACCATCATCACTACTGGTCGCTCGCTCTTAAACGATAATTATTCATTGTAAATCGTAAGTTAAAAATTAAGTTCCCGTTTACAGTGGTGCGCAAGTGGCCATTTCTAGCTGTGTGAGGTCCAGTGTACAAGACAGTTGCCGCCGTAAATCATTTGAAAATGCTGTGAGCGCCAGGAAGTCACACTTGCAAGCTGCTGTTGCTGCTGTCACAAATTATTGAAGATATTACCAGCTGCCGAGAGACTATGCTAGTTTATTAAGTTGTACATCTGCTGTAATGTATGTATGTTTGTGGATAAGGAACAGTGCGGTAATCGGAGGTCAAGTAGGAAGCAGTCAGGAGTGGTTGCGTGATAAGGTCGTGCGCCAGGTTCCCAGCCCACAACCTCTGAACTCTAAACTGACGTGCCACCACACTCACTCACGGTAACATCCCGCCCCCGTGACCAAACCTTCCCCAACTGTACTTAAAGACACAATACACTGCAATTATTAGCTTTTATCCGTGATACCGTGGAACTACCTTACGTTGTTATAGAGAAATCCGACTGTGAGAAAGATTTAGGAGTAATGATAAGTAGGAATCTTAAGCCAAGTAAACAATGTGTATTTGCTCGTAACAAGGCTAATAAAGTACTTGGGTTCATACAAAGGAGTGTTAGTTACAAGACTAACGAGGTCATCCTAAAACTATATCTTACGCTTGTTAGACCTCACTTGGATTACGCAGTTCAGTTCTGGTCACCGTACTACAGAATAGATATAGAATCCTTAGAAAAAATTCAGAGGAGAATGACAAGACTAATCCCGGGTATTAGGAACCTTGAGTATAGAGACAGGTTAAAGCTTCTTAATTTGCACTCCCTCGAGAGACGTAGATTGAGGGGCGACATGATAGAGGTGTATAAATGGAAGTCAGGGCTAAACAAAGGTGATATAACAAAGGTACTCAAACTATCCAACCAGGTGAAGGACGGTGACGATGGTGGTTATGGTGACGCTGATAGTGGTGGTGATGGTGGTGGGTGTAGCTGTCTATTCTAGCGCAATTTGAACTCCTTGGTGGTAATGAGACGAGTGGAGGGAGGACAGACAGACACTCACCTCTGCTCTCCATAACTCATTGTCCCCGTCTTTCACGGAAGCGAGGGAGAGCCTTCATTCTGTCCACCAGTAACTCACACCACCAGTAACTCACATCACCCTGCTCCCTCCACCAGTAACTCACACCACCCTCCTCCTCCCTCCACCAGTAACTCACACCACCCTGCTCCCTCCACCAGTAACTCACACCTGACACAGATAAGACACGACACACCTGTAATTAACAAGACACCTGTTTAGTTCCTGTTACCTGTTTTACCTGTGTGGTGGTGTTTGTGTACTAATTGACTCACACCACAGCTGGCCACGTGATTGGTGGAGCGGGTGTTAGTGGGTGAGGGGTGAAGCATATAGTTGGTCACCTCTCTCTCTCTCTCTCTCTCTCTCATATACGTAAATGTAATACTGATAAAGGATTCAGTAGTTTTATGTACAGTATGTGAGGACAAGTGATGATAAAAGTAATCTGTCCGGGACATTGGGGGAAATAATGTATGGTGGAGGGTGAACCACGGGAACCTGGGGGTGGCCACCAGACAATGGCCACACTGGACCACGGGGACATGGGGGTGGCCACCAGACAATGGCCACACTCGACCACGGGAACATGGAGGTGGCCACCAGACAATGGCCACACTGGACCACGGGGACATGGGGGTGGCCACCAAACAATGGCCACACTGGACCACGGGAACATGGGGGTGGCCACCAAACAATGGCCACACTGGACCACGGGAACATGGGGGTGGCCACCAGACAATGGCCACACTGGACCACGGGAACATGGGGGTGGCCACCAGACAATGGCCACACTGGACCACGGGAACATGGGGGTGGCCACCAGACATGGGTATCTCCATAGTAATATATCAGTATTAGTGTAATATACAGGTACAAGGAGGTTCAGCCAGTTAAGTAAGGATGGTTAACCTAAATGTGTGGGAAAATGAGTTGTGAACCAGTTGTTATTATCAAGTGAGACTGGTGGACGATTAGCAGCCTCTTAAATGAGAGAGCGGCAGCGTGCGCTCACACACTCAGCTGGGACCTTCTCAAATAAAACTAAATTGGTGGTAAAGAATGCGGCTCGTGGTATGTGTTCGCGTGCATTAGTGTCGCGTTATAGAGATGCCTCGTCTCTGGGAACAGTGTGTGATGTTTAGGTTTGGTTACTTTACGTTAGATTTGGTTAGGTTAGCTTGGTTAAGTTAGGTTAGATTAGGTTAGGATGGATGAAGCTTGTTGACCCCCGGCCAGCAGGAGGGAGGCCTTACACTGTGGCATGCTACGCACTTTCCTTACTGCGTCTTTATTACCCAAGATGTGTGCTGTTATCATGCTAGACCTTGGCCCTACCTTATCTCCTCTGCTCTAAAAGATACGTCATGTGGCAGAAGAGCAGTGGGCAGCTCCCGGTAAGGTCGGCGCTCCCTGGGCGAGGTGTGCGTCCCAGGGCTGTATCGTCTCACCTGATTACCTGTGTATACCTGGGAGCTTATCATAACTACAGCTTGCTTGCTAATCAGCGAGCTTCGTGTTACACTATTTGTTCAGTTGGATAGTAAGAGGAGATCCGTGGGTCATGTCTGCTCAAGTGTTGACTCTGTGTTTAACGCTTATTCTCTTTTGTCTCTTACTGACACAGGTGCCACTGAGGCCTCCAGGTAATGAGGTGTGAGAGGGAGGTGAGGTGAGGTGGGTGAACGGGGTAGATGATGCGCGCTGTAGTGACCTCGTACCCAACCCTGCTCTCTCCTCCCTCCCTCAAGCTTGGAGCAGTGTGTGGGATGTGGTCATTCAAAATACCAGGCACAGATAAGATAGCGGATAAGAGGAGTGTTACCAGCACAGTGGTAATCAATCACATGTTCACCTTGAGGACAGTGCTGCCTCACTACCCCCAAAGGGCTTGTGTTAAGCTCCCTTGATCACCCAAGAAGCATAAATAGATGTCATGTGACTCAGCACGTGAGACTAAACCTCAAGTCACGTATATAAAACGTTAATTACAGACCGTCAGTGTACACGGTGTGATTGTATCGGGGTGTCAGGGTGTCAGTGCCACGCTGTGATGAGTGACTGGTGACCCTCATGTTTATTTACGTGTGCGAGTGCCACTAGTGCCGCCTCTGTTTACGTCGTGGCACTTTTAAATATTCACAAATTGAAACTGCACTCTTGTATTAGTTCAGTGTGTGGCTGGTCCCAGTGTCTGTTTTGGCCTGACTGTACACTTTGTCTTGGTGAAAAAAGAAATTGGGGAAGTTGGTGAATTTAGGTTAGCGCTGCCATTAAGGGAATTGTTAGTGGGGAAGGGGGCAGTGTAGCGTGTGACACACTCACAGCACACCCTGTGGCTCCCTACACCGTGTGAGGCTCCCAGTTCTGTTTCCAGGACTACTTAGATTATACTACTAGAAAGTTGGACATATAAACTTAGTACTTAAATACGTTCTGTCTACAACAACTAAGTTTACCGCTGAAAATTACGACGTTGGGATTGTGCGATGGAGAAGGTCAGACGCCTGTGTGAGGTTGTAGAGCGTGGCGGAGTTTGGTGCTTCACTCACCTGGGAAAATACCACGCACTAGAACTGTTGATGATGACTTGATTTAGGTGTTAAGGTAAGGCGGGGGGGAGGGGGGGGGTGGTACTTGACGGAAACACTAATGAGTTGAATATTGATCTTAGGTGTGACGGAAGGTTTTGTATAGTTGTGAAGGGCGAAACTTTTAAGAGCCCCCCCCCCCTCCTCTCTCTCTCTCTTCTTATCATTCATTGGTTTTATAGTATTTCTCTCCCTACTTTTTTATTAATTTGTAATGCCGTGAAAATATATTTAAATTCTTATACATCTTTGACCTGTTGTGTTTATGCAGCGGCTAGTGGGTCAGCATCGCCTCTCTAGACTGACCCTGACAAAGGGCTGCTGCGGTCGACTGGGTAACAGGGTTGGCCTTCTGTCTTTAAACAGAGTGCATTGCTCGGGACACAGGACACCCAGTTGTGTATTAGTATTTAATAGACTCAAACCCTAATATTGAGCACGTTGTAAAGTTTGTAAGTATATGTGATTCATCTTTACCAAACTCTCCCATATAATGTTGTGTGCATATTACAATTGTATTTGCTGCGGCGGGAAACCACTTGGAAATTACGAGGAAAAACATTTTTACCGAATTTCATCAGTTGAACCAAAATAAAAGAACAACTCCTTGATGAACATTGGTTGTGACTCTGATTACATAATTGTGTACCATCACTAGCTTACCTTATAGAGAATTACAAAAGCCATCTGGACAAGATCAGATTCAGAGATGCCTCAGGCAGCCCGGGACTAGTTTATCAGGCGCGTTGATCTAGTGTTCAGGTGACCTCAAGTGACTTTACTGCAGTACACCATCAAGGCTTTAGTTTACCTTCTCGATATTAACCACACGTGTTTGTAAACCTATTAGAGGTGAGTCAGCTTCAAGGTGTCGTAAGTCAGCTTCAAGGTGTCGTAAGTCAGCTTCAAGGTGTCGTAAGTCAGCTTCAAGGTGTCGTAAGTCAGCTTCAAGGTGTCGTAAGTCAGCTTCAAGGTGTCCAAAGTTAGCTTCAAGGTGTCATAAGTCAGCTTCAAGGTGTCCTAAGTCAGCTTCAAGGTGTCGTAAGTCAGCTTCAAGTTCATTTCTTTACGCCGTGAGTGTCACTTATGCCTTTAATGCTCCTCAGTGGATTACATTAAGTGACTCATGTGTGTAACATCTAAATCGTGAGGTGCTGTACACGACCAAGATAATTACCAGGTAGGCCACTATGATGTTTACCTGATGATAATTATAGTTATCACTGTAGTGAGGAGGTCCTCTACTGTAGGTGCTTCCCTTTCTACGGGTATATAGTCAAGTGTCCTCAGGAGCGTTATTCTCTAGAGGCTTCTCACTGAGTGTATCCCTGTATAATTTTTCCTACTGTGTGTGTGTGTGTGTGTCCGAGTCGTAGTGAGGTTGCCTTGTGCTTGTAGCGTGGATGGTGGTCGTCCCCGGCTTTGCCCTGGCAGCAGCAGCAGCTTCATCGTGAGGGGGCGGGTCCACCATCAACCCCCCTGGCCAACGTGCTCACTGCCCGCAGGTTAATTGCAATAAACTATAAGAGAGCTTTGGCCAAGGGCGGTGTAACAACTGTGGGGCGTTTGACAGCTCCCATGGGCGGGGGTCCCTGCTGCCTGGCCGCCCTCCCCACCCATGTTACCGTCCCTCTCCCACCCCACATTCCCCCTCTCCCACCCCACACTCCTCCTCTCCTACCCCACATTCCCGCTCTCCCACCCCACACTCCCCCTCTCCCACCCCACACTCCCCCTCTCCCACCCCACACTCCCCCTCTCCCACCCCACACTCCCCCTCTCCCACCCCACACTCCCCCTCTCCCACCCCCACCCCACACTCTCCCTCTCCCACCCCACACTCCCCCCCACCCCACACTCCCCCCCACCCCACACTCCCCCCCACCCCACACTCCCCCCCACCCCACACTCCCCCCCACCCCACACTCCCCTCCCATACCCGCCCATGCTGACTTCATACCCTTTACGGTTACCTTCGCCCTTTTATGCCCCGCTTGATTCTTAGCAGCATTGGGCAAGGCCTTGTCCCACCCACCAGGAACCTCAGTGCCACACCCACCACCAGCCACACCCACCACACCACCAGCCACACCCACCACACCACCAGTCACACCCACCACACCACCAGCCACACCCACCACACCACCAGCCACACCCACAACACCAGCCCATATCCTTTTACCCGGCTGTCTAACCTAACCTAACCTAACCTGACTTAATGAGAGCCAATGTCTTTAGTAATGTTATTTTTTAGTACTGAGTGAGAAGCGGTGGACAGTGGTATGGCGGTGACCAGAGGAGGGTGTTGCGAGTGTGTATTGGGGAGAGGAACTCACTCACTCACTCACTCACTCACACACACACACACACACACACACACACACAGAGGTCTTGCTGCTCTCTGCACTAATTGGTGAGAACCGCACCGCCGTTTGACAGATTTATATCACTAGATCTCATTGAGTAAAGTTAATCTGCCGATAGGGTTAGCACACTCCTCCCCCCCCTCCCCCCTCACCTCTTCCACACCTCTCCTCTCTTCTCCCACACATCTCCCTTTCTCTACCCCTCTTCCCTCCCCTACTACACCTCTCCTTTCTCCCACACCCCTCCCGTCCTCCATCCTCTCCCACACCCTCTCCCACACACCTCCCCTCCTCTTTACCTCCTCCCAGGCAGCGGGAACATTTAATTGCCAGCTCATTACCGTCGGCGCGCGTTAGACCGACGCTCTCTCTAATTGGACTTTGGTTAACCGAAGTTGGACGAATTGAGAGTGATGCAGCGCAGGGGTCCGATGAGGGAGGGGGGTGGTGTACCTCCTGGACCAAGGTTGTGTCTGGGTGCTGCTGTGTCCAGTGTGTGTGTGTGTGTGTGTGTCGGGTAACTGCACACACGACCAGCATTTTCACTGAGTATTTATATTTGGCTTCTCAATCTATTGTCTAATTTAAGTCTCGTGTTCTCCCTTTTAGTACAGAATCCTGATTTATTATGACTTTCTTATTAGTAATGATTATATAGCGTCGTGTTCTTCTTCCTGTATCATATAATCTCCGTCAGGTTAGATCCTCCTGCAGTAGATATCTCCAGTCCTTAGCATGGGGACGAAGGCTTCTTTCCTACATTTATTATTGGTTAGAATTAAATAAAAAAAGATCTTGTCGCTTCTGAATCGCGTTAACAAAGGTGTGAAGAGCGCAGTCCTGGGTGATAAAAATGAATCGCACTTGTAACTTCTAATTAGCGACACCTGACTTACCTGTACCAGTTATGTCTCAGTAATCCACGCCACCCTGACCACCTCCCCCTGACCACATCATCCTGACCACCTCCCTCCACCACATCACCCTGACCACCTCCCTCCACCACACCACCACCCTCCGCCACACCACCACCCTCCACCACCACCTCTTGTCTTTATTATGGTAGGTGAGATTAGCGACCATGACTGACTCACTTGTACAGGTAATGACTTCAGGTAGAACCCTAGTTATGCCTCCTGTCCTTGTACTGTTCCTGGTGGCTGGCGGAACACACTGGTACACCCAACACACACAAGAGATTTCAATAACCACTTAAGTTATAGTATTGTTCCCTCGTGAGAGAGAGAGAGAGAGAGAGAGAGAGAGAGAGAATATGTTACTCAGTAGTTAAAATGGCGGCAAACTTTCCCATTTGTCCAGCTGATAAGTGTAAGAACAACTAATTTTGCTGTGTGATGATAGATATTGATGTGCGTATATTTATATTAAAATCTTAACATAAATAATTTAACCACGTCTTATGGGAGTATTAGCGGTCACTCTGTGTGTGGGTGTAGCTGACGTGATGAGTGTAGTTAGTGAAGGCCTGTGTACCTGTGCTGCTTCAGGAGTCACTAGAGTTATAAGGTATCAAGTGAGTCTTACCTTTTATTGTTGTCATTTGTGGACCAGCGTTTACCTGTGTGGTAGAGGGAGGGAGTAGGGACACAGGTGGGGAGGGTAGATGGAGGGAGTAGGGACACAGGTGGGGAGGGTAGATGGAGGGAGTAGGGACACAGGTGGGGAGGGTAGAGGGAGGGGTAGGACACAGGTGGACACAGGTGGGGAGGGTAGATGGAGGGAGTAGGGACACAGGTGGGGAGGGTAGAGGGAGGGGGTAGGGACACAGGTGGGGAGGGTAGATGGAGGGAGTCGTCACTGTGGGTGTGGTTGGCCGCCCATACTCTGCACGTTGCTCTAATTGAACTTATAAATCAGGTTTATAAACAACAATTGTTCTCTCCACTATACGACTTGATGCTTTTTAATACGTGGCTTCATAATATAATAACAGTAGTAGTAGTAGTAGTAGTAGTACTTCATCATATGTATGAGGCATGACGAAGTAAGGGATCTCACAGCAAATATGTTGAAGGAAATCTGTCGTGATGTCAGGGTAGAACCGACCCTCCTTCCATTGGACAGTGAGATCTTCCAACACAGGACTTCAAACACATCTAACGAAGCCTGTGTTGACGTCAGTGCTCGAGGATTCTGGACGCGGGGACAGCGAGCCTTCTTCGATATCAGAATTTTTGATCCCATGGCTGCATGTCACCGTAACCTAGCTCTCGTTGCTGCACACAGGAGGAACGAGAACGACAAGAGAAGGGCATATGGGGAGAGAATTTAGAACGTTGATCAAGGCAGCTTCACTCCTCTAGTGTTCACAACCTCTGGTGGGATGGGACCAAGTGCAAGATGCTTCTACGCCAGACTCGCGGAGGTGATCTCCGAACAGAAGCAGCAGCCCAGAAGTTATGTTACAGCCTGGATGAGATGTCGACTGTCCTTCTCTCTCCTTCGGTCGGCTTTGCTCTGCCTCAGGGGAACGAGAGCTTCTGCCCCACCTCCGACAACTGCTGCAGATATTGACTATGAGGCTACAGTCACTGAATGCCGCATTGATCTGCGGCTCAACTAATTTAACACAGATAAGATAGCTACTTATGTATTAGGATATTTAATATTTAGGTAATTAAATGGTGGCGAAGGTGTGGCTATTGGGGGAGGCTGGAGGCCACGTTCAAAAAAAAAAGTAGTAGTAGTAGTAGTAGTAGTAGTAGAACAACAGGAAGCTACACACTATATATAATATCACCTTCAGACACACACACACACACACGTCACATTATAAGAGTGTCAGTTGACGACTTTTTTCTCCATCATTTACCATAATAAGTAGCTGTGTTACCTGTCCCGGGCTGCTCAGGTGTGCCTTCACCTCACACCACCTGTTCTTACGAGTGTTACCTGTGCAGTTAACAAATCTCTACTTTTGTAATAACTCCAGAAAATCAAATTGACTTAAAAAAGATTAGTTAATGAAGTGGTGTACAGTATATAGAGAAATGTTAGTGGAAACTCACGTTATACATTGTGTTGGTCACAAAATTGTGGCCGTAGTGAGCGTCGGCAGGTCAGGTGAGGTGTGTGGACTGCTCACCCAGGGTGGTAATGTGTGACGTGCGGGGCTGGTGTAACAACATTGTGTCTCACTCAGTTATGAATGAAGTCAAACTGTTCCACTTAATGACCAAAGGAATATTATGCTGTGTATATATATATATATATATATATATATATATATATATATATATATATATATATATATATATATATATATATATATATATATATATATATATAATGTGTTGGTGGGGTGAACACGGGAAGTGCACTGCCCTGGGGAGCGGCCAGGTCCCTGTAAGGCGCCTCGGCAACGTAATAGCTCCCTGGCGGGGCCGCGAGGCTAATTAGAGGATCGTGAAGAGGGCGCTGCAGGGGGCGGGTTATGAGGAACTTGCCCCAAGCCACACATACCTGTACGTCACTATTGCCTCACCTCCTCCTGGTGGTGCAGGTGGTGGTGGTAATGGTTGTTTTCGATCTGTTGTTGGTAGTGATGACGTTAGTGTGGTACTGCTGGTGGAGCAAGAGTTAGTAGTGGCTATGATCCAGTGCTGTGTGTTACTCTTGAACTCATTACCATTTGGTACTGTATCAGAGACACGCCTCTGACACACACGCCGCTGACACACACGCCTCACAAACACCTCAAACACACGCCTCACACACACTCACACCACTGACACACACGCCTCTGGCACACACCTCACACACGCCTCAAACACACACTTCAAACACACGCCTCAGACACACACCTCAAACACACATGACTCAGACACACACCTCAAACACACGCGCCTCAAACACACGCGCCTCAAACACACGCCTTCCAACACACGCCTCAAACCAGTAAGTGAGAAATAATTCTAATATCATATATACAATTTCCTTCTGAAAGCTTTTGTTAAATATTTTTATTATTTACTTTTGCTTTTCTCGTAATCGGATCTGCTTACTGGGAATAGACCTGGTGTTTGGTGGTGGCCCTTAAGTAGATTACCGGTGTAGGCAATACCCGGTATACCAGACCAGTATATACCCGGTGTACCTGTGATGGGCCAGATTAGTGTGGGTATCCTTGCGACCCTGTGGGAACTTTAGTGACAGGTATCGATCAAGAGGAAATGGAAGCTGTACTGTACCTGATATATTAATTTGCTTCATCTCCGCTCATCATTAAGTAGAAACACGTATTTATCATCGAGAAACTAAAGCCTGGGCGTGTACAGTCAGCCCACAAAACTATCTGTACTCGGGGTGATCGATGAGTTCCACAATGAACACTATGACTCCTGTTGTCTCTGTAGGGTTGTCAAAAACCTTCGTCCGTTGTGTCATATTTTTTCAACACCATTGAGTATAGATAGTTTTTTTGAATGGCTATAATAGTTTTGTTTGTTTTTTCTTCAAGTTTTACAAAGATTAGATTCTGAAACTTGATTTGAAACTCCCTCTAAGTTGGTGCTTCACTGTATGTTAACTAGAGGCTCAGGGTATTTGCGACGCCATTTTGGACGTCTTATTGTGCCTCGGGTTCAGTAATCCAGTCAGGCGTGATGTTATATTTCCAGTTTACGAGATAAATTTAATGTTATGAACCTTTGAGAATCCAGCCAAGGTGATTCTCTCTCTCTCTCTCTCTCTCTCTCTCTCTCTCTCTCTCTCTCTCTCATATGATTTAGTTTAGTGGTGTGTGATATGTCCGTGTCCATGTCTCTACACTACGCTATGTCCGTTTATATCTCTGTACGTTCTTCCTGTTTCCTTCTGTTACCTAATTCGATTTTAAGTCCATTTCATTTTTGTTTTATTTACTGTATTATTTATATAGAGGTTTATGCTTGAGTTGTTACTGCTATCTGGCTCTGTGACTCGCCTGTTAGCTGGCTCTGTGACTCGCCTGTTAGCTGGCTCTGTGACCTACCTGTTAGCTGGCTCTAACGGTAACGCTTACTGGGCCACAGTGCCAAGCTATCAGTCATTGTTTCTTTTGTAAAAGCTATCAGTTTCCGGCTCGTGCTGACAGCTGATGTTATCACAACCACCAGGCAGTTGTTGGTCGTGTTAACTGATAGTGAGTGAGTGTTGTTAGTTGATCCAGACCTCGTGATGGTGGCTGACAGTGGTATAGTGACAGCACAGGTATAGTGTAGGAGGCTGCACGTGATGGTGGTGTATAGTTCTTGTTGACACTGTAAACTGCGTGTCATAATTTATTAATGTTAGTTCAGACGGGTTGTTTAGCAACTCGGGGTAACGGGAGCTATAACCTTTTGTATCCTGAGTTGTGGCGTGGAGGAGTGTTGCCAGGACCATTCACTCACTCACTCGCTCAGTCACTCATACTCACTCACTCACCACTCAGATCATTTCTCAGGTTTTTTCTCTTGGTTGTAATAAACATTGAGGAGAGTACAGTATGGTAGAGGGAGTCACGGCAAGTATTACAGATGAGTGGTGAGAAGGGGTAATGGTTACCTGCTACACGTAATCGGTCCCCCACTCACGCCAGCTCTTGTCCGCTAATGATCGATAATATCTCTTTTTTCCGGCCATTCTGTAAAGCGCGGCGGCCGCCATCCGGTGAGTGTGTCGGCGTGATAGCTGGTCGGCCGGCCGCTGCTCGTTACCGGCAAGATGGTTATGATGCATCACTCTTGTGTGTGTGTGTGTGTGTTTGTAAGGAGTGACTGACTGTTGCTGGTGCTACTCCGCTACCTGGGATGGCGGAAGGAGGGTGTGGTGGGGGGGCTACAAGCTCAATGCTGGTCACCCTGGCCACCTCCTCACACACACGAGTGCTAAAAATTCGTAACGTTGTGGATACTTGAATCCTTACACCAAGAAAACACCGTTGTGGTGTTGCGCTGCTGAGATCCTCACATCAACATCTCCAAATTCATGGATTCTGAGGAGATAATATACTGTACAGTAGTATAAAAGACATTAAAAGGAGAAGAGAGAGAGAGAGAGAGAGAGAGAGAGAGAGAGAGAGAGAGATGACGGAGAAGAAGAAACAGCGAAAGAAGAGTGGTAAAAATGGTCGTCACACTGGGTTAAGGAGTAGCGGGAACTGACACACACACACACACACACACACTTTACTTGTGTACCGTCGTGAGGATAAGTTCTTCGGCGTACATGAGGGGACTGACCGGTAGTGTATATCCGGGAATGACCGGTAGTGTGCATGAGGGGAATGACCGGTAGTTGTACATGAAGGGAATGACCGGTAGTGTACATGAGGGGAATGACCGGTAGTTGTACATGAGGGGAATGACCGGTAGTTGTACATGAGGGGAATGACCGGTAGTGTACATCAGAGGAATGACCGGTAGTTGTACATGAAGGGAATGACCGGTAGTTGTACATGAGAGGAATGACCGGTAGTTGTACATGAGGGGAATGACCGGTAGTGTCCACGTATTCGGCAGTAGCTTCTTCATTCCTCACGAGGTAGAAGTTACTTTCCTCTACTCCACACCTGTTCATCTACCATAGTGTGTGTGCGTGTGTGTGTGTGTGCGTGTGTGTGTGTGTCCACCTAGGCACGAGTCACACAAAAACTTGCATCAGCCTAGAAAATCGTGTCCTCTGAACTCATAAATTTCTTGTGTTATTTTTATCGTTGTCATCATCATCCGTCAGTTGTTCTCTCTCTCTCTCTCTCTCTCTCTCTCTCTCTCTCTCTCTCTCTCTCTCTCTCTCTCGTATTAAGGTGTTAGTGAGATGGAAAGTGCATCTTGGGAGGAGACATCTAACCCCCTGTGAGGGAGGAGGAGGGGGGGCCACTTCTCTCCACTACATAGTTTGTCAGCCCCCGACCCGAGGTTAAGGGGTGAGGGAGTGCTGGGGAGGGTGCGGTCCAGAAGGGGGGGGGGGGGGGATGGAGGATGGGTGAGGCAGGGAGTGGAGATAGGAGGGAGAAGGAGAGAGGAGAGAGAGAGTGAAAAAAAAGTAATATTTTCAGATAAGACAAAAATTATAAACTAGAAACATATATATAGTTTATTCAGTATATATAATTTGACACGATAACGAGAGATGATTTTCCACTAACGAGACGAAGACCTAAAAAGAGTGAAGTGAATGGTAGTGTTATCAGGAGGGGGTGAGAAGATAGAGCGGGTTGAACAGTTAGTTGCTGTCCTGTCTGGGTGTGGTGCTTGCTGGGTAGAAATGGGGACACTGGGGTGTGTGTGTGTGTGTGTGTGTGTGTGTGTGTAAAATAATTAATGGTTTATTGAAAGAACATGGCAGCCAAAATATACAGTTACATAATTTGGGAATGGGTCACTTGATTTACAAATAATATTCAAGTAACATAAGTGATACAAATATGATATATAATAACTAGGTTGGGAGAAGGTCATACTACAGGGTATTTCAACATAGTGACAGTGCAAAAAGGTAAGATTGACTGGGAGTGAATACACTGGTTGATTACGAGTTGTTGATCATTTTTACAATGGTTGGGACTGGGCTGTTCTTATAGCGACCAGTACATGCTCGTATGGGCTGGATGCGGATGTGGTGTCGAACAGAAATTCGTGGACGAGGGATCTCGGGTGGAAGTAGGAGCCGGTGTCGAGGATGGTGCAGAAGCTTCTTGCCAAATTTGCAGATGAGGTCGTGGTGATGGTCAGTGAGAGTCGAAAGGGTCAGTGTGTTGAGCGCTTCTTGATATGTGGAGTAGGAAGGGGAGAGAATAATCTTGCATGCCCTCTTTTGCACTTTTTCTAGGTGTTAACGTTGTGTGGCATTTAGGGAGGAAGACCAGGTGGGGGAGGCATAGGTGAGCTTGGGAAGTATGAATGTTGTGTAAACACTGAGGAGATCGGGTGCAGGAACTCCGAGGGACTTGAGACGGCGGAGGAGGTGGAGACGGAAACTGGAGGATTTGACAACTGTAATGACGTGGTGTGAGTGAGACAAGGTGTGGGGAAGTAGGTATGAGTGAGACATGGTGATGGGAAGTAGGTGTGAGTGAGAAAGTAGACATATAGTAGACGGGAGTAACTTATTTATGAGTTTAGTAAAATTTTGATGAACTTGATCTTAAGTAAAATAATAATGTATTTGTAGGTAGTTGTGTAAAATATGAGGGAGATAATGTTGAAGCAAGTGAGACGCGAGGTGTTAGTAGGAGAGAGAGAGGAGTGGGGAGAGGTGTGGGCGGGCAGTGGTTCTCCAAGGCAGGGGTCAACCAGATCACGCCCACACGCCGCCCGTGATAGAGGCAGGAGCAAGTGTTGGAGGGACGCGGGCGTGGTGTGTGTGTGTGTGTGTTTAGGTCAGTTTATGCTGTGTGTGTCAAGGCAGAGATTGTGTTAAATAAATAAATAAATAAATATATGTAATTATTCTTACATCGTTGTGTGTGTGTCAATGAAGGTTTTACACTGCATGGTTGAGGTCCACACTACGCTAACAACTGTCTATCTGTCTTCCTTGTTTATCCGTCCATCTTTCGACAGTATGGCCTTGTTCACCATGGTCAGTAACAGGCTCACGCGGCTGGTCACCCACAGGTTCTGATTGTCGGCCAGTTTGAACACAACACTCACTGATTTTGTTGACACTATAATAACAACAGCGGATGGTGTTTGGTAACGCCCTTTAATACAACTGATATAATTTGGGATAAAGTTAAGTAGGTCAAGGTTTATGATGTGTTAATGTTACCGATCATATGTAGGTAAATCGCTTGTGTGCAGTTTATCACATACTGGCAGAGTCTGGTGGTGATCGACCTCTGTGTTGAGCCCTAACTTAACTTAACCTAACCAAACCTAACCTACGGTACAGTAGTTTGTGTAAGGTGAGTTGTTTCTCCCCGGCAGGTAAACACCGGGCAGATGACTCGCACCACAAGTGTTCTTATAGTTTATGGGATACTAAGTGCACCTGTCTTCACCTGTGGCATTAACTCAGTTTGGTTTAAGTTAATTTTTCGTTTCAGTTCTTCTGTAAGACGTTGTAGCACACGTGTGTTTGGAGCCGGGGTGAATGTCTCCACCTTTATAGTACGTGGTATGGCTCCAACACTAACGGTATTGTGTTAGAATGGTTGTTAGTATTTCATTAAGAAAGCAACAAGCAGCACTGGACGACCCTCAGTGGAAGGTCCAAATACAGGTGGGGCGCGGCAACATGTGTCTGGGAGGGCGAGGGGGTGTCAAGGAGGGGCCATGACCCCCCAGGGGCACGGCACTTGCCCCCTCCCGTCCTCCCCCATTAGGCAGGTCTGGCTGGCGGCCGTCCAACCTGCTGGGCGAGTAGAGAGGTGTGACCGGATGGCCATTCAGGGGAGGTGCATACTGGGCGTCTGGCTGACCCAGCCCTCTCTCCTCTCTCCCTCTCTCCTTCTTTTCTTACCTTCCTCTTCTCATAACTTTCCTACATCATCTTATTCACACTTTGCCTCTCTTCTCTCATCGTCGTTTTTCCTTATCAATTCCCCTTTCCTCCTCTTCTATTTCGTATCTACCTCTCTAATCTGTCACTCCCTGTTGTCTCCTTAGCTGCCTCCCACCTCTGCCCATTAACTCTCACTCACTACTTCCCTCTTTTAACCCAACCTCATATAATACTCACGTCAGGGTCACCAATAGTTAGTTGATGGTCGACTGTCACACTCAAAAGGTTTATAATATTTCCTCCTCCTCCTCCCACAAGTGCCAGGAGAACATAAGTATTGCAGAACTCGTGTGTGTGTGTGTCTGTGTGTGTGTGTGTCTGTGTGTGTGTGTGTGTGTGTGTGTGTGTCTGTGTCGTCCTAGGTGTAGCCACTAGCACTTCAGTTGTGTGTTGTTATCGTGCCTGTAATGTCAGCGACTCTTAACCACCAGATTATACAGTTAGCCAAATATAGTGAAGGAAATTCTATCGGAAACACATACAAGGAACCTTTTAAACTGTCTATAATGACCGGGTTAGAATTATCCAGTGTAACTTTTCCTCTTAAAACAACATCTGTCTTTTAGATTATTACAATAAATGTGTTTGTAATAATAACATCAGCATTGTGTTTGTTTTATTGTCTTATCATGTGTTTGTTTAATGTGTTTGTTTAATCTAATAATTAATCTTTGTTTGTTTTTCTCTTATCACAGGTAAGCGAGTGGACTCACCTGTCGGGTCATAGTGAGGCAGAGGCCAGGTACACTAACATACAGGAGGCTACCACGCATAAGGTGAGAGAGAGAGAGAGAGAGAGAGAGAGAGAGAGAGAGAGAGAGACCACAAACAACTACCTTAAGCTTTAAGTGAACGGAAATAAAATCATAGCCAAAAGACACAATTTGGTTAAGGGAAAAAAGTCATAGGGAAAAAAGTCACATTTTATTTAAAACTCATTAACAATTATAGTAATGAAATAGATTAGGTTAGGTTTCGTTTTCTATAATGTATTCAACAACTGTGGTAAGTTTCTTGTTATTTCATTGATTGTTGTGGTTGGTGGCACACTATATACATCCCCAGGTAAAGTTATATATATATGAGACACGGCGTTACGTTAAAACTGTCAAATTTCGTAACATTCTTTTGGGTGCGTTCAATTAGCACTACCATACACTATAGTTCGTGACCAACGTGTGTTACAAGTTTACGGAGAGGAGGCCCACTGAATACTGCAGGAAGCGAACTTTATCTAGTGTGTAGCAGACGTCGTGAATTGTGCGGGCACCTGTGGGCAGTATTTCTCATTTTGTGACCTGTTTGAGCTGGTCGTTATGTAGAGACGATTATGTAGAGATGATTATGTAGAGACGATTATGTAGAGACGATTATGTACAGATATATGACTAAAACCATGAAGTATTAGCATTGATAAACTAATCTGTCTTGATCTTAATTTCCTCTTATATGTCATGGAAGCCACACATCCATAACATTGCTAAAACTGCCTCCCGAAAGCTGGGAAAAATGTACAGATGCCGTGGCTACTTTACTACTGTGCAGTTACCTCATGTATGTAAGGGATTCATTCGTCCTAACTTGGAGTACTGTTCTCATATCTGGGGTGGCTCTTCTTCTGTCCAACTGTTACATAGAGTCTAATGAAAGGTATTTTGTCTTATTAACTCTCCTCCTTTAGTTGATAATCTTTCTTCCCTTTCTCTTCACCACAATGTTGCTTCACTCTCTTTTACAGGTACTTTAACGGGCAATGTTTGGTGGATTTGGCATCCTGTGTACCGCCGGCTCGTAACACACGTCTTGCCCGCGGTGCCCATCGTTTCTCTGTGGATGTCGGTCACACTAGAATGACCCGTTATAGTACCCCCTTCTTTCCTTACACAGCCAAACTGTGGAATGCTCTGCCTTCTTCTGTGTTTCCATACTCATACAATGTTTCACTTTAAAAAGCTGGTTTTCCTGCATCTTCGTGGTGTAGATTAATGTAACCCTTTTTCTCTTCTAATTGATTCAGTAGTATATTACGAGTGAGTAACGAGCAGCACTTGAAGGTCACTTGTAAGGTGTTTGACCTCTCTCTCTCTCTCTCTCTCTCTCTCTCTCTCTCTCTCTCTCTCTCTCTCTCTCTCTCTCTCACACACACACTAGAGCCGAGGCGAGAAGTCCCTCCCCCCTTCAATAATATATCACGTGAAAACCGGATAATACCATCATTATACCAGCCTGATATAACGACCCAAGCTTCCTCTTAATCCTGCCACAAGGATAACCCATTATTATCCTTACACACACACACACACACACACACACATACCTAGATGCTCAGTCAAGCCAGATGCCCAGCTGACTGGAAGACCTCTTATGTATCACCAGTGCCCAAGTCAACCAGCCCACAATCCTTAAATCAGCTACGACCTATTGCAATCACCCCAGTACCCAGCCTAATCTGTGAAAGTTTTGTGTTCGACTGGGCTTATGCTGATATTGCAGGAGTCGTAGATCCTCAGCAATTTGGCAATATGAAAACTTCCTCCACCACTCACTGTCTTGTCAGCTTTCTCGATTACATATACCGCCATCTCGAGAAACGAAAAACGTCTGCAGCTGTCGCCTTCATTGATTTCACTAAAGCATTCGACCTAGTCGACCACAATATAATCATCAACAAAGCTGTACGCTTCCGAGGGGCTGTCTCCACCTTTCAGTCACTCACCTGTGGCGTCCCCCAAGGCACCAAGATGGGACCACTCTGCTTCCTTATGCTCATCAATGATGCCCTAAGAGAAACCCCTGCTCGCTGGAAATATGTCGACGACTCCACCATTGGGATCAGCGTCAACAATTCTGCTCCCAACTATACCGCCCTTCAGGATTTATTGAACAGTCTCCAAAACTGGGCCACCAACAACCATGTCACCATCAACCATACCAAGACCATGGTTATGCACATCAACCTCTCCTCCGACATTGTCCCACCTCTTTCCATTACTCTAGGTCCGAACACACTCCAGGTTGTAGATTCCACGAAGCTCCTCGGCGTCACCATAGACAACAAACTAAATTGGAAACCACACGTCAGTGAAGTTGTCAAATCCTCCAGTTTCCGTCTCCACCTCCTCCGCCGACTCAAGTCCCTCGGAGTTCCTGCACCCGAGCTCCTCAGTGTTTACACAACATTCATACTTCCCAAGCTCACCTATGCCTCCCCCACCTGGTCTTCCTCCCTAAATGCCACACAACGTAAACACCTAGAAAAAGTGCAAAAGAGGGCATGCAAGATTATTCTCTCCCCTTCCTACTCCACATATCAAGAAGCGCTCAACACACTGACCCTTTCGACTCTCATTGACCATCACCACGACCTCATCTGCAAATTTGGTAAGAAGCTTCTACACCATCCTCGACACCGGCTCCTACTACCACCTGAGATCCCTAGCCCGAGAATTGCTGTTCGACACCACAACCGCATCCAGCCCATACGTGCACGAACTGATCGCTATAAGAACAGCCCAGTCCCAACCATTGTAAAAATTATCAATAACTTGTAATAAACCAGTGTATTCACGCCCAGTAAACACTACTCCTTGCACTGTCACTATGTTGAAATGAACTGTAGTTTGAGCTTTTCCCCATTTAGTTATTATATATCTTATTTGTATCACTTATGTTACTTGTATATTATTTGTAATTCGAAACCCATTCCCCAAATATGTAACTGTATATTTTCAGCCTTCTGGCTGCCAAGCTCTTTCAATAAACCGTTAATTATTATTATTATTATTATTTTACACACACAGCATTATAGCCCTGACAGAACTCAACGTGTAAGCGAGGGAAGCACTGGCAGTATCACTCCAGGTATTCCTAACACAAGATAAGATTACCTGTGCCCTCTAGTGGACGGTGTGTGTGTGTGTGTGTGTGTGTGTGTGTGTGTGTGTGTGTGTGTGTGTGTGTTTTAACCCGGTACAAGACAGGTACGTCCTAATACATAATACGTAAATCAGATAAGCCATAAACCCGGGATAATGTAGAGTTATGTAGAGCTATGTCTTACTGTAGCGGACCTCAGTATAAGCGGCGGTGGGTGGGTGGGAGAGAATGACCCCCTTTGATGCACTACCAAAGGAGATGTCTGATAAGATGACTAAAAGGTGGGAGACGGAGGGTGGATGGGTGAGTGAGGGAGGATGAGTGAGGGAGGGAGGGTGAGTGGTGTGTGTGTGTGTGTGTGGGGGGGGGACAAGTAATACACCGTTTAAGGTTTATATTAGAATAGTATCGTTTAATATTATGTCCCCTTGATGCTTGTGATCACGTCTTGTACTCCCAGAAACAGGTGTGGTACATACCTGTTGTGTTGAGGTACAGTACACCTTACCCAAGGGACTCTCCTCACATGAAGGCACTTTGTACACACTTTGTCCTTATCAGTCAGAAATTATGAGGGGGAATTATTTTATCGTTTAGTATTATATTATAGTCGTATATGAGTGTGATGGCAGACGGACCTTCCCCCTCCCCTCCTCTCCCCTTCCCCTTCTCCTTCCCTCCCTTCCCCCCTCTCCCCCCCCCCCTCTGGAGCTGGGAGGAAAGTAACCCCCACAAAGACCTGAGTTTAGTTAAGTGAATTACATTATAATAGGTAGTGGAGGTTTCTTTCTCCCTGACAGCCGGCCATCGGACACTGTCAACCATAGTTTTAGCCTCAACTCTGACAGCCACATTCCTCCCCTCCCCGCCAGAAACACCCAAACTAAAATATTCGATTCCAGTATGAATTTGATTTGCAATATTTCTTATCAATATTGGTGATCGCGTGTTTGAAGAGCGGGGCCCCAGTGCGGGTTATCGCAGCATCTGTTGGTTCCCTATATTTAGTCTCTGCTGCTGACCACTGCCTCGTCCACCCCACCTTTTAATGCTCCCATTTTCGAAAAAAAACAAGAAACACCACACACACACACACACACACTCTATGGCTGGTCGAGTTAAAACCACCTGCCCAGTTTTATATATGTTTTTCAAGTCTCTTTTTGTCCCCGTCATTCTTTTAGTGTGTGTGTGTGTGGAGAGAGAGAGAAAGAGAGAGAGAGAGAGAGAGAGAGAGAGAGAGAGAGAGAGAGAGAGAGTCTTCTTCCCTAAACGTTATGCAGAACAAATAACGGTAAGGAGGTGTATGCTTGTGAACGTTTGGTGGTGGTGAGCGCCCCTCCCCCCCCCCCCCCCCCCCAACTACATGTACAGCTGAACTAGGCCTCGCCCCGGTCACCTTTCAGAAACATATACTATAGGCCTATTATTTCTACCTCTTGGCAGTTTATAAAATAGTAAATATAACACGAATTCCATATTTTTTTTTCCAATTTATAGGATTTCAACAGTTAAATGGTGACATGTAATACCTCGCACATATTCACTACTTAATATCTTGCTGCTGACATGTGGTTAGGTTATGTTAGATTAGGATAGCAATGGTTGGTATGCGGGTGATGGTTAGGTTAGGTCAGGTCAGGTCAGGTCAAGTCAAGTTAGTCTCTGTTGTGTTGGTACATATTGTTTGGGCCGTCTTGTTGTGGACGAAAGGTGTGATAAATAAATCTGTATAGTTGATGTATTAATAAAAATATTATATAAGAGTTGGATGACCTTTGAGGCGTGGTAGGTTTACAGACGATACCCGGATGACCTGTGAGGAGTGGCAGGTTTACAGACGATACCCGGATGACCTTTGAGGAGTGGCAGGTTTACAGACGATACCGGAAGACCTGTGAGGCGTGGTAGGTTTACAGACGATACCGGGATGACCTTTGAGGAGTGGCAGGTTTACAGACGATACCGGAAGACCTGTGAGGCGTGGTAGGTTTACAGACGATACCGGGATGACCTTTGAGGAGTGGCAGGTTTACAGACGATACCGGGATGACCTTTGAGGAGTGGCAGGTTTACAGACGATACCCGGATGTTGTTTATGGTTTAACTCTATTGTTGATTTGTTTTGTTTTAGGGATGGGTGGGGGGGGGGGTGATAATCTTCTGATGTTTAAGAGGTATTTACGTGATCACATTGCTCAGATACCTTCCCAGAGTTTGTACAAGGAAGCATTATCTGTGTCGGGTTTTGAGCTATTTGGTGGGTTCGTTGATGCCACTAGCGCCATGTACTGTCCTGGGCAACACACACGGGTACACACTTGTCTCGACCAATCACCCGCTAGCCAACCATTTCTCTCTTCTAACCTAACGCAACCAAACCTAACCTAACCTAACCTAAATGTTCCCAAGTATAGTTTACTGTAGACAAAAGGAAGGAGCCCCACATTATTTATCAGAGAAATAGAGAGCGCATTTGAGGTATGTGTGTCAGCTGGTATGTGTGTCAGCTGGTATGGGTGTCAGCTGGTATGTGTGTCAGCTGGTATGTGTGTCAGCTGGTATGTGTGTCAGCTGGTATGTGTGTCAGCTGGTATGTGTGTCAGCTGGTATGGGTGTCAGCTGGTATGGGTGTCAGTTACTCTTGGGAAATTTCTCCACATTAGTGATGTAAACATAGAGATTAACAATCATATAATTAAGTTGATTTACCTCTTTGGTTTAGTCAAGTTCCTGAGAAGATTTTCATATGACAAGAGATTTTTCCAAGACTCGGCAGATATTGACCATTGTTTATGTGTGGTAGAGAGAGTGTGGTGGTGGTGGTGAGTGTTGTAGAGTGGTAGTGGTGGTGAAAGCGTCGTAGAATGGTGGTGGTAGTGAATGCTGAAGAAGTGGTGGTGTAGTTTGTTGTAGAGGTGATGGTGATGGTAATAGTGGTGGTCCGGGTGGGTGGGCAGGCAGGTGAGGTGAGGTATATACAACAGGTGTGTGTTCTTCCTTCACTTACACCTGTACTGTTAACACTGCAGCTGGCGGGAACAGGTGTAATAGTTTATATTTTCCTACACCGTCAGAAGATGAATAATACGATCACACATTATCTCTTATGTTGCATCACAGCCTAAATAAGACAAACAGAGTATTAGGTTTTATATCTAGAAGTGTTAGTAATAAGAGTGCAGAGGTCTTATTGCAACTATATCTTGCGCTAGTCTTGCCGCACCTCCATTATGCGGTTCAGTTCTGGTGCCCTTATTATAGAATGGATATCAATTCACTAGAGTCGGTGCAGCGAAGAATGACGAAAATGATTCTGGGACTTAGAAACCTTCCATATCAGGATAGGTTAAAGAAACTTAACTTGCATTCCCTAGAAAGACGAAGGGTGTGGGGAGATATGATAGAAGCATTTAAGTGGGTGAAAGGAATCAATAAAGGGGATATAGATAAAGTTCTTATAATATCTGAGCAGGATAGGACTCGGAGCAACGGATATAAGTTGGATAAGTTTAGGTTTAGGAGGGAGATAGGAAGAAACTGGTTCACAAATAGGGTGGTGGACGAGTGGAACAAGCTTAGCAACTTTGTAGTAAGTGCGGGAACTCTGGAAAGGTTTAAAAGGAGGCTAGATAGATTCACGGATGATAGAGAGTGGTAGTAACTCTCGACAGGAGCTGCCATGCACAGGCCAACCGGCCTATTGCAGACTCCTTATTTTCTTATGGCCTATACCAGAAAAACTTCACCACGATTTATTCTCCTACTTATACCCTTCCTTTGTCCAATAATATTCTTTAAATAGTTATTTACATATTTAGGGTCATTGTTGTTTGACCTGTGCATTAAGTAACTCACTATTTAAATTGTCGTGGAACTCGTCAGCATCAGATCTCGTGATCAGGTCATCCTCAACCGTCATATTTTTTGAGGTTATTATTGTCAGGTCTCCAGGTAAGGTGAGGTCACTCTCTGTGGGTACATTGTGTGAGGTCACCTCACTTGAGGTCATGTAATCCATCCCCAAACGTGATACCCCTTCTCTCAGCTGCCTTTTCAAACTATCAAAGTTTGCCCTCCTGAAATCTGGAACTTAAATGGAATTTTCCTTGCACGTGACATTAAGTTATACTTTGAATCTCACTTCTTTGAGATCGCTGTTAGATAGTTCGTTCCCTACATCGACATTACTAATGAGGTTTTCTCTGTTTAATAGAACTAAATCTAGTATATTATTACCCCGGGTGGGTTCGGCTATATGTTGACTTAGGAAACAGTCCTCAACTGTTTCAAGGAAATCCTCTGATTCTATAAGGTCAATCCAATCTATTTGACTAAAGGTAAAGTCGCCTACTATACAGACTTTGCTATGTCTGGTTGCCCTGCGCATTTCATCCCAGATAAGTCGCTCATTGACTCTATCAAGATTGGGGGGTCTGTATATTACTCCTGTGATTATTTTTCCCTACCATCGGTTAATTCTATCCAAATTGTTTCTCTATTCCGCTCAGTTTTTATTTCCTTATTTATTTCACACTTCAGAGTATCCCTGACCTACAGTAGATCGCTACTCCGCCTCCTTTCCTAATCTGCCTATCGGTATGGAATAATTTGTAACCTGCAATTTGGTATTCGACAGGTAACTCAAGTGAGTCTAGGTTGATCCATGTTTCAGTGAATGCTATTATATCGATATTTTCGGTACATACCAACGCCCTGATTTCATCCTTTTTGTTTCTCCTACTTCTACTGTTTGCGTAGTAGACATTTGAGTTAGTCGTGTTCTGAGTCCTCCCTTTGTCGCCTTTCGGTCTTAACTCCCTGTCTAATTTAGTTTTGTCATCATTCCTAACACTATTTCCCTGTAACCTTTCACTTTGTTTACCCGCTCCCACTGCAGTCTCCTCCACCCCCGTGCCCATATGTTCCCCTATCAGTTTAAAGACTTCGACAGCTTTTAAACTGCCCTCTCGAGAGCCAGCCAGGGTTGCCACCCCAGCCCTAGACAGATGCACCCCATCCCCAGCATGAAAGTCCCTTCTGCCGTAAAAGTTGTCCCAGTTGTCAACGAAAATGAGACTGATATTGACCTGCAATATCTGTCAAGACGGCCGTTGACACCAACTGCCCTTGACAACCATTCATTGCCAACTCAGCTTCTAAGCAGGACACCACATATGATAGGGATCCCTCCCTTCGACCTAATACATCAGGAAAACCCCGAATTTTCTTGGTGTATGGCAGGGGTGTATGGCAAGGGTGTATGGCAGGGGTGTATGGCAGGGGTGTATGGCAGGGGTGTATGGCAGGGGTGTATGGCAGGGGTGTATGGCAGGGGTGTATGGCAGGGGTGTATGGCAAGGGTGTATGGCAAGGGTGTATGGCAGGGGTGTATGGCAGGGTGTATGGCAAGGGTGTATGGCAGGGGTGTATGGCAGGGGTGTATGGCAAGGGTGTATGGCAGGGGTGTATGGCAGGGGTGTATGGCAGGGGTGTATGGCAGGGTGTATGGCAGGGGTGTATGGCAGGGGTGTATGGCAAGGGTGTATGGCAGGGTGTATGGCAGGGGTGTATGGCAGGGGTGTATGGCAGGGTGTATGGCAGGGTGTATGGCAGGGGTGTATGGCAGGGGTGTATGGCAAGGGTGTATGGCAGGGTGTATGGCAGGGTGTATGGCAGGGGTGTATGGCACCTGTGACCTGACGACTCGTGAGGTAGAACACAGATTGTTAAAGGTTGATTGATTGATTTTTTGGTTGATTGTTTGATTAATTAATTGGTTTGAAAGATTGATTGATTGATTGTGTTAATTACACCCCTGACGACGCAACACCCAAGGTCATATACCACCGATTCCTCCTTTATACCCCCCCCCCTCTTTTTTAATTAAGCCACAAGACCCACATTTACCTGGAGGCACACACCCACAGAGTTGGCGGCACTTTGTACAGGTGTGTTCTCTCTCTTAACCAACTGGTAGGTTGTTCTGTATGAGTGTATGTTCAAAAGTATAGACGTGTATATATCTGCTCATATGTAGTCTTGAGTCAGTGGGTTTATACTAAAGGGGTGATGGGTTCATACTAAAGGGGTGATGGGTTCATACTAAAGGGGTGATGGGTTCATACTAAAGGGGGTGATGGGTTCATACTAAAGGGGTGATGGGTTCATACGAAAGGGGTGATGGGTTCATACTAAAGGGGTGATGGGTTCATATTAAGGGGGGTAATAGGTTTATAGTAAGGTAGGTAATGCAGGTAAAATTTTAATACCGTATATTATACCTGTGTTAATTAACCTAATTAGTACTCAATTAGTACGCAAAGCCCGGCATTCTGTACCTGACTGATGGAAGATTTTAACGCGTGAGTTGTGTTGTATTTTAGGTGATAGTGAATCCTTTTGCTGTGATGCATCCTCGGTAATCAACAGCTTCTACATGGTCAACCTCCTGTAGGCTAGTGAATAACCCTCCTTCACCCCCGTCAGCCACACCTCCGTCAGTCTCTTGTACAATAGGAAGCTAATTTTTCTATTTATTTACCATACATGATTAGTTTTCAACCTTCTAAGCTTTAATATTTGATTTAGTGGCAAGTGATCTAAGCTTTTGCGTCGCTAGGGTTGTAATTACCACAATCAATTCATCCATCTATCCCTCCCTCCCTCCCTCCCTCCCTCCCTCCCTCCCTCCCTCCATCCATCCGTCCCTTCCTCCATCCATCCATCCATCCATCCACCCACCCACCCTAAACCGTTCAATAAGTCTGCCATGTTATCTCAGTTGAATATCACGAATGGCGTCGAAAATGATCTGAGACTAAACTAAATACCCCTGAGAACGATAGCTTATACCCATGAGAACGAGAGCTTATACCCCTGAGAACGAGAGCTTATACCCCTGAGAACGATAGCTTATACTCCTGAGAACGATAGCTTATACCCATGAGAACGATAGCTTATACCCCTGAGAACGATAGCTTATACCCATGAGAACGATAGCTTATACCCCTGAGAACGAGAGCTTATACCCCTGAGAACGAGAGCTTATACCCCTGAGAACGAGAGCTTATACCCCTGAGAACGATAGCTTATACCCCTGAGAACGATAGCCTATACCCATGAGAACGAGAGCTTAAACCCCTGAGAACGATAGCTTATACCCCTGAGAACGAGAGCTTATACCCCTGAGAACGATAACTTATACCCCTGAGAACGAGAGCTTAAACCCCTGAGAACGATAGCCTATACCCATGAGAACGATAACTTATACCCCTGAGAACGAGAGCTTATACCCCTGAGAACGATAGCTTATACCCCTGAGAACGATAGCTTATACCCCTGAGAACGATAACTTAACCATTTGATAACACTGGTTTAACTCCCTGATAACGATACGCTAAACCCATAACAAAAAACGATAGCTTAATTAACCTCTTGAGAAACGTAGGTTAACAGCTTGGGAACATTAGTTAGCGTAATCCCCTGGACGGCCGTGTGGTAACTCCCGTCTACGCTGATAGTGTAATTCTCCCTCAGTATGTCTTGCCAGCTGAGGGAATCCCGCTACCTAACGCCGTCGGTAGCTGAAGAGACGTAGTGCTAGAGACAGGGCAATAGTATCCTTAGCTGTGGGGTGACGGTCCTGTTGGGGGGGGGGGGGGACACTCTCTCTCTCTCTCTCTCTCTCAGTACTTAACAATATTAAGTTGGCCATTATCTTAAAGTTACTTAAAGGTTTGCTGCTCAACATAAAGTGATCAATAACAATAGTGGATGAGCAGTTTTACCTGAACGGTGTACACACAGGTATAGTGAGTCACCTCATTAGTGTTGCCGTCCCCAGTGTAGGATCACCGCGTTAGTTGAGTGTGGTGGACAGGCCAACCCTTGTCCACCAGCATAGTGTATATCGACTATTTCATGAAATTTTAATTCTACAAAAAACATTGTAGAAATGATAACCCGAACTCTGTTCCAAGCTTTGCTTATTTTCATATATGCATTTGCTGTGTATAGAATCCAAAAACTCACCAAAAATATTTCCTCCCGTGAATTGCAAACTGGATCATATCAATTTTATCAGTGGTGGTACCCGGCGGACTCCTCCCCCCTCTGTGGCAAAGATGGTCAGATAATGTTGTGAGGGGAGCAGGGAGGACACCAGCTGCTGTCAGGGACGATGAGGGGAGCAGGGAGGACACCAGCTGCTGTCAGGGACGATGAGGGGAGCAGGGAGGACACCAGCTGCTGTCAGGGACGGTGAGAGGAGGACACCAGCTGCTGTCAGGGACGGTGAGGGGAGGACACCAGCTGCTGTCAGGGACGGTGAGGGGAGGACACCAGCTGCTGTCAGGGACGGTGAGAGGAGGACACCAGCTGCTGTCAGGGACGGTGAGGGGAGCAGGGAGGACACCAGCTGCTGTCAGGGACGGTGAGGGGAGGACACCAGCTGCTGTCAGGGACGATGAGGGGAGCAGGGAGGACACCAGCTGCTGTCAGGGACGGTGAGAGGAGGACACCAGCTGCTGTCAGGGACGGTGGGGGGAGGACACCAGCTGCTGTCAGGGACGGTGAGGGGAGCAGGGAGGACACCAGCTGCTGTCAGGGACGGTGAGGGGAGCAGGGAGGACACCAGCTGCTGTCAGGGACGGTGAGGGGAGCAGGGAGGACACCAGCTGCTGTCAGGGACGGTGAGAGGAGGACACCAGCTGCTGTCAGGGACGATGAGGGGAGGACACCAGCTGCTGTCAGGGACGGTGAGGGGAGGACACCAGCTGCTGTCAGGGACGATGAGGGGAGGACACCAGCTGCTGTCAGGGACGGTGAGGGGAGGACACCAGCTGCTGTCAGGGACGGTGAGGGGAGGACACCAGCTGCTGTCAGGGACGATGAGGGGAGGACACCAGCTGCTGTCAGGGACGGTGAGGGGAGGACACCAGCTGCTGTCAGGGACGGTGAGGGGAGGACACCAGCTGCTGTCAGGGACGATGAGGGGAGCAGGGAGGACACCAGCTGCTGTCAGGGACGGTGAGGGGAGCAGGGAGGACACCAGCTGCTGTCAGGGTCGGTGAGGGGAGCAGGGAGGACATCAGCTGCTGTCAGGGACGGTGAGGGGAGCAGGGAGGACACCAGCTGCTCTCAGGGACCGTGAGGGGAAACAAAACAGACCAGAAGAAAGACGAACTACCAAGAGAGAGAGAATAAAACATTAGCAGGTATATTGGTGTGGGTGTCAGGTGGTGAGGTGGACCAGGCCGCTAGTCTCTTGTTGTGTCGTCATCAGTACAGGTATAAGGGGGATAACATGGTGCTTACCCCCCTCCCCCGGGCAGAGTGTGGACGGTCACAGCATCACCAACCATCCAGGTGTTGGCGGTCACAGCAACACCAACCATCCAGGTGTTGACGGTCACAGCATCACCAACCATCCAGGTGTTGACGGTCACAGCAACACCAACCATCCAGGTGTTGACGGACACAGCAACACCAACCATCCAGGTGTTGACGGTCACAGCATCACCAACCATCCAGGTGTTGACGGTCACAGCATCACCAACCATCCAGGTGTTGACGGTCACAGCATCACCAACCATCCAGGTGTTGATGGTCACAGCATCACCAACCATCCAGATGTTGACGGTCACAGCATCACCAACCATCCAGATGTTGACGGTCACAGCAACACCAACCATCCAGGTGTTGACGGTCACAGCAACACCAACCATCCAGGTGTTGACGGTCACAGCATCACCAACTATCCAAATGTTGACGGTCACAGCATCACTAACCATCCAGGTGTTGACGGTCACAGCATCACCAACCATCCAGGTGTTGACGGTCACAGCATCACCAACCATCCAGATGTGACGGTCCAGACACACCATCCAGGTGTTGACGGTCACAGCATCACCAACCATCCAGATGTTGACGGTCACAGCATCACCAACCATCCAGGTGTTGACGGTCACAGCATCACCAACCATCCAGGTGTTGACGGTCACAGCATCACCAACCATCCAGGTGTTGACGGTCACAGCATCACCAACCATCCAGGTGTTGACGGTCACAGCATCACCAGGTGTCTTAATTGTCACCTGAACTTCCTGGAGACTAATTCTCTTATTATACCACAACAAAAGTAACGGTTGGTATCAGTCTGTCTGTCTCTACCCCTCCCCATCCTCCCTTTCCTTTCTCCTCCCTCCCCCCTCTCCCTCTCTCCCTTTCCTTTCTCCTCTCCCCCCCTCCTTCCCCTCTCCCACCCTCCCTTTCCCCCCTCCCCTTTATGAAGATTCAGTCGTTTGGTCAGTACTCGTGGACGATTTAGTGATATCATCCCATTTTCACTTAACTCGATTAATTGATAACTATGTCCTTCTTGAGAACACATTGAGGGCGTGAGGTGGGTGTAGTTACTGATGATTGTAGGGTAGTTTAAAGGGTTAATTAGAAGGAAAGAGAAATATAAGACGCAAGATAAATTAAGAAATATAGAGGAATGTAAATTAAAGATTACGAATAAGCTTAAATTATGAAAGCTTAGGTGGGGAAAAATGAGGAATAGGGAGAAAACTGAATGAGAAATAAGATTATTGTTAAGAAAAACTTGAAAATAAATAAATAGAGAAATAGTAAATATGTTAAAATTTACCTGAATACCAAAACCAATTAAGGAAGCCCAACAGGTGAACAGGTAAGATGAAAGAAGATAAAAAATATAGCAGTAAATGGGACAGATAGTTGAAGACAAGTGACAGAAGGTGTGGGTGTGGAGGGGATAAATAAATGAATAAATAGTAAAAGATAGAACGAGTGAATAAACGAGAAATGTAACGTAGAGAGAGAGAGAGGGGGGGGGAGGGGGTGGATAATAAGAAAGCTAAGAGGTGGACAGGAGATAAAGGGAGGGGCGGCAATATGGTGGGTGGAGGGGCGGTAGTATGGAGTCAGGGGGTGGTGGTGGGTGGCAGGGCTGTCCACCCTATTGTCCCTCTTAATTCAATAGCTAATGAAAGACTCCCTGACAAAGACCCGGGTCGACCAGGACTGGCGGCCGCTCGTGTGCCGCTACAGGGAAAGTGAATCAATTTTGCACTAAGTACCCGCTATGGGGAGGTGAGTTCCCAGCCAGGTTACTCACCGCCAGTTTGAGGGCCCGCCAGGTCCCGGTAAGATAATGGTATACTGTACTATGCCAGGGAGGTCCCGGTAAGATAATGGTATACTGTACTATACCAGGGAGGTCCCGGTAAGATGATGGTATACTGTACTATACCAGGGAGGTCCCGGTAAGATAATGGTATACTGTACTATACCAGGGAGGTCCCGGTAAGATAATGGTATACTGTACTATACCAGGGAGGTCCCGGTAAGATAATGGTATACTGTACTATACCAGGGAGGTCCCGGTAAGATGATGGTATACTGTACTATACCAGGGAGGTCCCGGTAAGATAATGGTATACTGTACTATACCAGGGAGGTCCCGGTAAGATGATGGTATACTGTACTATAACAGGGAGGTCCCGGTAAGATAATGGTATACTGTACTATACCAGGGAGGTCCCGGTAAGATGATGGTATACTGTACTATACCAGGGAGGTCCCGGTAAGATAATGGTATAATGTACTATACCAGGGAGGTCCCGGTAAGATAATGGTATACTGTACTATACCAGGGAGGTCCCGGTAAGATAATGGTATACTGTACTATACCAGGGAGGTCCCGGTAAGATGATGGTATACTGTACTATACCAGGGAGGTCCCGGTAAGATAATGGTATACTGTACTATACCAGGGAGGTCCCGGTAAGATGATGGTATACTGTACTATACCAGGGAGGTCCCGGTAAGATAATGGTGTACTGTATTATACCAGGGAGGTCCCGGTAAGATAATGGTATACTGTACTATACCAGGGAGGTCCCGGTAAGATAATGGTATACTGTACTATACCAGGGAGGTCCCGGTAAGATGATGGTATACTGTACTATACCAGGGAGGTCCCGGTAAGATAATGGTATACTGTACTATACCAGGGAGGTCCCGGTAAGATAATGGTATACTGTACTATACCAGGGAGGTCCCGGTAAGATGATGGTATACTGTACTATACCAGGGAGGTCCCGGTAAGATAATGGTATACTGTACTATACCAGGGAGGTCCCGGTAAGATAATGGTATACTGTACTATACCAGGGAGGTCCCGGTAAGATAATGGTATACTGTACTATACCAGGGAGGTCCCGGTAAGATAATGGTATACTGTACTATACCAGGGAGGTCCCGGTAAGATGATGGTATACTGTACTATACCAGGGAGGTCCCGGTAAGATAATGGTATACTGTACTATACCAGGGAGGTCCCGGTAAGATGATGGTATACTGTACTATACCAGGGAGGTCCCGGTAAGATAATGGTATACTGTACTATACCAGGGAGGTCCCGGTAAGATAATGGTATACTGTACTATACCAGGGAGGTCCCGGTAAGATAATGGTATACTGTACTATACCAGGGAGGTCCCGGTAAGATAATGGTATACTGTACTATACCAGGGAGGTCCCGGTAAGATAATGGTATCCCGATATAAACACGTGGTTCTCTCTTCATCGTGTAAGAACTTTATACTGTGTTCAACAAATGTCTAGTTTGGTTTATTCACTACAGAGAATAGTGTAGCTGAGGGTGTGTTGTGTAGCTGAGGGTGTGTTGTGTAGCTGAGGGTGTGTTGTGTAGCTGAGGGTGTGTTGTGTACCAGAGTGAACTTGTTGATCACCTTCAGCAACACGAGGCAGATGTGTGTTCACCTATGTTAGTGACAGTGTTCTCGTGTGTGTGTGTGTGTGTGATGAACTACTCTAACTACCCTAGGCTGTTAGAGAGAGCGGCGGGCTCCTCACTCACTTCTGCTGTGGGTCACGTGTGTACGGGGTGCTTGAGGGGGGTGACCAAGTAGTTATTTATGATCATTTTAGGCAGGAAAGTGTTGTTGTGTACAGGCACGCGGGGGTGAGGGGTGATGGGTCGTCTTAGCTACTGTACAGCTGAAGGTGGTGGCTGGTATTGTGAAGCGAGAGGTAGTGGAGTGGAGGTTATCACGATTAGCTGAGAAGGTCGGGGGCTCCTCCCTGTCAGGATAATGACGAGGGAGGAAGGACGAGGGGGAGGAAAAGGGTCAAAGGGGTGATTGGGGTGTGTGAGAGAGAGTCGGGAGGGTGGAGGGGGGGGGGGAGATTAGGTCAGGTCCTGTGTTTGGTTGGCGAGGGTCAGGTCTTTCTCATGGGGCGGGAGGGATGGATGGTCCCTGTACACCACCACCACCACCACTCACACGCTTAACACTTGGTGGTGTCCACATAATAATATATATTACTTATAAATTACCGGACGCACATGTAAATTTTGCACCAAATATATGTTCTTTACACCATAAAAAATAAAATTACATGTTATTATTGTACATCCCGAAGACCTGTTGATTAAGGAAAACTTGTGCATAACAGCGGCACTTTAGGGAACGGTGCATACAACCTAGCCTCGAGCAACGTTGTGTATCGTGTATAACGTCTCGCGAGGTAGCTTCATTGGTAACGCCTGTAGAACGTAATATATGGCGTTTTATTTATTAGCCCTATGTTATGTACACTCAGGGTCACACGTTCGCTCCCTCCCAAACTGAGCCAGGTGACGGTCAGGGTAAGTCAGTTCAAAGACTCGGTTTCAGCACAGGGGGAGAGAACGTTTGGCCGCGTCTGTACCCCACTTCGGTAATATATACAAAAACTCATTAATATGGCATGTTCTACATTTCCCTTCTGTATTCTTTTATTATCGTTGTCCTTCTGTCCTCCCACCTCTCTCATATCCTCACGTCTCTTCATTTATTCATCTCTTTACTGAAATTCTTGATATTACTCCTCATTAGCGACTCATCTCCCACACCCCTGTACACATCACTCTTCTCATAGGTGTGTAGTCATAACACTGTACCTCTCAGCTACACTTTACACTTTTACCCTCGTGTAGATCTTTGTCCATAGTAACATACGCTAATTATTGCACTAAGTATATGCGAAATGTTTCTTTAAATTGTAGTGCTTTCTCCAGGCTATTTTCCTCGTGTTAAGAATTTTACAAACACTTAAACTCCTTTTGTTTCGGGAAGGTTGTCAAAATCCTTCGTCCGTTGTGTTATATTATCTCATATAAAATTGTAAAGATATATAATATTTTTTACTTGTGCTTACCTGCTCCTGTGTGCCATCAGCAAAGGCATCATCATCAAACAGAAGCTCCTTCCACACTGAGATGTTCCTTCCCCCTGCTGGTAATTTCTAGTCTTTTGGTCATTATTTACATGTCGCTAACTCATCTTCCCGAGTCATAACATGTGAAATTTACTGCCTCAGGAAATCATAGCATATAATAACGATAGATTTGTATAGCTGTGGTGGTGGTGGTGAATGTACAGTAAGTGGTGTGGTGGTGATGGTGGCTGTGATTGGTGGATGGCGAACAAAAGTACCCCTAGACAATCCCCCCCCGGACAAAAAACCCCCTCAGTTACGAGTGGAAAATAGGACAAAATGCCCTTGTTTTTTTTATATTAATGTTACTCTAGGTTAGGTTAGGGTTTTGTGCTTGGGGGGGATTTTGTGTAAAGGGTGGGTGGGTGAGACAGCCAGCGACACCCACCACTTCTGTACCTCAGTCTCACTCTTAGTCACCCCTTACATCCCCCCTTGTTACCCTTCCCTCCCATGCCTACCCCCGTTATCCCTCCCCCCACCCTTACCATCCCCCCCTATCCCCTCTGACACCCCCTCACGACCCCTTTCACCCTTGTACGCACCCCGGTCTCTACCTTATATTATCCCTCTTCCCTATCCCACCCTACACACACCCTAGTCCTCACACCCTACACACACCCTAGTCCTCACACACCCTAGTCCTCCCACCCTTACACCCTAGTCCTCCCACCTTACACACACCCTAGTCCTCACACCCTACACACACCCTAGTCCTCCCACCCTACACACACCCTAGTCCTCCCACCCTACACACACCCTAGTCCTCACACCCTACACACACCCTAGTCCTCACACCCTACACACACCCTAGTCCTCACACCCTACACACACCCTAGTCCTCACACCCTACACACACCCTAGTCCTCACACCCTACACACACCCTAGTCCTCACACCCTACACACACCCTACGCACACCCTAGTCCTCACACCCTGCACACACCCTAGTCCTCACACCCTACACACACCCTACACACACCCTAGTCCTCCCACCCTGCGCACACCCTACACACACCCTAGTCCTCACCTGTACACCCTCCGTTGGTACTCTTAACACACTAACACCCTTACGCGCACGCCTTTCACTTTGCAGGCTCACCCACACACACCCGCCCTCACCCACACACACCCGCCCTCATCCACACACACCCGCCCTCATCCACACACACCCGCCCTCACCCACACATCCTCTCTCACCCGCCCTCATCCACACACCCGCCCTCACCCACACACCCTCCCTCACCCACACACCCTCCCTCACCCACACACAACTCTCATCCGCCCTCATCCACACATCCGCCCTCATCCACACACCCTCCCTCACCCTCTTACTTTTAAACAGTTTTTCCGGAAGTTACCGATTTCACTGTTTTAAAAAGATTCATTTCATCAGATAGCCTGGACGATGAACAAACCCGCCGGACCAAACGAAGCTTCGGGAACCACCAGGAGGGAGGTATTTTTTCCCCCCCCCCCCCACACCGCTCAATCCTTCCTCCCTCAGTACGGTGTAAAAACTCTCTCTCTCTCTCTCTCTCTCATATACACGTCTGGGGAAGAGGGCCGATGTGTTTTTCTTGTGTATGCGAGTATTAAGGAGTGTGTGTGTGTGTGTGTGTGTGTTTGTTCTTGCATATGTGTTTTTTTTTATTATTTATGTGGTGTTTGCGTGCGTATGTTTTATGTGCGTGAACCTACGAGTTTTGTTTTTGAGTGTGACTGCGTGTGTTTGAGAGAGCAAAGCGGGGAGGAGGGGGGGGGGCGTAAATCTATAGCGACGAATAGAACAACACACACACACACACACACACACCCACACACACACACACACACACACACACAAGAGACAGCACCTAGGTGAAGCAATCAGTGTTGTGTGTAATTTATGCTTCACTCTGACCACCCAGTGTGCCCTGACCACCCCCCTGTGCCCTGACCACCCTCTGTGCCCTGACCACCCCCTGTGCCCTGTTAGAGTGAACGGGTAAAAGCTCCCTATGAGAATTCGGTCCCAGGGCAACAGGTGAGGTAGATGGACCATGCGTATACCCGTCAGTGTTGTGGCGCTGTATGTCAACACTGGTAAGACGTACAGTGTGTGTGTGTGTGTGTGTGTGCGTGCCCTCACTCGCGGGTGCTGGAGGAAGAGGAGAGGGGAGGGAGGGAGGGAGGGAGGGTAGGTAAGGGTCGGAAAGAGTAAACATGACTGCCTCTGCTCCACAAGGCGTAGATCGTCAGAATTTTGTTGTTGGAGTTTGTGTGCCTCATTGGTCGCCCTTTGCGGCTCACTGAACAACCCGTCCGCCCGCCCGCCCGCCCGTCCGTCCTGCTCCCTGGTTGACTAGGTGCGTGTGTGAGCGGGTGGGCGTGCTGTGGTTCGGGTGGGTTAGGATGTATTTGTAGACGTGAGAGGAGCTTAGGTGGGTGGATGAAGCTTAGGTGGGTGGATGAAGCTTAAGTGGGTGGGAGGGGTATTAAGTACCCAACCTGTCCCCCAATTTCTCTGTTTCCGCCCGTCCGCCGCCCGCCCGCCCGTCCGCCCGTCGTATAATGGAAGTATCTCACTAACCTGTCTGTACAATCTGGTGTATATTTTCACTTGGGAGGGAAGGGGGTGGGGGGGGGGTACAGGGGGGTGGGGGGTTTCGTTGATTTCTATAAAATAACAAAAATGTTTATGGCCGGTATAAGCGGTGACCCCGTGTATGTCACCTCCCTACTGTGTGGTGACCCCGTGTATGTCACCTCCCTACCGTGTGGTGACCCCGTGTATGTCACCTCCCTACCGTGTGGTGACCCCGTGTATGTCACCTCCCTACCGTGTGGTGACCCCGTGTATGTCACCTCCCTACCGTGTGGTGATCCCCGTGTATGTCACCTCCCTACCGTGTGGTGACCCCGTGTATGTCACCTCCCTACTGTGTGGTGACCCCGTGTATGTCACCTCCCTACTGTGTGGTGACTCCGTGTATGTCACCTCCCTACCGTGTGGTGACCCCGTGTATGTCACCTCCCTACCGTGTGGTGACTCCGTGTATGTCACCTCCCTACCGTGTGGTGGTGACCCCGTGTATGTCACCTCCCTACCGTGTGGTGACTCCGTGTATGTCACCTCCCTACTGTGTGGTGACCCCGTGTATGTCACCTCCCTACTGTGTGGTGACCCCGTGTATGTCACCTCCCTACCGTGTGGTGACCCCGTGTATGTCACCTCCCTACTGTGTGGTGACCCCGTGTGGTGACCCCGTGTATGTCACCTCCCTACTGTGTGGTGACCCCGTGTATGTCACCTCCCTACTGTGTGGTGACCCCGTGTATGTCACCTCCCTACCGTGTGGTGACCCCGTGTATGTCACCTCCCAACTGTGTGGTGACCCCGTGTATGTCACCTCCCTACTGTGTGGTGACCTCGTGTATGTCACCTCCCTACTGTGTGGTGACCTCGTGTATGTCACTTCCCTACCGTGTGGTGACCCAGTGTAGGGAGCCACTACCACACTAGACAGACTCAACTCCCGACACAACCATTGGAAAAGAAGAGTTAACCGGAGGTGTCTAAGTGTACTGTGTATCAAGTTATCAGCTGTGTGGACTACACCCGCGCGTCCCATCCTGTCCATTAACTTCTTGGAATACCGACAGCAGGTGTATGACCTTACGTGACACCCGCAGGTATGTCAAACTGCTCTATCTTCACTAATGACATCAATACACTGGCATCATCACGTCGTTAGTTACCGAGTCAATCTTTTTATTTTTATCGTTTTGTTGTGTTTTATTCATGGTGCTTAAGGGCGACTTTGGAGGAGCACCATTATATTAGGTGTTAATAGTGAGGTAATGGAGGGTTATGCGGTGCTTGAGGGCGACCTTGTGTAGCCTTGGAGGAGCACCATTATGACGGAGGATGACGCCAGCTGTGATAAGGTGGTGTTATCAGGCGTATCCTGCCACAACCACGACGCTTGTGTTAAACATCTTACGAGAAGCAGCTGTCTTATGTCTACACTGTCTTATGTCTACACTGTCTTGTGTCTACACTGTCTTGTGTCTACACTGTCTTATGTCTACACTGTCTTATGTCTACACTGTCTTGTGTCTACACTGTCTTATGTCTACACTGTCTTGTGTCTACACTGTCTTGTGTCTACACTGTTTTATGTCTACACTGTCTTGTGTCTACACTGTCTTATGTCCACACTGTCTTATGTCTACACTGTCTTGTGTCTACACTGTCTTGTGTCTACACTGTTTTATGTCTACACTGTCTTGTGTCTACACTGTCTTGTGTCTACACTGTCTTATGTCTACACTGTCTTATGTCTACACTGTCTTGTGTCTAACTGTCTTATGTCTACACTGTCTTATGTCTACACTGTCTTGTGTCTACACTGTCTTATGTCTACACTGTCTTATGTCTACACTGTCTTGTGTCTACACTGTCTTGTGTCTACACTGTCTTGTGTCTACACAGTCTTGTGTCTACACTGTCTTGTGTCTACACTGTCTTGTGTCTACACTGCCTTATGTCTACACTGTCTTGTGTCTACACTGTCTTATGTCTACACTGTCTTGTGTCTACACTGTCTTATGTCTACACTGTCTTGTGTCTACACTGTCTTATGTTTACACTGTCTTATGTCTACACTGTCTTGTTTCTACACTGTCTTGTGTTTACACTGTCTTATGTCTACACTGTCTTGTTTCTACACTGTCTTGTGTCTACACTGTCTTATGTCTACACTGTCTTGTGTCTACACTGTCTTATGTCTACACTGTCTTGTGTCTACACTGTCTTATGTCTACACTGTCTTATGTCTACACTGTCTTGTGTCTACACTGTCTTATGTCTACACTGTCTTGTGTCTACACTGCCTTATGTCTACACTGTCTTATGTCTACACTGTCTTGTGTCTACACTGTCTTGTGTCTACACTGTCTTATGTCTACACTGTCTTGTGTCTACACTGTCTTATGTCTACACTGTCTTATGTCTACACTGTCTTGTGTCTACACTGTCTTATGTCTACACTGTCTTGTGTCTACACTGTCTTATGTCTACACTGTCTTGTGGTTACGCTCTTGTGTGTACACTGTCTTGTGTCTACACTGTCTTATGTCTACACTGTCTTGTGGTTACGCTCTTGTGTCTACACTGTCTTATGTCTACACTGTCTTGTGGTTACGCTCTTGTGTCTACTGTCTTATGTCTACACTGTCTTATGTCTACACTGTCTTGTGGTTACGCTCTTGTGTCTACACTGTCTTGTGTCTACACTGTCTTATGTCTACACTGTCTTGTGTCTACACTGTCTTGTGGTTACGCTCTTGTGTCTACACTGTCTTGTGGTTACGTTCTTGTGTCTACATGTCTGTCTACACTGCCTTATATCTACACTGCCTATATCTATACTGTCTTGTCTACACTGTCTCGTCTACACTTATATCTACACTGTCTACTGTCAGGTCTACACTGGGAAAGTCTACATTGCCATATATCTACACTGCCACATGTCTGGCCACGTCCACATCATCTTGGAAATACTGGACGTGTTTAATTTTCCAGGTCAGACATCTAAGGTACAGGCCAGGAAATATGTCTGGCAGTATTTGACTCCGGTGCAGAGTGGCCAGTTGACAGCCATGGGGGTCTCACCAGTTGGTAATATATAGGTGTCCCATTTTCTCTCGCCAGTTGGTAAGTGTTAGGTGTCCCATTTTCTCTCGCCAGTTGGTAAGTGTTAGGTGTCCCATTTTCTCTCGCCAGTTGGTACAGTAAGTGTTAGGTGTCCCATTTTCTCTCACCAGTTGGTACAGTAAGTGTTAGGTGTCCCATTTTCTCTCACCAGTTGGTACAGTAAGTGTTAGGTGTCCCATTTTCTCTCACCAGTTGGTACAGTAAATGTTAGGTGTCCCATTTTCTCTCACCAGTTGGTACAGTAAGTGTTAGGTGTCCCATTTTCTCTCACCAGTTGGTACAGTAAGTGTTAGGTGTCCCATTTTCTCTCACCAGTTGGTACAGTAAGTGTTAGGTGTCCCATTTTCTCTCGCCAGTTGGTAAGTGTTAGGTGTCCCATTTTCTCTCGCCAGTTGGTACAGTAAGTGTTAGGTGTCCCATTTTCTCTCACCAGTTGGTACAGTAAGTGTTAGGTGTCCCATTTTCTCTCACCAGTTGGTACAGTAAGTGTTTGGTGTCCCATTTTCTCTCACCAGTTGGTACAGTAAGTGTTAGGTGTCCCATTTTCTCTCGCCAGGTGTATATCGATCCAAATTACGAGGAGAAAAAAGAATAGAATTAAGACGGGTCATGTCTAAGACCTTTACGGTATGTGTTTGATGGGTACACCGACTATATCAGTAATAATAATAATAATAATGATGATGATGATGATGATGATGATGATAGTAATAATAAGAATATTATGAAAATATGACACAACAGACGAAAGATTTTTGACAACCCTTCCGGGACAACAGGAGTCATAGTGTTCAGTGTGGAATTCATCGATCACCCTGAGTAAAGATATATTTTTGGAGTTTCTGTACATAGTTTTCAAAGCAGCACGAGGTAAGGAGGCGTTTCACAAAATTTTTCAGGGTAGATACGGCATCAAGAGGAGGAGAAACAATGATAATCTTATGTTATCTACAGATCATTAAAGATTGGGATGATTTTGTTCGTGGTCGTATGGGCTGGATGCAGTTGTAGTGTCGAACAGCATTTCACGGACGAGGGATCTCGGGAGGTAGCTGCTGGCGGTGATGAGGGTGAGGTGGTGGTGATGTTCAGAGAGATTCAAGAGGGTTACTGTAAGAAGGATAGATCATATAGAAATGTTGGATCAGTTGAGGAAGAAGACCAGGTAGGGGAAGGGTATAGGCGAGTTTAGGAAAGAATGAAGATTTTGTTAACATATTTAAGTTCAGACACAAGGAGGACAGAGGGCCTTGAGACGACGAAGAATATGGAGACGATAGCTGGAAATTATGACGATGGTAGTGACTTGTACTTTCCTGCCCAGTTTGTTATTTAGATTAACGCCGTTGGCCCAGAGTGTTGGAGGGAGGCGGACTATAGGTGGGGGGAGAGGTTTATGTACAGTCAGGGTCTTGGTTCAGTAGTTGGTGACGGGCGGACAGACTTGAGTGTGTTCTGAAGGACTGTGTAACCAGGAGCCGCAATTTTCACACTGGTGCCAACGGTGGAGTCGTCAACGGGTAGCAGGATTTGCATTGATGTGGATGAGGAAACGTAGAGGTACTAACTCCCATCGCAATTAAGTGACTGAAAGGTGGAGACGAGCCCTAAGAAGTGGTGTACAGCGGTCGCTAAGGCAGTCTGCAAGCCAAGAAATTAGATTTCTCCGAATCCCGAGGTTGACGGCTTTGTTGGCTAAGTCAAACGCTGTGGTGAAGTATAGGAAGTTGAGAGCTAAAGTGGTCTTAGATTTTTTTGTAGCTGGTGATGGATGAAGGTTAGAAAGTTTACAATGCCCTGAGTAGTGTAATAGAGTTGTTCAAATTACTGAGGGTCTGACGCCTGCACTGTCCGCCTAAATCAAGCCAACTACAAAACCCTGACTCATTAGCTTGGGTTGTGTGGTGATGGCGGTGGGTCGTAACTTGTTGACCTGAGTTATTGAATTAATATTATTATGGTGACACGTCAGCTGGTCATTTGGTTTGTCTTGGAGAAGCAGTGAGGGGGAGGTGAGGGCTTGGCTAGTCCCTGGGTAGAAGCAGTGAGGGTTTGGCTAGTTCCTGGGAGAAACAGTGAGGGTTTGGCTAGTTCAGGGGAGAAACTGAGGGTTTGGCTAGTTCCGGGGAGAAACAGTGAGGGTTTGGCTAGTTCAGGGGAGAAACTGAGGGTTTGGCTAGTTCCGGGGAGAAACAGTGAGGGTTTGGCTAGTTCCGGGGAGAAACAGTGAGGGTTTGGCTAGTTCCGGGGAGAAACAGTGAGGGTTTGGCTAGTTCCGGGGAGAAACAGTGAGGGTTTGGCTAGTTCCGGGGAGAAACAGTGAGGGTTTGGCTAGTTCAGGGGAGAAACTGAGGGTTTGGCTAGTTCCGGGGAGAAACAGTGAGGGTTTGGCTAGTTCCGGGGAGAAACAGTGAGGGTTTGGCTAGTTCCGGGGAGAAACAGTGAGGGTTTGGCTAGTTCCGGGGAGAAACAGTGAGGGTTTGGCTAGTTCCGGGGAGAAACAGTGAGGGTTTGGCTAGTTCAAGGGAGAAACTGAGGGTTTGGCTAGTTCCGGGGAGAAACAGTGAGGGTTTGGCTAGTTCCGGGGAGAAACAGTGAGGGTTTGGCTAGTTCCGGGGAGAAACAGTGAGGGTTTGGCTAGTTCCGGGGAGAAACAGTGAGGGTTTGGCTAGTTCAGGGGAGAAACAGTGAGGGTTTGGCTAGTTCCGGGGAGAAACAGTGAGGGTTTGGCTAGTTCCGGGGAGAAACAGTGAGGGTTTGGCTAGTTCAGGGGAGAAACGGTGAGGGTTTGGCTAGTTCCGGGGAGAAACGGTGAGGGTTTGGCTAGTTCCGGGGAGAAACAGTGAGGGTTTGGCTAGTTCCGGGGAGAAACTGAGGGTTTGGCTAGTTCCGGGGAGAAACAGTGAGAGCTTGGCTAGTTCCGGGGAGAAACAGTGAGAGCTTGGCTAGTTCCGGGGAGAAACAGTGAGAGCTTGGCTAGTTCCGGGGAGAAACAGTGAGGGTTTGGCTAGTTCCGGGGAGAAACTGAGGGTTTGGCTAGTTCAGGGGAGAAACAGTGAGAGCTTGGCTAGTTCAGGGGAGAAACAGTGAGAGCTTGGCTAGTTCCGGGGAAGAATTACTTGTAGAGGAATTTAATGAGATATGAATGTCTCCAGGATCACTTTATCAACTATTATTTAAACTGGTGAAATATAAGGCCACTGACCTTTACCAGCTGTTGAGATTGGGAGACGGTGTGGTGGTGAGACGGTGTGGTGGTGAGACGGTGTGATGGTGAGACGGTGTGGTGGTGAGACGGTGTGGTGGTGAGACGGTGTGATGGTGAGACGGTGTGGTGGTGAGGCGGTGTGGTGGTGAGACGGTGTGGTGGTGAGACGGTGTGGTGGTGAGACGGTGTGATGGTGAGACGGTGTGGTGGTGAGACGGTGTGATGGTGAGACGGTGTGGTGGTGAGACGGTGTGGTTGTGAGACGGTGTGGTGGTGAGACGGTGTGGTTGTGAGACGGTGTGGTGGTGAGACGGTGTGATGGTGAGACGGTGTGGTGGTGAGACGGTGTGGTGGTGAGATGGCAGTACAGCACAAACCCGATGCCTTGGTTACTCTCGTTTCTCAGTGTTTCTATACATGGTGTGTTTCTCAGTGTTTCTATACATGGTGTGTTTCTCAGTGTTTCTATACATGCTGTGTTTCTCAGTGTTTCTATACATGGTGTGTTTCTCAGTGTTTCTATACATGCTGTGTTTCTGGGTTTATATGCATACCACTTTCCTATTGTATACATATCTCGTTTGTACACATACTGCTTTCACTTTGTACAGAATAGACTAGTTTACAAGAAAATACATATCATTGTATACAAAAGCTATCGATACTTTTGTTCGAAACTTACATTCGTGAGGCTGAGGCACCTGTATGTGAGGACACCTGTACTGTGAGGACACCTGTAATGTGAGAACACCTGTACTGTGAGACCACCTGTACTGTGAGTGGTGATGCAGTCGATTGTGTCACGTCTGGTCACTATTACTGATGATCCAGTGTTAAAAAGTTTTAGACAATAAGAATACCAGGAAACATACTATTAACTGAGTAAACCATTGTATTATTATTATTACTATTATTACTATTATTATTATTATTAGTGGTAATGGTAGTAGTAGCTCTGCCTCAGGGGAACGAGAGCATTGGCCCTAAAGCCGACAACAGTTGCAGATATTGACTATGAGGCAACAGTCACTGAATGCCGCATAGATCTGTGGCTCAACTAACTCAACACAGCTAGGATAATTACTTATGTATTAGGATATTTAATATTAAGGGAATAAAATGGTGGCGAAGGTGTGGCTATTGGGGGAGGCTGGAGGATACATTAGAAAAAAGTAGCAGCAGTAGTAGCAGCAGTAGTAGTAGCAATAGTAGTAGTAGTAGTGTCGTTGGGGAGTCCACGGGTAGTCAGCAGGATCTGGCTTCTGCCGCTTCATTATTACCTCTACAGGAGCAGCCTTGACAACATTATTACTGTTAGTAAGAGCAACAGTAGCGACAACAGGGCAACGGCAGCAACAAGAGACGCTTACTGTTATCTGTGAGCTTATCTTAGGGATTCCTCAAGAGTTATCTGGTACAGTACCGTCCTCCTCCCTGGCCTCCTGAACCTCCTCCCTGGCCTCCTGAACCTCCTCCCTGGCTTCCTGAACCTCCTCCCTGGCTTCCTGAACCTCCTCCCTGGCCTCCTGAACCTCCTCCCTGGCCTCCTGAAATATTCACGAGGTCTGTAGTCTTGCGTCTTACTCACGAGGTCTGTAGTCTTGCGTCTTACTCACCAGGTCCGTAGTCTTGCGTCTTACTCACCAGGTCCGTAGTCTTGCGTCTTACTCACCAGGTCCGTAGTCTTGCGTCTTACTCACCAGGTCCGTAGTCTTGCGTCTTACTCACCAGGTCCGTAGTCTTGCGTCTTACTCACCAGGTCCGTAGTCTTGCGTCTTACTCACCAGGTCTGTTCTTCATGTGAGTCTTGGTGACTTGTCTTGGCCGACGCGCAGTGCAGTGTGGACATTTTGACAGGATGCCAGAGTAGGTCTATAAATTGGCACTCGGTGGAGAGGGTAATGCCAGAGACAAGATGACCTCGAGGTATTTAAGGCACTGGGCACTGGGTGAAGGGGCGTGGGGGGTGGTGGAAGGGCGTGGGGTGGTGGTGGAGGGGCGTGGGGTGGTGGTGGAGGACCGTGGAGTGGTGGTGGAGGGGCGTGGGGTGGTGGTAGAGGGGCGTGGGGTGGCGGTAGAGAGGCGTGGGGTGGTGGTAGAGGGGCGTTGGGTGGCGGTAGAGGGGCGTGGGGTGGTGGTAGAGGGGCGTGGGGTGGTGGTAGAGGGGCGTGGGGTGGCGGTAGAGGGGCGTGGGGTAGTGGTGGAGGGGCGTGGGGGTTTGGTGTAACGGAGGATTCAGTGACTGGGATATAGACTCGTGAAGGGGAGGTAAGATTAGGGATTAGGGATTAGGGGGGGGGGGAGGGGGCATCTGGTGCTGGTAATTAAGGTACTGATGGTTGGGAGGGGGGGTAGTAGTGAGGTATGGGGGGGGGTAATAGACGAGGTGAGAAGTGAATGATTGACAGACAGACAGAGATGAGAGGTGATAGAAGGAAGACATGATAAAAAAAGAGATATGTCTCATGGGCTAAGAGACATGTCACCGCTAGAGAGAGATGTCTCACTGAGGGGAGGGGGACTGGAATATTTCTCACCGGAATCGTTTCTATCTTAACGTTTCCGCGGGGGTGTGGGGGGTGGAGTTTAATTCTCGTCTTTATTAATTAGGACCAGCTTCACACTACCCAGCTTGGACCAGCTTCATACTACCCAGCTTAGGACCAGCTCCATACTACCCAGCTTAGGACCAGCTCCATACTACCCAGCTTAGGACCAGCTCCATACTACCCAGCTTAGGACCAGCTTCATACTACCCAGCTTAGGACCAGCTCCATACTACCCAGCTTAGGACCAGCTCCATACTACCCAGCTTAGGACCAGCTCCATACTACCCAGCTTAGGACCAGCTCCATACTACCCAGCTTAGGACCAGCTCCATACTACCCAGCTTAGGACCAGCTCCATACTATCCAGCTTAGGACCAGATCCACACTATCCAGCTTAGGACCAGCTCCATACTATCCAGCTTAGGACCAGCTCCATACTACCCAGCTTAGGACCAGCTCCATACTATCCAGCTTAGGACCAGATCCACACTATCCAGCTTAGGACCAGCTCCATACTATCCAGCTTAGGACCAGCTCCATACTACCCAGCTTAGGACCAGCTTCACACTATCCAGCTTAGGACCAGCTACGCAGCGCTGACTAATTCATGGCCACCATTTTTCTTTCTCATCATCACGGGATAAGACTACAGGTATTCATCCACTCCTGAATACAGTGTGACCGTCCCTTCACTTTGTAACCTGCTGTAACATCTCTACGTTGTTGCTGCTTCAGGCCGGTACAGTGGTAGTTAATATTTACATGAGATTTTTATGTTGTTACCAGAAAGTTTTAAAGATAGTTTATTATTACTTGATAATGTGGCAATAATAGATCAGTATCAACCTAGTGAAGCACCACAGCTGCTTCTCTCCACCACCACGGCGGCGTCACAGTCGTCACTTCCACAGCCGCTGTCACCACCTCCACTATCACCTCCTCCAGGGTGTACTGCTGTGTGTTGGTGAACGTCATGGTCAAAATGTGTGTTAACGTAGAGTATAATCATATTTACAGGTCAGTAATAGCGTTAGCGTTTATCGCTCAAAAATTGAGAATCTGGCAATACGTTATGGAAATTAAAATACAACATAATAGCCTTGTTTGTTGTAAGGATTTTGTGTGGTCCTGTTTTAGCGGTCATCGAGGGGGGCTTATGTACAGATGGTTAACCTCGGGCTGGAGTTTTGTTGATGTAAATCGTCAGTAATATAATTGTGAATTTTGGGGCTGGTAGACGCGTGTCTGTGAGTGTGTCATGTTTCATAACAATATACTGAAGCTGATCACTTAGCCAGAGGCAATCACACCTGTCTCTACAACCTGGAGCAGCGGGGTGAAGGTGTCGAGGGTCAGGTGAACACAGGAGGTAACTTAATAAACAAAGAATTTGATGCCGACCACCAGTACACATATTGTACGCTAATGTGTAAGAGAGAATAACACACACACACACACACACACACACACTGATCATAATACCCGGGTTATATAACGTCGATTATAACAAAAAGCAGGAGCCTCGTCCTCCAACACACGGGTGTGTTTAAGTAGAATAAGTGAAAAATGTGAGTAGCAGTAAGCGCGGGTCTCAAGACGCAGTTCATCAACGCGCCAAGAAACAACGTTAGACTTAGTAAATGTTGCGTCGCGTCGCACTGCTCCTAAAACATTGACTCCACTATCTGATGCCATCAACCTGTTGGGTCGTCTTGGTTGCCTTTGATGTTAATGAGTAAGTAATGCTTGTGGCGATAATAACTGCTGCACCCCGTACCCATCTGTCTGTGGTGGTGGTGGTGATGGTGACAGGTGTGGTGGTGACAGTTGTGGTGGTGGTGACAGTTGTGATGGTGGTGGTGGTGACAGTTGTGATGGTGGTGGTGGTGACAGTTGTCGTGGTGGTGGTGATGACAGTTGTCGTGGTGGTGACAGTTGTGGTTGTAGTGGTGACAGTTGTGGTGGTGGTGGTGATGGTGACAGTTGTGGTGGTGACAGTTGTGGTGGTGGTGACAGTTGTGGCGGTGGTTATGGTGGCAGTTGTGGTGGTGATGGTGACAGTTGTGGTGGTGTTGATGGTAACAGTTGTGGTGGTGGTGACAGTTGTGGTTGTGGTGGTGACAGTTGTGGTGTTGGTGACAGTTGTGGTGGTGTTGATGGTGACAGTTGTCGTGGTGGTGACAGTTATGGTTGTTGTGGTGACAGTTGTGGTGGTGGTGGTGACAGTTGTGGTGGTGGTGATGGTGACAGTTGTGGTAGCGGTGGTGACAGTTGTGGTGGTGGTGACAGTTGTGGTGGTGGTGATGGTAACAGTTGTGGTGGTGGTGACAGTTGTGGTGGTGGTGACAGTTGTGGTGGTAGTGATGGTGACAGTTGTGGTGGTAGTGATGGTGACAGTTGTGGTAGCGGTGGTGACAGTTGTGGTGGTGGTGACAGTTGTGGTGGTGGTGGTGACAGTGGTGGTGGTAATACTGTTAGTGGTGACGGTAACTTATGGTGAAAGTAATGGCTAAGGTAACATATTGTATTTATTCTCTCTTTAGTAAGTTAAATCTTGTTAGAATTAAGGTATAGTTTAAATTTGAACATTTTAGCGTTAAATGCAATGTAAGATGATGCAGTCAACTGGTGCTGTCATACCCGCGAGTTAGGTATGTGGATAGTGCCTGCAGTGTTGAAGGAGGTGCAACAGGTGTGTGTGATAAAAGAAGACTAGAGTTGACCTTGTTCTAGTCTATTGTTCATATAACTGACCAAGGGCAGTATGGCATCTGGAAGGGGACAAAAGAATATTCTAGTAAGTGAAGGGAACAATGAAAATATAATATAACCCCAAACAAAGCAAAACCCAGTGATAAGAAACATAACAAGGTAGAAGACGTGGGTTCAAGTGTAGCATAACTTTATTACAGTCTACCCATCTTACAGAATTAGACATAAGGACAAACGTAAAAATCAGGCTTCCGACGTACACGACCCACTGGAGTGCCGGGTGTAGGTTCAAGGGCCACCGAGGTAGATGCCTAAGGTAACTCAGTCGGTTCAGGTTCGGGATCGGCAGTATCTGGAACAGCTTGTCCAGTAGGGACCAGATCTCTGAGTGACACGATAGAGTGTCGTCCATCAGGGAACCGAACGTGGGCGCACTTTGGGTTGGGTTCCAGAAGCTTAACCTCATCAACCAGAGGGTCGTAGTTACTGTTCCTGATATGTCTTCGTAGCAAGACTGGTCCATGAGAGGAGAGCCAGGTTGGCATCGAACTACCACGGGCTGATCGGCGTTGGAAGTTTAACAGTTTTTCATGAGGCGTTTTGTTGGTGGCAGTACATAACAGAGACCGAATAGAATGAAGTGCGTCAGGTAACACAGATTCCCAATTAGTTTCTGCGATGTTCTTGGACCTAAGAGCGAGTGTAATGGTTCTCCATATTATTCCGTTGTAGCGCTCGCACTGACCACTTCCTGTAGGGTTGTGTGGGGTGGTCCGGGTGGTAGACGCACCATAACTAGTGAGGAAATCTCTCGGCTCATGAAGGAGGTGCCTTGACCAGAGTGGACATAAGCAGGCATGCCGAATATAGCGAATAACTGACGCAGACACTTGTTGATTGTTACAGTGACCTAGTACTGGCGACGATAGGAAAGACGAGGCCAAAGACACGTGACCTGACCCTGGATGACACTTCAGAGACTTCTGCTGGATATAGCGGTTTGATACAAACAATTTTGAGCTCCTGGTATCAACGATGGCTGTAGCTGTATCGTCATTAACAAGCACATATATGGTAGATCGAGGGAGACAGCCAGGGGGAAGTGGCAGATATTGCAGCCAAAGTAGGAGAGTGTAAGACCGCACAAGTGGAAGATGAAGTAGCAGGTGAGTAATGAGATGATCTGCATACTTAAGCAAAATGGCCTTTCTTGTTGCATTTGTGGCAAGTTGAATCACGCGCAGGACACTGAAGTCGGTTATGCCGTGCTCCACCACAGAAATAACACTTTGGTTATTGAGTGGCAGCTAAGGAGGGAGAGTCATCGCTGTCGATTTTCTCAGGTGAAGTAACAGCAGCAGCGTTCATAGGAGCCTGAGACCGAAGATAAGACTCAGAGTGTCTTTGAGCCTGATCGAGCGCGTGAGCCTGGTCGAACTTAGTAGCCAAATCAAGAGTCTTGTTTTCTAAGAGACGCTGTCTGATCACAGGAGATAGAAGACCATTGATAAAAGCCTCGCGGATATACTCGTCTCTGTTCGCCTCTGCTGTGACAGCTTTGAAGTCGCAGTCCTTGCTGAGCTGACGAAGTGCCCGTAGATATTCGTCCAAACTCTCACCCGAGTGTTACCTCCTGGTAGCTAGTAGATGACACTTGTTTTATTCTTGTGATTTATGTGTGAAGAAGATAACTGGTTGAGGACGAGGCTCTGTGTGTGTGTGTGTGTGTGTGTGTGTCACTATACCCACGCATCTCGTCACTAAGGATGTGGTCGTTTCCTCCCTCTTGTCTCAGGACCGTTGTGCCACCAGGGAAACAGAGGGCCACGCTGCCACACTCACTAGTCATAAAATCTCTCTAACGTTAACCTCCATTAAACATGTTCTCACGTAGGGCACTGAGAGAGATGAAGATTAATAAATTTTCCTAAAGTTGTGTTTCATGTCCGGTGGAAGACTGATACGTGAGCCGCTGTGGCCCCTCACCCTACAGTACCTCCTCACCCTACAGTACCTCCTCCTCACCCTACAGTACCTCCTCACCCTACAGTACCTCCTCCTCACCCTACAGTACCCCTCCTCCTCACCCTACAGTACCTCCTCACCCTACAGTACCTCCTCCTCACCCTACAGTACCCCTCCTCCTCACCCTACAGTACCTCCTCCTCCTCCTCACCCTACAGTACCTCCTCCTCACCCTACAGTACCCCTCCTCCTCCTCACCCTACAGTACCCCTCCTCCCCCAACACATCAAATGTCCTCTCCCCCCCACACACAGGACTGGAGGAAGCGTCTGGTACATTATAAATCACACCATCAACAAATGGACTGGAATTATTTGAAACAATAAGTATTGATAGTAAATAAATGAGAACCGACATAGATATTATTCAAGTGTTTTTGTCTCTCTCTCTCTTGCCTCTCAGGAGTACAGCTGCCAACTCTTCATATTTAGTTGTATTCTCTCTCTTTATTCTCCTTTATTTGGTGGTTCTCGCTTCCTTCTCCTTCCTTCCTTTCATTCTTTTCTTATGTTCTCTCCTATTCTTTCTACCACCTCCTGTCTCTTTATCTCATCTTCTTCCCACGTATTCATCTCTTTCATATCCCCATTTCCTGTCTCTCCCGTCTCTTAATTCTCCTCCCTCCCTCATCGTCTCCATCTTGCCCATGTCTTCTTCACCCTTCACCCCTCTTCACACGCACTGGGGGAGTGTTAGACGGGTGGGTGTATCGCCAGTTGGTTGTGTCGTGTGCCAGACTGCCTCTGTGTACGTGGAGGGGCGCCTCTGTCCTGTCGGCTTCCCTAGTGCTTTGGCCATCGTCTAACGTCCACCAACCCCCTTCCTCACCCCTTCCTCTGTCTTCCTCACCCTTCCTCTGTCTTCCTCACTCTTCCTGTGTCTTCCTCACCCCTTCCTCTGTCTTCCTCACCCTTCCTCTGTCTTCCTCACCCCTTCTCTGTCTTCCTCACCCTTCCTGTGTCTTCTTCACCCTTCCTCTGTCTTCCTCACTCTTCCTGTATCTTCCTCACCCTTCCTCTGTCTTCCTCACCCCTTCCTCTGTCTTCCTCACCCCTTCCTCTGTCTTCCTCACTCTTCCTGTATCTTCCTCACCCTTCCTCTGTCTTCCTCACCCCTTCCTCTGTCTTCCTCACCCCTTCCTCTGTCTTCCTCACTCTTCCTGTATCTTCCTCACCCTTCCTCTGTCTTCCTCACCCCTTCCTCTGTCTTCCTCACCCCTTCCTCACCCTTCCTCTGTCTTCCTCACCCTTCTTCTGTCTTCCTCACCCCTTCCTCTATCTTCCTCATTCCATCACCTCCATTTTACCCTTAGATTAATTCTCTCGTCACCCAGTTACTCTTTAAACCACACGTCTCGTCTCTACTGTAGGTCGTCCTCGAGGGTCGTGTTAAGGTCGTGGGTTAGGTGAGAGGTCCTTAACACTTACCTATTACCTGTCATCTACTCTTGGTACAAGGTCGTGTCGTGTGGTGGTACCTGTCATCTACCTGGATAATTAAGAATAAATTATGTAGTAGAGTATCCCACCACACACACACACACACACACCAACAGGTAGGAGAGGTAAAAATAATGGAGGTAAATCAGGGCGAGTCAGGTGGGTAGGGTACAGGTGAACTATTAACAGGTGTCTTAGCGTGTTATCTTACTTCCTGATAACACCGACTGATAACACCGTATCCTTGAGATTATGTATTTTGTATTCAAATGTGAGTAGGTTACAGTAGTGATGTGTTAACAGTTTTACAATACAGTGTTGTTATAATAGATTACTTACAGAATTATGATAGAGCATTATGAGGTGATGTACAGGTAATGAGACTGGGGTGATGTACAGGTAGTGAGGCTGGGGTGATGTACAGGTAGTGAGGCTGGGGTGATGTACAGGTAGTGAGCTGGGGTGATGTACAGGTAGTGAGGCTGGGGTGATGTACAGGTAGTGAGGCTGGGGTGATGTACAGGTAGTGAAGCTGGGGTGATGTACAGGTAGTGAAGCTGGGGTGATGTACAGGTAGTGAGGCTGGGGTGATGTACAGGCAGCAGTATCGTGGGATGGGGCAAATTATCTTGAATGTTAAAAAGGTAAAAATTCCTTAACCAGATCGTAAGTCTGTCTGGCCGCTCTCCAAAAGTTCCCAATGAAAAAGTATTCCTTGAGCTTGACCTGAAAATATATTAACTTTCAAACTATTTTTGCCAAAAGTAGATCTCACTTTCCGGAAAACTAATTTGAAACTTTTGCAAACTTTTCTTGAAAGTTATATATTTTTTTCTTATTATGGTTTAAACTTTATAAAAGAGACGAAGCTTAGAGCCAGAGACACAGTACAGCTCGTCTTCCCTGTGTGTGTGTGTGACAACGTTTCTAAGTCACAGTACAGTTGTGAAGCCATCTTGGCCACCATCACCTTGAAGCACTTAGTTGGAGCGTCACAGCGCGGCACCTAAAGTTCGCTCCAGTTTTAGTAAATAATGAGACAAGATATTACCAGAAATGTTACGAACAGTGGAAATAAGGTGTGTGAGGGAGTGTTGGCGCCAAGGTGTGGTGTGAGGGAGTGTTGGCGGCAAGGTGTGGTGTGAGGGAGTGTTGGCGCTAAGGTGTGATGTGAGGGAGTGTTGGCGCTAAGGTGTGATGTGAGGGAGTGTTGGCGGCAAGGTGTGGTGTGAGGGAGTGTTGGCGCCAAGGTGTGGTGTGAGGGAGTGTTGGCGCCAAGGTGTGGTGTGAGGGAGTGTTGGCGCCAAGGTGTGATGTGAGGGAGTGTTGGCGCCAAGGTGTGGTGTGAGGGAGTGTTGGCGGCAAGGTGTGGTGTGAGGGAGTGTTGGCGCCAAGGTGTGGTGTGAGGGAGTGTTGGCGCCAAGGTGTGATGTGAGGGAGTGTTGGCGCCAAGGTGTGGTGTGAGGGAGTGTTGGCGGCAAGGTGTGGTGTGAGGGAGTGTTGGCGCCAAGGTGTGGTGTGAGGGAGTGTTGGCGGCAAGGTGTGGTGTGAGGGAGTGTTAGCGCTAAGGTGTGATGTGAGGGAGAGTTGGCGGCAAGGTGTGGTGTGAGGGAGTGTTGGCGCCAAGGTGTGGTGTGAGGGAGTGCTGGCGCCAAGGTGTGGTGTGAAGGAGTGTTGGCGCCAAGGTGTGATGTGAGGGAGTGTTGGCGCCAAGGTGTGGTGTGAGGGAGTGTTGGCGCCAAGGTGTGATGTGAGGGAGTGTTGGCGCCAAGGTGTGATGTGAGGGAGTGTTGGCGCCAAGGTGTGGTGTGAGGGAGTGCTGGCGCCAAGGTGTGGTGTGAAGGAGTGTTGGCGCCAAGGTGTGATGTGAGGGAGTGTTGGCGCCAAGGTGTGGTGTGAGGGAGTGTTGGCGCCAAGGTGTGATGTGAGGGAGTGTTGGCGCCAAGGTGTGATGTGAGGGAGTGTTGGCGCCAAGGTGTGGTGTGAGGGAGTGTTGGCGCCAAGGTGTGGTGTGAGGGAGTGTTGGCGCTAAGGTGTGGCGTGAGGGAGTGTTGGCGCTAAGGTGTGGTGTGAGGGAGTGTTGGCGCTAAGGTGTGGTGTGAGGGAGTGTTGGCGCTAAGGTGTGGTGTGAGGGAGTGTTGGCGCTAAGGTGTGGTGTGAGGGAGTGTTGGCGCCAAGGTGTGGTGTGAGGGAGTGTTGGCGCCAAGGTGCTGTGAGGGAGTGTTGGCGCCAAGGTGTGACGGAGGAAATGTTGGCGCCAGGGTGTGAGTGAGGGAGTGTTGACGCCAAGGTGTGATGTGAGGGAGTGTTGGCGCCAAGGTGTGGTGTGAGGGAGTGTTGGCGCTAAGGTGTGGTGTGAGGGAGTGTTGGCGCCAAGGTGTGGTGTGAGGGAGTGTTGGCGCTAAGGTGTAGTGTGAGGGAGTGTTGGCGCTAAGGTGTGGTGTGAGGGAGTGTTGGCGCTAAGGTGTGGTGTGAGGGAGTGTTGGCGCTAAGGTGTGGTGTGAGGGAGTGTTGGCGCCAAGGTGTGGTGTGAGGGAGTGTTGGCGCTAAGGTGCTGTGAGGGAGTGTTGGCGCCAAGGTGTGAGGGAGGAAATGTTGGCGCCAGGGTGTGAGTGAGGGAGTGTTGACGCCAAGGTGTGATGTGAGGGAGTGTTGGCGCCAAGGTGTGGTGTGAGGGAGTGTTGGCGCCAAGGTGTGGTGTGAGGGAGTGTTGGCGCTAAGGTGTGGTGTGAGGGAGTGTTGGCGCTAAGGTGTGGTGTGAGGGAGTGTTGGCGCCAAGGTGTGGTGTGAGGGAGTGTTGGCGCCAAGGTGTGGTGTGAGGGAGTGTTGGCGCTAAGGTGTGGCGTGAGGGAGTGTTGGCGCTAAGGTGTGGTGTGAGGGAGTGTTGGCGCCAAGGCGTGGTGTGAGGGAGTGTTGGCACTAAGGTGTGGTGTGAGGGAGTGTTGGCGCTAAGGTGTGGTGTGAGGGAGTGTTGGCGCCAAGGTGTGGTGTGAGGGAGTGTTGGCGCTAAGGTGCTGTGAGGGCGTGTTGACGCCAAGGTGTGATGTGAGGGAGTGTTGGCGCCAAGGTGTGGTGTGAGGGAGTGTTGGCGCCAAGGTGTGGTGTGAGGGAGTGTTGGCGCTAAGGTGCTGTGAGGGAGTGTTGGCGCCAGGGTGTTGTGAGGGAGGGAGTGTTGGCGTCAGGGTGTGTGAGGGAGTGTTGGCGCCAGGGTGTTGTGAGGGAGGGAGTGTTGGCGCCAGGGTGTGTGAGGGAGTGTTGGCGCCAGGGTATGTGAGGGAGGGAGTGAGTGTTGGCGCCAAGGTATGTGAGGGAGTGTTGGCGCCAGGGTGCTGTGAGGGAGTGTTGGCGCCAGGGTGCTGTGAGGGAGTGTTGACGCCAGGGTGCTGTGAGGGAGTGTTGGCGCCAGGGTGCTGTGAGGGAGTGTTGGCGCCAGGGTGCTGTGAGGGAGTGTTGGCGCCAGGGTGCTGTGAGGGAGTGTTGGCGCCAGGGTGCTGTGAGGGAGTGTTGGCGCCAGGGTGCTGTGAGGGAGTGATGGCGCCAGGGTGCTGTGAGGGAGTGTTGGCGCCAGGGTGCTGTGAGGGAGTGTTGGCGCCAGGGTGTTGTGAGGGAGTTTTGGCGCCAAGGTGTTGTGAGGGAAGGAGCGATGGCGCCAGGGTGTTGTGAGGGAGGGAGTGTTGGCGCCAAGGTATGTGAGGGAGTGTTGGCGCCAGGGTGTTGTGAGGGAGGGAGTGTTGGCGCCAAGGTATGTGAGGGAGTGTTGGCGCCAGAGTATTGTGAGGGAGTGTTGGCGCCAGTGTGTGTGAGCGAGGGAGTGTTGGCGCCAGTGTGTGTGAGCGAGGGAGTGTTGGCGCCAGGGTTTTGTGAGGGAGTGTTGGCGCCAGGGTGTGTGAGGGAGGGAGTGTTGGCGCCAGGGTGTTGTGAGGGAGGGAGTGTTGGCGCCAGGGCGTGTGAGGGAGTGTTGGCGCAAGGGTATGTGAGGGAGGGAGTGTTGGCGCCAAGGTGCTGTGAGGGAGTGTTGGCGCCAGGGTGTTGTGAGGGAGGGAGTGTTGGCGCCAGGGTGTGTGAGGGAGTGTTGGCGCCAGGGTGCTGTGAGGGAGTGTTGGCGCCAGGGTGTTGTGAGGAAGGGAGTGTTGGCGCCAGGGTGTGTGAGGGAGTCGTTGGCGCCAGGGTTTTGTGAGGGAGTTTTGGCGCCAGGGTGTTGTGAGGGAGTTTTGGCGCCAGGGTGTTGTGAGGGAGGGAGTGTTGGCGCCAGGGTGTGTGAGGGAGTGTTGGCGCCAGGGTTTTGTGAGGGAGTTTTGGCGCCCCGGTGTTGTGAGGGAGTTTTGGCGCCAGGGTGTTGTGAGGGAGGGAGTGTTGGCGCCAGGGTGTGTGAGGGAATTTTGGCGCCAGGGTGTTGTGAGGGAGGGAGTGTTGGCGCCAGGGTGTGTGAGGGAGTTTTGGCGCCCTGGTGTTGTGAGGGAGTTTTGGTGCCCCGGTGTTGTAAGGGAGTTTTGGCGCCAAGGTGTTGTGAGGGAGGGAGTGTTGGCGCCAGGGTTTTGTGAGGGAGTTTTGGCGCCAGGGTGTTGTGAGGGAGGGAGTGTTGGCGCCAGGGTGTGTGAGGGAGTGTTGGCGCCAGGGTGCTGTGAGGGAGTGTTGGCGCCAGGGTGTGTGAGGGAATGTTGGCGCCAAGGTATGTGAGGGAGTGTTGGCGCCAGGGTGCTGTGAGGGAGTGTTGGCGCCAGGGTATGTGAGGGAGTGTTGGCGCCAGGGTGTTGTGAGGGAGTGTTGGCGCCAGGGTATGTGAGGGAGTGTTGGCGCCAGGGTATGTGAGGGAGTGTTGGCGCCAGGGTGTTGTGAGGGAGGGAGTGTTGGCGCCAGGGTGTGTGAGGGAGTGTTGGCGCCAGGGTGCTGTGAGGGAGTGTTGGCGCCAGGGTATGTGAGGGAGTGTTGGCGCCAGGATATGTGAGGGAGTGTTGGCGCCATGGTATGTGAGGGAGTGTTGGCGCCAGGGTGTGTGAGGGCGTGTTGGGGCCAGGGTGTTTGAGGGAGTGTTGGCGCCAGGGTGTGTGAGGGAGTGTTGGCGCCAGGGTGCTGTGAGGGAGTGTTGGCGCCAGGGTGTTGTGAGGGAGTGTTGGCGCCAAGGTATGTGAGGGAGTATTGGCGCCAGGGTGTTGTGAGGGAGTGTTGGCGCCAGGTGTGTGACGGAGTGTTGGCGCCAGGGTGTGTGAGGGAGTGTTGGCGCCAGGGTGTTGTGAGGGAGTGTTGGCGCCAGGGTGTTGTGAGGGAGTGTTGGCGCCAGGGTGTTGTGAGGGAGTGTTGGCGCCAGGGTATGTGAGGGAGTGTTGGCGCCAGGATATGTGAGGGAGTGTTGGCGCCATGGTATGTGAGGGAGGGAGTGTTGGCGCCAGGGTGTGTGATGGAGTGTTGGCGCCAGGGTGTGTGAGGGAGTGTTGGCGCCAGGGTGTGTGAGGGAGTGTTGGCGCCAGGGTATGTGAGGGAGTGTTGGTGCCAGGATATGTGAGGAAGGGAGTGTTGGCGCCATGGTATGTGATAGAGTGTTGGCGCCATGGTATGTGATAGAGTGTTGGCGCCAGGGTATGTGAGGGAGTGTTGGCGTCAGGGTGTTGTGAGGGAGTGTTGGCGCCAGGGTGTTGTGAGGGAGTGTTGGCGCCAGGGTGTTGTGAGGGAGTGTTGGCTTCAAGGTATGGTAGACATTCTCGCAGGCTCCAAGCTGGGCATTTTTAGCGCCAATTATGATGTCACACGTATTTACCACCACATCTTAAGACTCCTCTCTCGTGTGTGTGGTGGAGGCGGTAGTGTGTGGTGGTATCGTAAATAGGTCTCTCTCTCTCTCTCTCTCTCTCTCTCTCTCTCTCTCTCTCTCTCTCTCTCTCTCTCTCTCTCTCTCTCTCTCTCTCTCGCTCTCTCTCTCAAGGTTACTAGGCAGAGTTAATAATGGTAAATGGCAAGTGATTATTTACTTCACCATTATCACTTAGCACCAATATCACCACCACCTGTACCACCAATATCACCACCATCATCATCACAATTATCATCATTACCTGCACCTCCAAGATCACCATCATAACCACGTCCATCATCATCATCACCACCACCCCATCATAAATATCACCATCCTCACCACCATCAATATCATCATCACCACCAATATCACCATCATCATTATCATCACTACCACCACCATCATCACCACTGCCACCTGATTCTTGTCGGGGCTGTATTCCACCGCCACAATTACCACAATCAGAACCACTACCGCAACCACCACCACCAATTATCGCCACCACCAACTACCACCAACCTTGATTTATTCGCACTATTTTCGCCTGGTCGAAATTCTGCAGTGGTGGAGGGAATGTTCGCTAGCCTGGGACTGTGTTGTGGAGTGGCAGGGGACGGGTGTGGTGGCAGGGGAGGGGTGGGGGCGTAGTGGTAAGGGAAGGGTGGGGATGTGGTGATGTGGTGGCAGGGGAAGGGTGGGGGCGTAGTGGTAAGGGAAGGGTGGGGGTGTGGTGAGGTGGTGGCAGGGGAAGGGTGGGGGCGTAGTGGTAGGGGAAGGGTGGGGGTGAGGTGGTGGCTGGGGAGGGGTGGGGCAATGTTGGCAGGGGTGGAGTAGGGTAGGGTGGTAGGGGATAAGAAGAGACTACGTTGTTTCCCTCTCAACCACTTCCTCTCCTTCCCCTGCCTTTTCCCCTGCCAACACTCTTCTCTTCCTCTTTGCCAATACTCCCCTGCTTTCCTCCTCTTCCTTACCAACACTCTTTTTGCGTCTTCTTCTTCTCTTCCTTCCCAACACTCTTTTTGCGTCTTCTTCTTCTCTTCCTTACCAACACTCTTTTTGCGTCTTCTTCTTCTCCTCCTTGCCAACACTTCTGTCTCCCTCCCAGCCAACATCCATAGGCTTTTCCCTAACACCATACCCTTCTGCCCTCCTTCCTGCCAACATTCCTTCCACTCTTCCTGCCAACATAGCCCTACCGTTCAGGCTGCTTACACTATTAACCACATTATCCTGTCAACATCCTTTACCTACCGTCGCCCTGTCAACATCCTTTACCTACCGTCGCCCTGTCAACATCCTTTACCTACCGTCGCCCTGTCAACATCCCTTACCTACCGTCGCCCTGCCAACATCCCTTACCTACCGTCGCCCTGCCAACACCCCTGCCGTGCCCCCTGCCACCTCCCCCGTGCCTGCCGCACCAACGTCCTGTCTTGGGTTAGAGGGTACAGGTCTGTGGCCGCAAAGTTGTCATGGTAATTGTGTTTGTGTGTCGGGTCAACCACCCATCTGCAGCGCCCACCCCGGATTATTCCCATTCACGGGATAATTAACGGGGTAAGTTTCGGTGTCTTGGGACATGTAGGTGACACACGCACCTCACAACAGGCTTAACTGCTTCAAGTATCAGTAACAGTCCAGTCACAACGGTGTAGGTCCCTTTATGTTGGGTCGCCGAGCTCTGCCGCCACCCAGACTGTGCCCGTGGCCGCCAGAGGACAGCACCACATTCAAGGCTGCTGAATTTGACTGCATCATCTAACTGGACGCACTGGACCGGGTTTACCGTCAACCTGTTTTATACCTACAGTAGAGCGTAACATTCTTATTAAAGTAGCTTGGTTTTGTGTGTCCAGATCTTCAACCATTTGTATACCGCTAATGGGTAGTACAAGAGGCTTTACAACATATGGAGACCTGATCATCTGCTCCGGTAAGCTTTTCCATACGTCGGGTCGGGTTGGGTTTGTTTTCCTCTGGTTGTACTACTACTGTGTGGTCCCAGTCTTGAGATGCTTCTTCTTGGTATAATACTCTAACACTGTCGCCATCACTCTGCGGTACACCATTGATGGAGGCATTAGCTGTCATCATCTTTACGAACACTGCCAGTTGACCGTGTAGTGTGTTGTGATTATTTGATGTTTGGAAGCTAACGTCTTGACATTACCAGAATGTAGGAATGACATTTTTCTGCTAAATCTTAAAACCTGAAAATCCACCAACAGACAAACCTTCCTGCCTGGGTATGGACGTGGTAAGAAACGAACACTGGTGGAACTTGTATGAACTGGGATGAAACAGCAGACGTTAGATGTAAGGTACAGTCTTAGGAGAGCAGGTGCAGTAGGTGTAGGTCCCTGGTGTGTGTCGGGAGGGTGGGTGAGCTGCAACTAATGATTCACTTGTCGGAGCCTCTGTCTACCCCTTGAGCCACCACAACCACATAATACACAGGATGTTGCCAGGTGCCAATGTTACCTACATTCTGGTTGAAATATTATGGCGAGAACTTCAGCAAAAGCCATAAGAATTGTATTAAAGGAAGAGAGAGGGTGTATGGATCAAGATTTTCTGAGGGAAGGAAAAAAAAAAACTAGTATTGAGATATTTATCAGTTTAGGAAAGAGATATTAGTAAATAAAAACATTATGTAAGAGTAATGGTCGAGGTAAATGTCCTGGGTTTGTACTGAGTGTGTGAAACAAGTGCTAGAGTCACCCGGGAAGAGGAAAACTGGTTCTCGGTGATTGTCGAACTTAACTACATGAAGGATTGTGTAACATCACCGTGTTTAAAGTTCAGTAGAAAGTAAAAGCAAGAGAGTGATGGCGAAAGGTGTTAATTTAGGGAATAATGATAATTGATATACAGTATGTAAGTGGCAGGGGAGTCAGTTGCTGTTTGCAGATGATACTGTTGTACTGAGCGGTTCGGCAGGTACATCCAATGGAAGATCATTATCTGCTTGGAAAGACACAGCACCGTCTTGTCACAATAGTGTATAGAAACAAAAATGATGACACTAATTAGATAAGGGAGACAGGGGTAACAATTATCAACTTGAATAGAGATAGACTAGAGGTGGAGTACTGTATATACCTGGGTGTATAAGGGAGAGAGAGAGAGGACTGTGATGACGATGTACAGTCTCCTTCACTAGTGCGTTTACAGGAGCTCGTCATAAAAACATTCCTCAAATTATTATCATTGAGATATTTGTTTTAATTCGATTCCATACAGTGTTTACTATTGTGAGTTTCCTTCTGTCGAATGTAAACAAACACAGGGCTGCCACACTGCACACAACCTGACGAGCCCCTGTAAACGCACTAGTGAAGGAGACTGTACACGAAGGTTGTTGACTCGATAGTGTTTAATAAGTGAAGAATGGACTCCGGTTATAAAAGGAAATACTGAACATTTTTGAAGTGACGGAAATAATAATACTTAAGAAGAATTTTTAGTTAATAGATAAATAATTAAGGCAGGGTGAGGGTCTGTTCTGGAAAGATGACAGGATACGTGTGCGATAAATTATAAAGCCGACACCACACAACACAGTTTGATGACCTTAGTTCCACGATTTGTTTTAGTTGTGTTTATACTTGCAGAACTTGTAGTGCATGTTAGTTTTTTTTAACACAAGTCCATCATACACTCATTATAGTACATATTTAAAGCTTTATGTTGCTAACTCTTAACTACTTGAGGACCATTACATGTTACAGGTAGTTCATGTTGTTCAGCTGCGTTTCGTTAGCTCAGCTCTCACATTTTTTCTGACTTGACGGATGGAGAGTTTTCTCTTGGGTTTGTTTCTTCTTTTTATTCTGATTTGATGAATCCAACGACGAGGTGAGGTGAGGATGGAGAGTCAGTATGGAGGGATAAGTTAAACACGGAGCTTCACACACACACACACACACACACACACACACATTGATCTGTAATCCCTGAGCTTTATACCTGCAGACTTCAGGTGAAAAGTTTGTATTAATGACGTAGTTACCTGGTCACCGTGTCAGGTGATTTGGTTGACTCTAGTGTGCATCATCTATTTTAACTCTGGAATAGCGGCCATTAACATTTCTTGCGCGCCAGTTGTCATCACATAATGCCCCACAAAATCCCCCAATCTTGTTATTCGTAGAATCTCTCATGATCTCTCTCGAATCTTAGCCAAGGAAGTGATGCCAAAGCTCACGTTGTGCCTAATCCACACTTTACTGCCGGAGCTGGCACGCCCCCTCCCCCCCCCCTCCCCCAGGTCCTCACTCGTGGGTGCCAAGCTCGCCACACAGCGGTTCAAACCACTCTTGTCCCTCCTCCTCACTCGCTGGGTATATTTACCTTCTACACCTTAACTTTTTTTATGATCAACAAGTTACACAGCGCTTCATTGAGTGTATCAGTGAGAGACGCCCTTCTGGATCTAAGAGAGAGACCCCCTGCTGGACCTACGCTAGAGACCCAAGACTTAGCCAGAGCCAACATGTGTTATAACATTACTTTGGTTCACAGTACGTTGTTTTTTATTTAGTCACAGTGCCAAAGGTTGATCAATTAATTCAGACTATTATGTGCGACAGTGTAGTATGTGTAGCTTGCTGGCTGCAGAGTGGAGATGCCAATTTTTAGCAGAAATTCGCCGTGGCAACTTGGCTTCAGGGTGAGTTATGGGCAAGACGCAAATCCTTAAAAATCAGACCTAAGTGTATGCCAACACCTCTGATCTGCTAGTGCCACCACCTCTGATCTGTTAGTGCCACCACCTCTGATCTGTTAGTACCACCACCTCTCATCTGTTAGTGCCACCACCTCTCATCTGTTAGTGCCACCACCTCTGATCTGTTAGTGCCACCACCTCTGATCTGTTAGTGCCACCACCTCTGATCTGTTAGTGCCACTACCTCTGGTCTGTTAGTGCCACCACCTCTGATCTGTTGGTGCCACCACCTCTGATCTGTTAGTGCCACCACCTCTCATCTGTTAGTGCCACTACCTCTGATCTGTTAGTGCCACTGATCTGTTAGTGCCAACACCTCTGATCGGTTAGTACCAACACCTCTGATCTGTTAATGCCACCGATCTGTTAGTGCCACCACCACTGATCTGTTAGTGCCACCACCTCTCATCTGTTAGTGCCACCACCTCTCATCTGTTAGTGCCACCACCTCTGATCTGTTAATGCCAACACCTCTGATCTGTTAGTGCCACCACCTCTCATCTGTTAGTGCCACTACCTCTGATCTGTTAGTGCCACCACCTCTGATCTGTTAGTGCCACCACCTCTCATCTGTTAGTACCACCACCTCTCATCTGTTAGTGCCACCACCTCTGATCTGTTAGTGCCACCACCTCTGATCTGTTAGTACCACCACCTCTCATCTGTTAGTGCCACCACCTCTCATCTGTTAGTGCCACCACCTCTCATCTGTTACTACCACCACCTCTCATCTGGTAGTACCACCACCTCTCATCTGTTAGTGCCACCACCTCTCATCTGTTAGTGCCACCACCTCTCATCTGTTAGTGCCACCACCTCTTATCTGTTAGTGCCACTACCTCTCCTCTGTAAGTGCCACCACCTCTCATCTGTTAGTGCCACCACCTCTCATCTGTTAGTGCCACCACCTCTCATCTGTTAGTGCCACCACCTCTCATCTGTTAGTGCCACTACCTCTCATCTGTTAGTGCCACCACCTCTCCTCTGTAAGTGCCACCACCTCTCATCTGTTAGTGCCACCACCTCTCATCTGTTAGTGCCACCACCTCTCATCTGTTAGTGCCACCACCTCTGATCTGTTAGTGCCACCACCTCTGATCTGTTAGTGCCACCACCTCTTATATGTTAGTGCCACTACCTCTCATCTGTTAGTACCACCACCTCTCATCTGTTAGTGCCACCACCTCTCATCTGTTAGTGCCACCACCTCTCATCTGTTAGTGCCACCAAGCTGGCGTCTTGGTTCAGGATCATTATTATTAACAATTGTGGGACGTTCTTTCTGAATAGTAATTTTACTAACATCACCAATAGTAGTAATAATAATTTTAATACGTATAGTAACAATACTACTACTACTAATACTAATAATAACTAGGAATGACTTGCAATAATAATAATAATAATAATAATAATAATAATAATAACAATAATAATAATAATAATAATAATAATAATAATAATAACAGTGAATGACTCATAGTAATAATTCCACACTCCCTCACCACTCACACAATGGTTAAGTTTGTACAGTATGTCTGGCTGGCTCTCTTGCTGGCTCTTTGTCTGGCTCTCTGGCTGGCTCTCTGGCTGGCTCTGGCTGTCTGTATGGCTAGTTTCCTGTCTGTCTGTCTAACTGGCTGTCGGCGTCAGCGGTAACTTAAGTGGTGTTGTGGTGGATGAGTGGTGGAGGGTGGATGAGGGGTGGATGAGGGGTGTTGTGGTGGATGAGTGGTGGAGGGTGGATGAGGGGTGTTGTGATGGATGAGTGGTGGAGGGTGGATAAGGGGTGTTGTGATGGATGAGTGGTGGAGGGTGGATGAGGGGTGTTGTGATGGATGAGTGGTGGAGGGTGGATGAGGGGTGTTGTGATGGAGGGTGGATGAGTGGTGGAGGGTGGATGAGTGGTGTTGTGGTGGATGAGGGGTGTTGTTTTGGTAGATGAGTGTGGTGTTGTAGTGGTTGAGGGTGGATGAGTTTGGTGTTTATGGTGGATGATGGATGAGTGTGGTGTTGTACAGGGATAAACCAGTAATGTACAGTCAAAGTAATGACTAAGGTAAGCAGGGAGTCACAGCAGAAGTAGGTAACACACAGTAGGTAGTACAAAATAAATTACAAACATGGAATACATAATAAATAGTACTCAACGGAAAGTACACGGCAGGTAGTACTAGACGGAAAGTACACGGCAGGTAGTACACAGCAGAAAGTACACGGCAGGAAGTACTAAACGGAAAGTACACGGCAGGTAGTACACAGCAGAAAGTACACGGCAGGAAGTACTAAACGGAAAGTACACGGCAGGTAGTACACAGCAGAAAGTACACGGCAGGAAGTACTAAACGGAAAGTACACGGCAGGTAGTACTCAACGGAAAGTACACGGCAGGTAGTACTAAACGGAAAGTACACGGCAGGTAGTACTAAACGGAAAGTACACGGCAAGTAGTTATTATATACAGAGAAGAGAAAACAGCGTTAGTAAAGACTGAGAGATGAAAGTACCTGAAATCAACAGGTAGGTAGAGCAGGTAATGCCAGGTAGAGCAGATAATGCCAGGTAGAGCAGGTAATGCCAGGTAGAGCAGGTAATGCCAGGTAGAACAGGTAGAGCAGGTAATGCCAGGTAGAGCAGGTAATGCCAGGTAGAACAGGTAGAGCAGGTAATGCCAGGTAGAGCAGGTAATGCCAGGTAGAGCAGGTAATGCCAGGTAGAACAGGTAATGCCAGGTAGAACAGGTAATGCCAGATAGAACAGGTAATGCCAGGTCGAGCAGGTAATGCCAGGTAGAGCAGGTAATGCCAGATAGAGCAGGTAATGCCAGATAGAGCAGGTAATGCCAGGTAGAACAGGTAATGCCAGGTCGAGCAGGGTGGCGTGGACGGGCTGGGTGGAAGGCCCAGAGAGACCTACTTGTTAACACAAATACCGCCGTTCATCCTCTTACCGACCAACTTTTAACCGGATTACGGGATTCTCATGGCATTTCCAGCGGTTGACTTCACACCGCGCCTGCTAAATGTTGCAAAATGGGCTGCGTGGATTTTAGGAATGAGGTTTTTAGCGAGAGGCGAGTCCCCAGTGGAGGAATTATCGCTCACAACCTTTTAATGGACGTCAGTATTGTGGGGATTGTGTATTATTATCAGTTGTGTGTAATCCTACAGCCTCGTGACCATTTTTTTGTTTGTGTTGTGCAGTAAACCATTCACTTGTAATTGTTACTGTGAAGGTAGGGCTCTGTTGTGTGTGTGTGTGTGTGTGTGTGTGTATCTGCGTGAGTGTGTCTGTGTGTGCGTGTATCTGTCTGTGTGCGCGCGATGTATATACTGGGAAAAAAATGCATTTGTATTAAAAAAAAGATGTAGATGCGGCTCGCTGTATAATGTCTTTCGTGTAGGTAAAGTCAATAAATATTCCACGTTGGTTTTTCTTCCTGTGTTGCCGTACACCAGAGAGCAGCAGCTGACTGACGTAAATTGTCTATTCCTGAATTTTCTCATCTCTGTATTACGGGAGCCCAGGTGTGTGTATGGGGAGGGGGTGAGGGGGGTGTGTGTATGGGGAAGGGGTGTCAGTGAGAGGATGAGCTAGACAGAGGGACAGGTGAAGGGAGGAAAACAATTTATTGACAGAGGGCAAGGTGAAGGGAAAGTACTAACTGAAGGTGGGGTGAAGGGGTGTGGCGTGGAAGGATGGGCACGGTGGGGTTGGAGGGAAGGGGTGTGTGCAGGTAGCAGGGAGGGTATATGTCCCAGGATCAATCCCAATAAATAATTAATTTCATCCCGGGACAAATGTTAAAAATCTCGGGATTTCCAGTATTTTAACAACCCCTCTCTAACCTACATAAAGTAGCACATATACTGCATAACTAACTAACTAACTAAATAAATATATAAATCCGTATGCTGCCAAATTATTAACATGATAGGACTGGTGAGAGTAGAGATGCCAGCGTTCCTGTCGTGTCCAAGAATATGCCCTGACGTGGTGTAGGTCACAGGAGGAGCTTGGTGTGAAGTAAGGTAGGTCAACATGTCAGCTTCATTACGGATCATGTGCATTATATTACATAAGTTGGTTTAAAACAATGAAATATTATTGTATTTAGGGCATTAAAGGGAGACTTTTTTACATATCTTAAAAGCTATTTACTGTAATTATGTCAAAGGTTTAATTATCATAATAAATATTATGTACTATACTACTATTACATGAGCGTACTACTGTATTACATGAGCGTAGTACTCGGTAAAGTCATTAGTATATTTCAGGATGTACTAATTCCTGGTCCTATTATCCTGTGAAAGGCTGTTAAATTTCACCTTCATATCGTATTAGTTCTTTTTCGTCCATTTTTTTTTCAGATTCCAGGAAAAAAAATCCGGGAAATCCTGGAATCCCGGGACAAGGGCTGGTTTGGCCTCGGAATACCGCCAGAAGAAACTCCCCGACACCCCAGCAGGGAGTGTGGGGGGGGGGGGGGGGAGGGGGGCACCTTAACTCTGACGGTATTGAGGGACTTTTGTTTACTTTATGATGTCAAGAGTGTCTATAGAGAGATGCAGGAAGTGTGTGTGTGTGTCCGGGGGGGGGGGGGGGGGGGGGGAGGCAGGTTGGTACGACACTATTCGCTACTATCAGTGTGTGTAGTCGTGATCAGTCCCCAAGGCCGCACCGCCACCGCCCCATTGCTCTGTCCCACCCCGCCGCCCTATCCCGCCCCGGGCCTTCCTCTGGTCATTTTCTCTATCCTCTCCCTATCACCACTCCTCTAAGCCTCCTTCCTACCTATCCCCCCTCCCAACCACCCCCTATTCCCCTCTCCCCTCTTTCCTATACCCCCTCATTCTCCTTCTCCCTATCCTCCCTCCCCCTCATACTCTGGGCCCAGTTTTTATTCGTATCATTCATATCACATTACCTCGTTCAGGCGCCACGCTGGTCTAGTTGTCCTGAGGAGGTTCTCTCTTAAAGTATCAATTAAAAGAAGAAAAATAGACCTCGTGTGAAGTTTATCTGTGTTTAAAATGATTCCTTGGGTGATGTGGTTTATGGTGGTGTGGTGGATGGTGTGGTTGATAGTGTGGTTGATGATGTGGTAGATGGTGTGGTGGACGGTGTGTGTTATAAGTGGGTCTCATGATATGGCCTAGTAGTCATCCTCGAGGTGTTGGAGGCTGCTACAATCACGTTCTCTGTCTGTCTGTCTGTCTGTGAGTACGTGTGTGTGTGTCTGTCTGTCTGTGAGTGCGTCTGTCTGTCTGTCTGTCTGTCTGTGTGTGTCCCCTTTTGTCGTATCGATCCTCTTAATTACCAATAGTGGAATTAAGAAATCTAATATTATTTATTATTAAGGCACCCGTTAAGTTATTTGCTTCTATAAGATTGGAACTTGGTGAATGTGTGTGTGTGTGTGTGTGTGTGTGTGTGTGTCTGTGTCTCTCAAGTGTGTGTGTGTGTCTCAAGTGTGTGTGTGTGTGTGTCTGTGTGTGTCTCAAGTGTGTGTGTCTGTGTGTGTCTCAAGTGTGTGTGTTGACTCAGTGAGGACGGCGGACGGAAGATACCCTGCCCTGCTAACTAGTCTCTTGGTACTGCAGCAGTGGGCTGACGTTGATAGTGGGTGACGCTGGCAATGGGCTGACCCCGAGATAACAGAGGCAAGAATACTTTTAATGCCTTGTTCTTGACGCCGAAAGATGTTATCCATCGGTCTCATCCAACCCAACCCAACCTAACCTAACCCAACACAACCCAACCCAACCCAACCTAACCCAACCTAACCCAACCTAACCCAACCCAACCTAACCTAACCCAACACAACCCAACCCAACCCAACCCAACCTAACCTAACCTAACCCAACCCAACCCAACCTAACCTAGCCCAACACAACCCCTTCACCACCAAACAACAGTATTATTCAGGTCAGAGAGGGAACCCTTACACGGGGGGGGGGGGGGGGTTAACGTGTCACGCTCGTGTATGGCCTATGAACCTTAGCTTTAAAGACCAAAATTAGGACCCCCCCCCCTCCGAAAATACTTCACAAGAATTTAGTTGAAGGTCGAAGCTTGGCATGACGTCTACAAGGCACACACAAGAAAGTTGTTGTATTGTCATAACTTAAGAATATAAGATAATGACTAGACGTAGTTTGGTGATGGTGGGGAATTTCCATCATACAGGGAAAAGATTATGATGTGTGACGTCAGCAGGTCAGAGGTTAGAACTAATAGAAACTTTACCTAATACAATCCTAGCTGCTATTTCTTATTGACTTTAGAAAAAAAAAACAGATTTGTTTCGAGTGAAGATTATCTGGTTGTGTATAGCATGAACTCTGTCCCCAGGTATATTTAATCTACCTGCGGTTCTCTTAATCTACCTGCGGTTCTCTTAATCTACCTGCGGTTCTTTTAATCTACCTGCTGTTCTCTTAATCTACCTGCGGTTCTCTTTATCTACCTGCGGTTCTCTTAATCTACCTGCGGTTCTCTTTATCTACCTGCGGTTCTCTTAATCTACCTGCGGTTCTCTTAATCTACCTGCGGTTCTCCTACACTTAAGCCTGGTATCTCGACCAAAATGAACAGGGAGAAAATTCATCTCTGAACACTCAAATTGACACACCTGTACCGTACCATTAACACCAGGTACATGACAGCCACACTTGTACCGTACCATTAACACCAGGTACATGACAGCCACACTTGTACCGTACCATTAACACCAGGTACATGACAGCCACACTTGTACCGTACCATTAACACCAGGTACATGACAGCCACACTTATACCGTACCATTAACACCAGGTACATGACAGCCACACTTGTACCGTACCATTAACACCAGGTACATGACAGCCACACTTGTACCGTACCATTAACACCAGGTACATGACAGCCACACTTGTACCGTACCATTAACACCAGGTACATGACAGCCACGGTACACAAGCTACACCCATCTTGTTAAACACAGCCAGAGTTATTGTGTAGTGGTGCTGGGTGTAGTGATGGTGGGTGTAGTTAGTGGTGGGTGTAGTGGACCTGAGGGTGAGTTGGGGGGGGGGGGTGGTGGGTGGGTGGGTGAATGTCGTGGACGCGGGTGGTGGGCGGGTGGACAGGTCTACTGGGGTACCTTGACGGGATGCTCAGCAGATATAGTGAATCAGTTATCAAGGAATTAATGGTACTAGGGGCGGCGTGTTGGGGCGGTGCGGGCCGTCCACTACAGCACCACTTAGTCCAGATCAGTTACTCATTTTATATATAGCCTCTCGACACTTCCTGATGATGCACACACCTAGCAAGGAGTGCCAAAAGAAAGGGTAGAATAAAATTTCGAAGTTTGGCATCCGCGGCGGGCAGTGTGCCAAGACCCGCGCTGTACGAAACTGCCGATATTGGTAGTTATCTGAGGCGCTGGTCAATGCGTCGTTAAGGGTCAAGTCATCCGCTTGACCGTCTGTGTGGGTTAAGATTCATCGCTTCACCTCTTGGCGTACTGGAGGTTGCGTGTGTGAGGTGTTGTGTGCGTGAGGTATGTGTGTGTGTGTTGCGTGTATGAGCGTGCGTGGTGTGTGTGTGTGTGTGTGTTGCTAAGTGTTGGCTGGAGGCCGCCCCGTCGTCATTGGGGTTAAATTATTCATGGATAATATATCAGCGTTGTCAAGAAAGAGATGCACTTAACCCTAGTGTCTCTCTCTCTCTCTCTCTCTCTCTCTCTCTCTCGTGTCACTGAAAGAGAACAATTTAACGATGGAGAACATTAGTGTCTCTCGTAAAATTGACAGCTGTTCATACACACACACGGCCGTCATAGTAAGTGGGTTAGGGGGGGGGGGGTAGTATAGGCCAGGGTGCTCCCCCCCTCCGGCCCTACCCTCCCGTCCCCCCTCTCGTCCCGTTACACTTATCACTCTCGATGTCACGTGTACTGTAACGTTTGATGTCACATGTAGAAATAATTTGTGACTTCTTGCTACCCCATACGTGCTGACGTCATGTGTTCTGTAAGCTGTGACTTCACATAAATCCAATATAGTGATGTGTCATAGCTGTATGGTGTGTGTATATGACGTCACTAAAATAACTGAAGTCTAGTTATGGTGACAGGGCGATGACGTCACTAACCTCTGATAACACTTGGATAATGACGTTATGGTGACCTTAGGTGTGGTGACGTGAGTTATGGTGACACAGGTGCCAGGTAGGTGTCATACCGAGGAGAGGTACACAAAGGTTCTTACGGTAGATCTTTACTCGTAGCTAAAGATGTGGCCGCTACCGCCTACCTAACCTAACCTGACCTGACCTGACCTAACCTAACCTGACCTGACCTAACCTAGCCTAACCTGACCTGACTTGACCTAACCTGACCTAACTTAACCTAACCTGACCTGACCTAACTTAACCTAACCTGACTTAACCTAACCTGACCTTGACTAGATACGTTTACTACAGTAGTTAAGGTAAAGGTTGTGTGATTATGACCTAACCTGACCTGACCTGACCTGTCATCATCTTACTGCCAGTTAGATGTGTCTTGTGGTCGTGTTGGAGAGAGAGAGAGAGAGAGAGAGAGGAGGAGGGGGGGAGGCAGTAAACACGCTCTAACATACATGGACGTGTTTCCTGTAGCTAGAGAGGATTCTGGTGGCGTGGCTGTAGATCAGTGTCAAGCCACATCCGATACAAGGTCGATCAGATGTGGCGTCGTGACACAAAATGGTCCGTATCGTCGTGTACAGGTTGTTTACGAGCTGGTAACGAGGGCAGTTTGGGGGCTAGTGTGGGCGGGTGTGGGTCGTAGTTCAGGCAGTGGGCTCCTCCTGTAACACTTACCACCTTAATACCTGTGCGGATATATATATATATATACTGTATATACTGTAGCGATGTTTCTCCTTGGACAGCTTAGAGAGTGGGTCACGCTAGCTACTCACTTACCCACCCACCCACCCCTAGCAGGAAGGGTGGGTTCGTCCTGGTGGTTATTTTAAGTACACACATTTGTTATTGTTTTTTCATGGTTGGTTAGGTTAAGGTTAAGGTTAAGGTTAGGTTAAGGTTACTAGGTTAGGTTACTAGGGTAGGTTAGGTTAAGGTTAGGTTACTAGGTTAGGTTAGGTTAAGGTTAGGTTACTAGGTTAGGTTAGGTTAAGGTTAGGTTACTAGGTTAGGTTAGGTTAAGGTTAGGTTACTACGTTAGGTTAGGTTGTGGAGATAAGCGATGTGTGCACGTGATGTATACATACTTAAATACTCAAGGATAAAATTCTCAAAGCAGGAGTTTAATTCCATCTTCTTTAACTAATCCTAAAAGCTGTTAACTAATCCTAAAAGCTGTTAACTAATCCTAAAAGCTGTTAACTAATTCTAAAAGCTGTTAACTAATCCTAAAAGCTGTTAACTAATCCTAAAGATCGTTAAGCTGCCGTACAGTTTCAGGGCAGTTCAGACGCCATAAGACTGTGGCTCTGTTGGCTGGTTAGATGCGACCTCACGTCACTAGTTAAGGTGAAGCAGCTACTGTGGCATCACTTGAGAACCTGGGCCAAGGTTCTCGTGTGTGGGCACTGTATGGCCACACGCACACACACACACACACACACACACGAGAATTAAAAAAGTGGAGGGTGGAGGGTGACACAGGGTGGTGGGTGACACAGGGTGGTGGGTGACACAGCGGGGGAAGGTGACACAGGGGGGTAAGGTGACACAGGGTGGAGGGTGACAGGGTGGTGGGTGACACAGGGTGGAGGGTGACACAGGGTGGAGGGTGACACGGTGGTGGGTGACACAGGGTGGCGGGTGACACAGGGTGGTGGGTGACACAGGGTGGAGGGTGACACAGGGTGGTGGGTGACACAGGGTGGAGGGTGACACAGGGTGGTGGGTGACACAGGGTGGTGGGTGACACAGGGGGGTAAGGTGACACAGGGTGGTGGGTGACAGGGTGGTGGGTGACACAGGGTGGAGGGTGACACAGGGTGGAGGGTGACACAGGGTGGTGGGTGACACAGGGTGGTGGGTGACACAGGGTGGAGGGTGACACAGGGTGGTGGGTGACACAGGGTGGTGGGTGACACAGGGTGTAGGGTGACACAGGGTGGTGGGTGACAGCGGGGGAAGGTGACACAGGGTGGAGGGTGACACAGGGTGGAGGGTGACACAGGGTGGTGGGTGACAGGGTAGTGGGTGACACAGGGTGGAGGGTGACACAGGGTGGTGGGTGACACAGGGTGGTGGGTGACACAGGGTGGAGGGTGACACAGGGTGGTGGGTGACACAGGGTGGAGGGTGACACAGGGTGGAGGGTGACACAGGGTGGTGGGTGACACAGGGTGGAGGGTGACACAGGGTGGTGGGTGACACAGGGTGGTGGGTGACACAGGGTGGTGGGTGACACAGGGTGGAGGGTGACACAGGGTGGAGGGTGACACAGGGTGGAGGGTGACACAGGGTGGTGGGTGACACAGGGTGGTGGGTGACACAGGGTGGTGGGTGACACAGGGTGGAGGGTGACACAGGGTGGAGGGTGACACAGGGTGGTGGGTGACACAGGGTGGAGGGTGACACAGGGTGGTGGGTGACACAGGGTGGTGGGTGACACAGGGTGGTGGGTGACACAGCGGGGGAAGGTGACACAGGGTGGAGGGTGACACAGGGTGGTGGGTGACACAGGGTGGAGGGTGACACAGGGTGGAGGGTGACACAGGGTGGAGGGTGACACAGGGTGGTGGGTGACACAGGGTGGTGGGTGACACAGGGTAGTGGGTGACACAGGGTGGTGGGTGACACAGGGTGGAGGGTGACACAGGGTGGTGGGTGACACAGGGTGGTGGGTGACACAGCGGGGGAAGGTGATTATGACACCCAGTGTCTTGCATGATCTTATCCTGCTGGGTCACCGTTGGACTGGGGCGAGGACGTCTGGCTGGTGAGAGGGAGAGTGAGTGGTGGCGAGAGGGAGAGTGAGTGGTGGCGAGAGGGAGAGTGAGTGGTGGTGAGAGGGAGAGTGAGTGATGGTGAGAGGGAGACTTGAGTGGTGGTGTTAATACGAGAGATTAATGAGGGTGAGAGGGATGGTGAGTGGTGGCGAGAGGGAGAATAAGTGGTGGAAAGAGAGTGTACTGGATGAGAGAGAGAGAGGAAGGGGTACACTAGTGCTGGGTGAGGCAGAGAGAGGAGTAGGGTGTGTGTCAGGCTGGCGTACACCTTACCATAATAGGTGTCTGGGGTCATTACCTACCAACTAAATGTCATTTGTCTCGTGTGCGCTCAACAAGTCCATCCAACTCTGTTTATAACACACACACACACACACACCTTTGTTTCATATTCACAAGCGAGCGGCAACTGAGACGGATAAGGAAATGCGTCGTGTGTGAATGAAAGTCCAGTTTTCCGGGCGGGTGGGTGGCGCCCTCCCAAAAGCGCCCGTGGTGCTGTGATCAATTCTTTTTCGGGCGTGATAAATGCTGGCGGCGGCGTTTGATGGGTAAATGAGTTTAACATTATGTGAAAGGACAGAGGACAAGAAAAACGTGCAAATTGCAAGCATGTGTGTGTCTGCGGGAGGTAGGTATAGGCTTGATGGTGTCTTGGCTAATGCAAGGACACGGCCAAATTATACCGCAGCGCCGTGGCCACACCACCACCACCACCACTACCACAACTGCCCTCACCAAAATTTACACTCTCGTTCTGGCCCACACTGTCACTAGGACAAATTACCTCAACTTTTAAAGCAGAAAATACAGTAATAACATTTAAAATACTTCGTTATTATTATTATTCGTTAAAATATTCTCCCATAAAACTATTGCTGGAGAATATATTGTAAAGTAACAAAGTCCGTCAGACTCGGTAATGCTCTTGGCCTGTTCAGACTGTCTCATCCATCAACACCACAACATGAACGTCTATGTTAACCCTCTCTCCCTCTCTCCCTCTCATAGCATTATTTTTTCCCCTCATTCTTCCTCCTCCTTGTCTCACTTCCCCTCACTCGACGCTCAACACGTATAGTACTTGTGTTATACCCTATTGTAACCAACCTATTGCTACTTACTAACTTAATTAGTATCAGGTGATCCAGCGTTACCTGTCACCACCATAACGTTCTCTTTAATACCACTAACCTGCATACCATATGACCTGTATCATCACCATACCTACCGTCATCACTATCACCACCATACACCTGCACCACATCCCTTCTTACACCATCAGATCTCTGCGTACCTAACCTAACCTAACCTATCAGTTGCTCTCTTAAGATCTACATACAGTATATATATATTTAGTATGAATAAATGTTCAAAAATCTCTAATATTTTAAAATGTAAAAAAAAAAAAAAAATTAAAATTCTTGTGTTTTAATTACAGGTAAGATTCGTGAGGTTACCTGGCTCCACCTTACAACACGGACAGGTAAACAAACAATAACAGCTCGTGTTCCTATGTCGGGTTAGGCCACCTGAGTGAAGTCCAGTTTATAGTTGTTGTTGTAATTGTTGTTGTTATTGTGATTATTGTTGTTGTTGAGGTTGTTATTGCTGTGATAGGATTGTTGTTGTTCCGATGATTGTTGTTGTGATTGTTGTTGGTAGTGTCATGACAGTGAGGAGCTTGTTTATACAACATCTTGGCTATGCAGTTAGTCATTTTTCCTTTACAGGTGATGTGGTACAGTAGTTCCCCCCAGCTATTGGTTCCTACAGGTGTTAAGGCTCAGGAACACTACATAATGAGTTATACAGGTGATTGGGTTAATACTCAGGAACACTACGTAATGACTTATATCTGACTACACAAACAATATATATCCTAATAAAAAGACATGACTAAACATGTTCCAGTACTGTTCCAGTCTGGCCCAGTGAGGACATTTACCACGGCTGAAGTGAATGGCCTCAGCAGATGAACCTCAGGATAAGCACACGTCATTTATGCAATGCTATAAATTTTGCTGTAAATTATATATGATGGTAATTGTTGGCGGTAGACCACAACTCCTGAGGTAGTTAAGAGAGGGACACCGACCGTGCCAGTTGTTCACCTGTTGTGATGATGTGTTGAGTCTCTCACTAATACAACGGTCTTGGGGGCGTGTGTGGTGCAGGAGGCGTGTGTGGTGCAGGAGGCGTGTGTGGTGTAGGAGGCGTGTGTGGTGTAGGAGGCGTGTGTGGTGTACTGAAAACACTTGCAGGAGGCGTGTGTGGTGCAGGAGGCGTGTGTGGTGTAGGAGGCGTGTGTGGTGTACTGAAAACACTTGCAGGAGGCGTGTGTGGTGCAGGAGGCGTGTGTGGTGTAGGAGGCGTGTGTGGTGTACTGAAAACACTTGCAGGAGGCGTGTGTGGTGCAGGAGGCGTGTGTGGTGTAGGAGGCGTGTGTGGTGCAGGAGGCGTGTGTGGTGTAGGAGGCGTGTGTGGTGTAGGAGGCGTGTGTGGTGTAGGAGGCGTGTGTGGTGCAGAGGCGTGTGTGGTGCAGGAGGCGTGTATGGTGTAGGAGGCGTGTGTGGTGTAGGAGGCGTGTGTGGTGCAGGAGGCGTGTGTGGTGTAGGAGGCGTGTGTGGTGCAGGAGGCGTGTGTGGTGCAGGAGGCGTGTGTGGTGCAGGAGGCGTGTGTGGTGCAGGAGGCGTGTGTGGTGTAGGAGGCGTGTGTGGTGCAGGAGGCGTGTGTGGTGTAGAAGGCGTTTGTGGTGTACTGAACACACCTGTAGGAGGCGTGTGTGGTGTACTGAACACACCTGTAGGAGGCGTGTGTGATGTACTGAACACACCTGCAGACACACCTGCAGGATGTATGATTCGTCTTGCATCACTACCCTTCTTCGCCTCACCTTTCATCAGTTCCTTCCCTCGCCTCACCTTGCATCACCCTCCCTCCCACCTTGCATCACCCTTCCTCCCTCACTCCCCACGTTGCATCACCCTTCCTTCCTTACTCCCCACCTTGCATCACCCTCCCTCCCTCCCTCCCCACCTTGCATCACCCTCCCTCCCCACCTTGCATCACCCTCCCTCCCCACCTTGCATCACCCTCCCTCCCCACCTTGCATCACCCTTCCTCCCTCACTCCCCACCTTGCATCACCCTTCTCCCTCACTCCCCACCTTGCATCACCCTTCTCCCTCACTCCCCACCTTGCATCACCCTTCTCCCTCACTCCCCACCTTGCATCACCCTCCTCCCTCCCTCCCCACCTTGCATCACCCTTCTCCCTCACTCCACACCGTGCATCACCCTCTTCCCTCCCTCCCCACCTTGCATCACCCTTCCTCCCTCACTCCCCACCTTGCATCACCACCCTCGCTCCACCACCCTCAGCCCGTTTTCTGTGGCGCCACCCGTGCGTACCTTAATGTTGCTCTCTACCTGATTTTTATTTTTTTGGCGTATTTCTTGGCCGGCTATATTTATGCACCTTTACCAGCCTCCTTTCCGCCCACCTTTCCTGTTGCCCTCCCATTTGTCGGCGACGCTCTCTATTTTACAAGTTTTAATTGGGTTGGAGTGAAGCCAAGAGGGTCGGTGTAACGTTACTGGCCTGCCCCGTGCGTCCGTCCGTCTGAGTTTTAATGTAAAAAAAAAAATAATTTAACCCACCCACCTACCTACCTTCCCCTCCCGTATATCTTAATAATTTTTCCATAATATATATTTTTTCTCCATATTTAGGGGAAAGTTTGTGGAATGGTTAATAATCGGGTGTCGTATAATTATTATTTTTTTAACCCACGTCATGACTGTCGATTGGTCATTTTCACGGGACCCTGAGACGTCTGGTTTTAAGTAAGTGATTAAACATTACGATGAGGTTTGTGTGTTAAGTTGACGGCAGGTGAATGAGTGTTTGTCTGAGTTGCTGCCACATCCGATCACCTGGACAAACCAATTAAAAGATAAGTAAATAAAACTGTATCTGAAATCCTCACTATTAATCCTACTGGGGGCGTGTTGAGTCTGGCAGCCACGTGCTAGACCCCCCCCCCCCCTCTCTCTCTCCCTCTCTCCTCTCCGCTCCCCACTCACTGTCCCTCTCCTTCCCCCCACCACCACTACGTAGCCACTAACACCCCTCCCTCTCTCCCCCTGCGGGCTGTACCCACATGTAGATGCCAAATGCAGTAACACTTAACTCCTGCATACTATGTACTCCAGTAGTGTCTTTTTACCTCGCTGCTGGTGACACTGGCGGTGCTACATCACTGTTGGTGTTATTAATTTACGTGCAGGTGAAGTAAGAGATGGTGTTGAGAAGCTGAGTGCAACTGACCCGCTTCTCTCTCTCTCTCCCGTCTGCTGCACTACCACTGCTTGTACTTGTACCTTGTCTCTCTTCCCCCATGTGTACTCTCACTAGTACCTGTCGTCCTTGTGTCCACTCACTGTGTACTAGTGCTTATACTTAGTGCTTCTCTCCTTCACTGTGTGTCAAGTGTTCAGTGTTTTTTTGTCGCTGTACAGTAATGGTCTTGCTTATTTTATACTCATGTTGGCGTCTAAAGACCTTTTATCACCCGCTCTGTCTGTCTGTCTGTCTGTGTGACGGTCTAGAGGCGGACAGTGATGAATCATGTTCTCATGGCATCTACTGTCCCGTGAGTAAAGTCTCCTCTCCTCTCCCTCCCTCTACTCTAGTGCGTAATTGCCTTTATGCACAGGAGTGTGTGACCTCCCCACCGTGACCGACCCCCCCACAGTGACCTCCCCACCGTGACCTTCCCACCGTGACCTTCCCACCGTGACTTCCCCCACCGTGACCTCCCCCCACCGTGACCTCCCCCCCACTTTGACCTCACCCCCCACCCAACTCCTATCTTACCTTTGCTGTGGTACAATATATGGTCACCTGGTAGTGTGTGTGTGTGTGTGTGTGTGTGTGTGTGTGTCCTTCGGGGGTCTCGTGCCAACGTTGACACATCAATTATAACCATTTGTTTCAAGGCTGCATTTTGCGGCGCCTTTATGGCAGTTGAGGGCGTGGGTGTCTGTCCGTCCACCTATTGCTGTCTGCTGCCTCGCCTCCTTCAGCCTCTTCGTCTTCCTCTTCTATTCATAGGTCGTGCCCTCCCTCCCTCCCTCCCTCTCTCTCTCTCACTCAACCACTGCTCACTCTGGCCTTGCTCCAATTGCATTGCTATTTTTCCCAATCTAATGTGTGTGTGTGTGTGTGTGTGTGTGTGTGTGTGTGTGTGTGTGATGGATACAATGTTATTTACTCACTTTTCGCTTTGTCACTATATTTTATTTTCTTCGTCCATGTTTAGCCTGTATGAATGCATGAATATTTTAGGTATAATAAATTTTTTGCTTGTACACACTAACACACACACACACACACACACACAGTAGATGGCGAAATTGCTAAAATCAGGAATAATTCTACCGGGCGAGAGAACACGCAAAACACCATGGCGTCACGGCTTGTTTCCTTAACTACATCTACGAGTACTGTTGTTATAACCTCTCTCTCTCTCTCTCTCTCTCTCTCTCTCTCTCTGGACTGGCACCCACACCGGTACCCACACTGGCAGCCCTAGCCTGACACCCACACTGCCACCCACACTGGCATCCACACTGGCAGCCCTAGTCTGACACCCACACTGCCACCCACACTGCCACCCACACTGGCAGCCCTAGTCTGACACCCACACTGCCACCCACACTGCCATCCACACTGGCAGCCCTAGTCTGACACCCACACTGCCACCCCCACACTGGCACCCACACTGCCACCCCCACACTGGCACCCACACTGCCACCCACACTGGCAGCCCTAGTCTGACACCCACACACTGCCACCCCCACACTGCCACCCCCACACTGGCACCCACACTGGCAGCCCTAGTCTGACACCCACACACTGCCACCCCCACACTGCCACCCCTGGACTTTAGTGCCGGCAACTCACCCCACGAGCTAGTGTGGTCGTTGTCTGTCTCTCCCCTTTATTCACTCCTTCCTTCTTCCTTTCTTTAGTGAGTCCTCTTCATGTGTGTGTGTGTTAGGTTCCCCCTCCTTCCCCCTCTCCCTCCCCCTCCCTCCCTTCTCCCCCTCCCTTCTCCCCCTCCCTTCTCTCTATGTGGGTAAATAGTTATCTGTTTTTCACGTGTTTCCGTTTAATTCTTTTGCTCTCTCTCTCTCTCTCTCTCTCTCTCTCTCTCTCTCTCTCTCTCTCTCTCTCTCTCTCTCTCTCTCTCTCTTCAATTCCTTCGTTACTCGTTCTCTTTCTTTCTCAAACACGAGAGATTCACAACAAGGGTACAGTCTCTCTCTCTCTCTCTCTCTCTCTCTCTCTCTCTCTCTCTCTCTCTCTCTCTCTCTCTCTCTCTCTCTCTCTCATTTCTCCTGTATGGTACCTCAGTAGACATGTGTGTGTGTGTGTGTGTGAGTGTGGGGTTCGATCCCAGGACACTTCTACTCCAGTTCGCCATAAACCAAATGATATATTTCACTTTACCATTTGGGAAAGTTAACACGGGCAATTGCAGTGTTTCGAAGGTTTAGGTTAGGTTTAGGTTTGGTTTAGGTAAGGTTTAGGTTTAGGTTAGGTTTAGGCTAGGTTTAGGTTTGGTTTAGGTTAGGTTTAGGTTAGGTTTAGGATTGGTTTAGGTTTGGTTTAGGTTTGGTTTAGGTTAGGGTTAGGTTTGGTTTAGGTTAGGTTTAGGTAAGGTTTAGGTTTGGTTTAGGTTTAGGTTTAGGTTAGGTTTAGGTTTAGGTTAGGTTTAGGTTAGGTTTGGTTTATGTTAGGTTTAGGTTTGGGTTAGGTTTAGGTTAGGTTTGGTTTATGTTAGGTTTAGGTTAGGTTTAGGTTAGGTTTAGGATAGGATTGGTTTAGGTTTAGGTTGGTTTAGGTTAGGTTTGGTTTATGTTAGGTTTAGGTTAGGTTTAGGTTAGGTTTAGGTTTAGGTTAGGTAGGTTTGGTTTAGGATTGGTTTAGGTTAGGTTTGGTTTAGGTTTGGTTTAGGTTAGGTTTAGGTTTGGTTTAGGTTAGGTTTAGGTTAGGTTTGGCTTAGGTTTAGGTTTGGTTTAGGTTAGGTTTAGGTTACTTTAGGGCAGGTGGCGATTCTGTCGACGCATATACCAAAGTGAAGTGAATCTCCTGGGGAATACTCGTTCATCTTGTGGTGGTGTACACACTTACTGTAGGTCCCCCTTATGTCTCCCACTCCAGTCCTCCCCTCCACCCATTCCCTCTTACATCCCTCTTCCATATTTCTCCCTCACCATTCCAGCTTTTTCCTCTCCCCCATGTAAATTCTCTTCCCTCCTATCACCCCTCCTCACCCCTCAACCAAAGACAACTTCGCTATACTCTTCTCTAACTTGTAATGCCTTGGGGAGGGGGTGGGTGATGGGTGAAGGGGAGGGGGTGGGTGATGGGTGAAGGGGTGGGTGATGGGTGAAGGGGAGGGGGTGGGTGATGGGTAAAGGGGAGGAGGTGATTTAAATTAAGAGTATTGATAGTTAAATATTTACCTCTCTCTCTCTCTCTCTCTCTCTCTCTCTCTCTCTCTCTCTCTCTCTCTCTCTCTCTCTCTCTCTCTCTCTCTCTGCGGCGTAATATTTAATTTGATTTGTTTATTTTTGTTATGTATTAATTCATGAACCAGCGTCTGACCTCCCCGAAAATTAGTGTTGCATCCCTTACCTTGACCCTTGTCCCTTACCTTGACCCTTGACCCTTACCTTGACCCTTGTCCCCCACCCCTCATCCTGTGTGTGTAGGATATTATGTATATATGTATGCTTATGTATGTATGTGTGTGTGTGTGTGTGTGTGTGTGTGTGTGTGTGTGTGTGTGTGATTGCGTTTCGACAGGAGTGTATGTATGTATGTGAGATGGTGATGCGAGATGTACGTTGTGTGTGTGTGTGTGTGTGTGTGTGGAGGCGGTGTGCGTGCTGGTAGGGGTGTACACAGGCTCAGCTGGAAGTGGCCTTAAGTCTGGCTGTAATACCACCATGTCGCACGCCCGCCCGCCCCACGCCCGCCCGTCCTCCCCACGTTCGCCCGTCCTCTCCACGCACGCACACACCCGGCCCACACACGCACGCACGCACTCACTTACGTACGTACATAACCAGCCCCCTACAATCACCCTCAAACACTAACAATGACCCCCACACACACTCAGGCACCACACACACTCAGGGCACCCCACACACTCAGGCACCACACACACTCAGGCACCCCACACACTCAGGCACCACACACACTCAGGGCACCCCACACACTCAGGCACCACACACACTCAGGCACCCCACACACTCAGGGACCACACACACTGAGGCACCACACACACTCAGGCACCCCACACACTCAGGCACCCCACACACTCAGGCACCACACACACTCAGGCACCACACACACTCAGGCACCCCACACACTCAGGCACCACACACACTCAGGCATCCCACACACTCAGGGACCACACACACTCAGGCACCCCACACACTCAGGCACCCCACACACTCAGGCACCCCATACACTCAGGCACCCCACACACTCAGGCACCACACACACTCAGGCACACCACACACTCAGGCACCCCACACACTCAGGCACCCCACACACTCTGGTACCACACACACTCAGGCACCCCACACACTCAGGCACCACACACTCTACCACTACCACACACACACACACACCTGAGTGGTAAAGGAGAGGTGTCCAAGGTGTTCCCACGTTGTTTGTTACTGCGATTGAGTGCACGAGTTTTGTAGCTGCGATTGAGTGCACGAGTTTTGTAGCTGCGATTGAGTGCACGAATTTTATAGCTGCGTTTGAGTGCACGAGTTTTGTAGCTGCGAATGAGTGCACGAGTTTTGTAACTTCAATTGAGTGCACGAATTTTGTTACCGCGATTGTGTGTGCGAGTTTGTCTGTCCGTGGTTGAGTGCACACGAGTTTTGCTGTCGTGATTAAGTGCACACAAGATTTACTGCTGTGGTTGAGTGCACGAATCCACCAAATAACTAAGTTTAGTCAAGTTACTGGCAAGATAATGCACTTAACCCAAGGGTTCTAGACCATTTGAGAGTCTTGTGTTGCGTTAGGTGAGCTGTGAGGAGCTGGTGGTGATGGTGGTAGTGGTGGTGGTAGTGATGGTGGTGGTAGTGATGGTGGTGGTGATGGTGGTGGTAGTGATGGTGGTGGTGATGGTGGTAGTGATGGTGGTGGTGGTAGTGATGATGGTAGTGGTGGTGGTGGTAGTGATGGTGGTGGTAGTGATGGTGGTGGTAGTGGTGGTGGTGGTAGTGATGGTGGTAGTGATGGTGGTGGTAGTGATGGTGGTAGTGATGGTGGTGGTAGTGGTGGTGGTGGTGGTGGTGGTGATGGTGTTAGCGGATGGTGGTGGCAGCGGACTCTCGTCTTATAGTTAAAAATGTAGAAATAATGAATAAATGTCAGAAATAATGAATAATGAGCGTCTTAATGTATTGTGCTGAAGAAGGAAGGAAGAACGAGAAGGTTTGGAGAGAGGGAGGGAGGGAAGGGAGGAAGAATGGATGGGGGGGAATGAAGGGAGGGAAGAAGGGAGGGAAGAAGGGAAGGGAGAGGGGTCCCTTCTTATTCCTCATGTCCTTATACCTTAATCTCCCTTCCCCCCTCCTGGCTGTATCCCTTCCCCCCTCCTGACAGTATCCCCCCGGCAGCATCCTCTCCCCCTCCTGGCAGTATCCCCTTCCCTTCCTGGCAGTATCCCTTCCCCCCTCCTGGCAGTATCCCCCCCCCCCCCCCAGCAGGTTAGACGAAGGAGGGAGGGGAGGAGAAGGTGTTGGAGGAACTGAGTGGAAGGGAGGGAGAATTTGAAGGGATGAGAGGGAAGGAAGGTGAGTGAGAGGGGTAGACACTGCGCCTTCATCACACGTTATACTTCCCCTTGTGTTGGTTGGTATGATGTAACAATAACAATAACTCTCAATTGGTATAACACACAGGTGAACGAGACCCCTACACACCTGTCTACATAACTCATCATATTGAGTAGATTTATTCAGTAAGAGTTGCTTGTGAATGAACGATGTACAGTGGTAGTAACGCAGCGAGTGAGACCAGACATGTGTACGGTTGAAGAGTTACCTTAGAGAAGTTTATTGTAGCTGGTGAGTCAGGCAGGCGTTGGTGGTTACGTGGGTACAGGTTGGGTGGCCACAGAATTGTATGGTCAAGATTACAGTACCGGTGATGAAGTACAGTATTTACTTAGAGTACTACAGTAAACAAGGCACTGCACACTGTAAACAAGGGACCGCACACTGCCAGTAGTTCAGCTGTCTATCTTACTAACCTCGGCCGTGTGTATCAATGATAATAAGAAAATGTGGTGGTCGACCGGTGAGGGACAGTATTGATGATGATAGTAACAGTAGGTATGTATGGAGGTGTGATCTGCCTCTGTTGCTAGACCATGGTTGTGGAGGCGGGACAAAACGTGTGATGATGGCTGGAATAGAGCGAACATCTTGACAGTTCTTGGTCCAACACGTGCGTTCTTGGGAGTCATTGTTGTGAATATATTTATACCCTTGTGAACACTGATCACTCGGAGCTGCATCCTTGTATTTATTTAAAGACACACACACAGGGTGCAGCGGTGATCCTCTCAGTCAATCAGTCCATTGGTGGTAAGCGGTAGTCACACATCACACCAACCAGGTTTCTCATGGTTGGTTAGAAGTCTTGTGGAGGTGAGGATCTTGACTTCTCTGTCATTGCAGGGTTCAGGGGCTGTCGCGGCGACCTCGGTGGTATTTCTGCCATTGTTGCGTCCATCTAGTTACAGATTGTGAGGTGATTGTTGTCATTTTGCTGCGTCTGCGTCCCTACACTCTCAAGTCCCTGAAGTGATACACAATGCTGATTTTGTTTAAGTTTGTTACATGTTTGATTTGTTATACTGTACGATATTTTTTCTTCTCGTTTTGCTGGAAATTTCTGTAGAAAAATGTGAAATTGACTCGAATTTTGGTGACCAGGGCCCATCCAAGCGAGCATCTCAGCCCCAGCCAGCTAGCTACCTGCGGCAACTCACCTGTCTGCTGGAGGGTGCAAGAGGCAGAGGGGCAGTAAGAAAGGGTAAGATAGGGAGGGGAAAAGGGGTGGTAGTAGTGGGGATTGCCAAAGAGGGACTCGAACCCCGTGTCTCTAATTAGCGAAGATGAGATCGAGAACAAAGCCGGCGCGTCACTCCACATCTTACAGTGGGACTTCTGACGCCTAATTAAAACGCTCTACCTTTTACGTCGGCGATCTCTTTTGTGTGTAACTTCCATGGGGGGTTGGTGTAAGGGGTCGGGAAGCTTAAAGACAGGGGAACCATTATCACCGGAAAGAAAAATGGTCAACTGCGAGGCTACCATATTTACGATGATCATAACGACCACAGAAGCAGGGAGAGGAGGGGGGCTATTTTGTCCCTGGATCGGTCTGTCCAACTCGCAGTAGGGGAATGTGTGTGTGTGGGAGGGAGGGGGGGGGGGTAGCTACTCTCTCTTAAACGCGTCAGCAGTATGGTGAAAAGTTTCCTCATGTGAACGCGCCTGTGTGTGTGTGTGTGTGTGTGTTTGTGTTTCCCCCCCCCCCACTTGAGGCTACAGCCCCCTCCCCCCACCCTCACTGACCCATCCACTAACATACTTATAAAACGTGTCTGAATGTCTGCCCGGAGAGTGAAGTTCGGTTCATGTGGAGTGTGTTCAATATCGGAGGACTAGATCAGCAGTCACTTTAATTTGCCTGACGATCCGAGAGCCGCCGTCCCCGTGTTCAACCCTGTATATGGTGTGACGTATCGTCCAAAACTCAGCCAATTATCTATAGGACGCGATGGAGGTGGTGGGGGTCGTGATGGTGGGGAAGGAGAGGGGCACCAGTCGTCTCATCACCTCTCTTTGCCGTCGTGTTTTTGATGTGTCGCGTTGAGTAGTCTTGTCTGGGTGTGGAGTAGTCTCGTCCTGGGTGTGGAGTAGTCTTGTCTGGGTGTGGAGTACAGTACAGAATCCACTGACTGGAAGAGTGTCAACATTGAAATGTTCCTGTAAATAATACGACGTCTGTGTGTGTGTGTGTGTCACAGGTGTACTCCAGGATACCACCATTATCTATATTCACCCGAATCTTCAAATTACTTAGACAGGTTTATTTAGGTTAGGGTGACGGGTGTGTACGCCATATTAGCATTATAAACTTTGGCTGAGATTTCTGAAGTATTATGAAGTGTTTGGTTACATGTTAAACTGTATTGGTTTGTTTACATAGTGTCCACGGAGACGATACCCAAAGTGTAAGCGAGGGTCGGGCAACACACACACACCCACCATCTCATTCAACACTGTGTAAAAGGTCAAAGTTCAGAGACACTTGTACCCCGAAGAAAACAAGTAGTGGTAATGTACAGTACCTGGTTGATGGCTCCTGGTGGATGGTTCCTGGTGGATGGTTTCTAGTGGATGGTTCCTGGTGGATGGTTCCTGGTGGATCGTTTCTAATGGATGGTTCCTGGTGGATGGTTTCTAGTGGATGGTTCCTGGTGGATCGTTTCTAATGGATGGTTCCTGGTGGATGGTTCCTGGTGGATGGCTCCTGGTGGATGGTTCCTGGTGGATGGTTCCTGGTGGATGGTTCCTGGTGGATCGTTTCTAATGGATGGTTCCTGGTGGATGGTTCCTGGTGGATGGCTCCTGGTGGATGGTTCCTGGTGGATGGTTCCTGGTGGATGGCTCCTGGTGGATGGTTCCTGGTGGATGGTTCCATGTTTGTTTTACGTGTACCTGTTCATGTAGTACAGCCAACCATACACTGTTTTTGTCATCGTTTTATTTCATTTTATTGACTGTGAATTTAATTTTTCTGAATAGTTGAGTAAATTACCAAGTTATAGGGTGTAGGTACCTGCTGTTTACTGACTGTAGACTGTAAACTTACCATAGTGTTATCTTCCGTGATTGTATATTGCGTGTGGCTGCTCGTTATTGACCAGCTCACACACACACTACCCACTGTGTACATCCCCGGCAGGACCGAGACGCCTCTAAATCATTCGTACCCCACTAACACGGATTATGAGTCTGAATACTCGCACTCTGGCAGACGCTGAGAGGATATTTTTACTGCACACCCTAAGCTATGTCCTCTGCTGCCGCTACAGTTACGCCTGTGGAGTGACGTAATTTATATAATCATCACAAGTTACATGAATATTTTAACACCAAAATCCCGGCTTTACATTTTATACTTGATATTTCTTGACTTTTATCCCCTCGTTAGCCTTCAACTGTGGTAAAACTGGGAGGATTCGTTATGTAGGACTCCGCCGTGTCCCTCGTTGTAGAAGGCAGAGTTGAATAAACCTTGGAGGCGTGTTGCCAGGTGTGTTGTGGCACACCTGTCAGGTAGATCCGCTAACTTGTCCCGGCATCACTGGTCAGTAGGCAATAGGGCGAGGCTCACTGTGGCTCAAGTCTCACTGTTGTCACTGTGGCTAATTTGACACCACTATCACCACCACCACCACCTTTATCACCACCACCTTTATCACCACTACCACCACTACCACTGTCACCACCACCCAGTGATACAGTGAAGCTCTTAACAGTTCCTCCAAGTTAATTGAAGTTATAATGTTATTACTGAGCTTCAACAACGGTTACTCCCACGTTATCTTGCGGTTACTCCCATGTTATCTTGCGGTTACTCCCATGTTATCTTGCTGTTACTCCCATGTTATCTTGCGGTTACTCCTATATTATCTTGCGGTTACTCCCATGTTATCTTGCTGTTACTCCCATGTTATCTTGCGGTTACTCCTATATTATCTTGCGGTTACTCCCATGTTATCTTGCTGTTACTCCCATGTTATCTTGCGGTTACTCCCATGTTATCTTGCGGTTACTCCTATATTATCTTGCGGTTACTCCCATGTTATCTTGCTGTTACTCCCATGTTATCTTGCGGTTACTCCCATGTTATCTTGCTGTTACTCCCATGTTTTCTTGCGGTTACTCCCATGTTATCTTGCTGTTACTCCCATGTTATCTTGCGGTTACTCCCATGTTATCTTGCGGTTACTCCTATATTATCTTGCGGTTACTCCCATGTTATCTTGCTGTTACTCCCATGTTATCTTGCGGTTACTCCCATGTTATCTTGCTGTTACTCCCATGTTATCTTGCGGTTACTCCCATGTTATCTTGCTGTTACTCCCATGTTATCTTGCGGTTACTCCCATGTTATCTTGCTGTTACTCCCATGTTTTCTTGCGGTTACTCCCATGTTATCTTGCTGTTACTCCCATGTTATCTTGCGGTTACTCCCATGTTATCTTGCTGTTACTCCCATGTTATCTTGCGGTTACTCCCATGTTATCTTGCGGTTACTCCCATGTTATCTTGCTGTTACTCCCATGTTATCTTGCGGTTACTCCCATGTTATCTTGCTGTTACTCCCATGTTTTCTTGCGGTTACTCCCATGTTATCTTGCTGTTACTCCCATGTTTTCTTGCTGTTACTCCCATGTTATCTTGCGGTTACTCCCATGTTATCTTGCGGTTACTCCTATATTATCTTGCGGTTACTCCCATGTTATCTTGCTGTTACTCCCATGTTATCTTGCGGTTACTCCCATGTTATCTTGCTGTTACTCCCATGTTTTCTTGCGGTTACTCCCATGTTATCTTGCTGTTACTCCCATGTTTTCTTGCTGTTACTCCCATGTTATCTTGCTGTTACTCCCATGTTATCTTGCGGTTACTCCCATGTTATCTTGCTGTTACTCCCATGTTATCTTGCGGTTACTCCTATATTATTTTGCGGTTACTCCCATGTTATCTTGCTGTTACTCCCATGTTATCTTGCGGTTACTCCCATGTTATCTTGCGGTTACTCCCATGTTTTCTTGCGGTTACTTCTATGGTCTCATGTGGTTGACTCCATGGTCGCATGCGGTTTTTACCATGATCTCCTGCGGGTCTTACGATGGCCGCATGCGGTAGTGCAGACAGCAGCACGCGTGTGGGGGCGTCTTGTGATCAGTGTGTGTGTATAGATCGTCACTGGGAATGGTTTATTGACGAGTGATGGTGGTTAATGCTTGTGATGGTGAGTGTTTCATGATTATCGGCCAGGATGGTGAACACTACAGTACGGTGATACATTATTTGATTTTGACGCTTACAGCGGCTAGTTTATTGTGCACCCCACACTCATCCTGTGAGTGGTAGCGCAAAAGGATTACAGAGTAGGGTTTACAAAGGGTCATAATAATTAACCCCCGTTGTCAGGATATTATGGCACTGAATGTTACACAGTAACTTTTCACAAATGCGTGAGTACAGGAGTGTGAGGCAGTATGTCTGGCCACGCACTTTGTTATTCACATTTACGTGGGAGGTATTCAAGCACATTGCGTATTGGTTCTGTACATGAGAACTGATATAGTTACTAAGTGCAAAAAAGTGGATACAATCTTAATATGTCGGCTATCTTGTCATTAGAGATGAAGTGTTGTGCCATTTCACACACAGTGTGCTTGGCCCTGTCCCTAAAAGGTTCTATCTTCACACAGTCGAGGACGTAGTGTTCAAGTGTGTGGCCATATGTCTGGCCACACACTTTACATTTAGTTTTGTTTACATCTGCCTGAGGAACATACTGCCAAAGGTACTTATATCCTAACCTTAATCTAGCGGTTACAACATCTTGTAATCTAGTGATCTTGTTACTTGCTCCATATACATGTTTCACTTGATACATCTCATCATGGTAACCTATGGATCGACTAGTGCCTGTTTGCACTTGTCTACTTGCGTCAAACTCATCAATAAGTTCTTTCCTAATTACAGTTTTAAGGGTTCTTTTTGACAGACCCAAATTGTATTCAACGGTGTCTTTGTTAGACGCGAGGTTGGCGAGGGCATCAACTCCGTCATGTGCATTTATGGTGACTAGTGGTGAAAGCGAGTATTTTTTTTTTTATTATTATTATTGGGTACCCCCCTACATCCTTGTGTAAGGTGAAGCGCAGAAGCGTTTACAGCGCCCAACAGGGAAGCATGCTAAGTTCATGCTTGCCTTTATGTCTCACGAGTTAAGGGCGTAGAAGCCTGAAGAGTCAAGGGCGTAGAAGCCTGAAGAGTCAGTGGTTTATGTCATCAAGTCATTGGAAGCTCCAACAACTTTCCCTGAATACGAATTCGCAACTTTCGACTTACACCAGGTACCTACTTTACTGCTAGGTGAACAGGGACTAATGGGGGCTAGGAAGTATGTCCAAACAACTTCCACCGGCCCGGGAATCGAACCCGTGACATCTCGCTTGCGAAGGCAAGAGCGGTACCACTCTACCACCAGCACCCCCGAAAGCTAGTAATGAAGGCTACTAGTGGTGACGGCTAGTAATGAAGGCTACTAGTGATGACGGCTAGTGGTGACGGCTAGTAATGAAGGCTACTAGTGGTGACAGCTAGTAATGAAGGCTACTAGTGATGACGGCTAGTAATGAAGGCTACTAGTGATGACGGCTAGTGGTGACGGCTAGTAATGAAGGCTACTAGTGGTGACAGCTAGTAATGAAGGCTACTAGTGGTGACGGCTAGTAATGAAGGCTACTAGTGGTGACGGCGAGTAATGAAGGCTACTAGTGGTGACGGCTAGTAATGAAGGCTACTAGTGGTGACGGCTAGTAATGAAGGCTACTAGTGGTGACGGCTAGTAATGAAGGCTACTAGTGGTGACGGCTAGTGGTCATAAGCAGGAGATAACCCCTTAGCACGGTATGCTACTCTGACGATACTGGTCCCCCCACATGGACTACAGCCAGGGTCACTGTCGACCACACAGCCAGGGTCACTGTCGACCACACCACATTCAGTCAGGGTGTGTCACGGGTACATGGGAGGGTACTGTGCCCTTGAACACACACACACACACACACGCACACACACAGACGGAAGTGTTCGGCCTCGGATGCAAGCGGTGGATATTATTAACCACAATCAGAGAAAGACGCATTTGAGTGAGGAGGAGGAGAGGGGTGAGGGAAGGAGGAGGAGGAGAGGGGTGAGGGAAGGAGGAGGAGGAGGAGGTAGCGAGAGAGAGAGAGAGACGTGGGGTGGTGGTGGGGGGTAAGGAACTGCGCACTAGGCCACTGCTTTCTGTGTGTGTGTTGTCCAGGGCTGGCACCCCCTACCCTCCCTTCCTCCCTCAGTACCTCCAATCCACCCCCCTCCCCTTGCTGCTGTGCCCCACAATATCTTCCCCCTCCTCCCCCTTCCCCTTCTCTCCCCCCCCCTACCCCCAACCTCTCGTCCTATCACTACTCATTCAGGATATCGTTATCAGTCATAAGTAAGATGTGAAATTTCGCATTACCCTCCTTCACTTGTTTCTGTGTGTGTGTGTGTGTGTGTGTGTGTGTGTGTATGTGTGTGTGTGTGTGTGTCAGCTGGTAATGCCTCGTCCACCAACACTAGAGCTGAATCTACATGTACCCTCAGCAGTCCCACCACTCCCCCGTGTGAGAGTGTGTGTGTGTGTGTGTGTAGCAAATTTTCACACACACACACACACACACACACACACACCCCACACACACACACACACACACACACTCACGACGCTGCCATGTACTCCCTTATTTGTTAATTGTGGCAGTAACATCACCTCCTCCTCCTTCCTTGTCTCCTCCTTCCTTGTCTCCTCCTTCCTTGTCTCCTTCTTCCTTGTCTCCTCCTTCCTTGTCTCCTCCTTCCTTGTCTCCTCCTTCCTTGTCTCCTCCTTCCTTGTCTCCTTCTTCCTTGTCTCCTCCTTCCTTGTCTCCTCCTTCCTTGTCTCCTCCTTCCTTGTCTCCTCCTTCCTTGTCTCCTCCTTCCTTGTCTCCTCCTTCCTTGTCTCCTCCTTCCTTGTCTCCTCCTTCCTTGTCTCCTCCTTCCTTGTCTCCTCCTTCCTTGTCTCCTCCTTCCTTGTCTCCTCCTTCCTTGTCTCCTCCTTCCTTGTCTCCTCCTTCCTTGTCTCCTCCTTCCTTGTCTCCTCCTTCCTTGTCTTCTTCTTCCTTGTCTCCTCCTTCCTTGTCTCCTCCTTCCTTGTCTTCTTCTTCCTTGTCTCCTCCTTCCTTGTCTCCTCCTTCCTTGTCTCCTCCTTCCTTGTCTTCTTCTTCCTTGTCTCCTCCTTCCTTGTCTCCTCCTTCCTTGTCTTCTTCTTCCTTGTCTCCTCCTTCCTTGTCTCCTCCTTCCTTGTCTTCTTCTTCCTTGTCTCCTCCTTCCTTGTCTCCTCCTTCCTTGTCTTCTTCTTCCTTGTCTCCTCCTTTCTTGTCTTCTTCTTCCTTGTCGTCTTCCTTGTCTCCGCCTTCTTTGTCTTCTTCTTCCTCTACACACCTGTATGCACACCTCCACACCTGTTTGCACACCTCCACACCTGTTTGCACACCTTCACACCTGTATGCACACCTCACACCTGTATGCACACCTCCACACCTGTATGCACACCTCCATACCTGTTTGCACACCTGTATGCACACCTCCACACCTGTTTGCACACCTCCACACCTGTATGCACACCTGTCGACACTCTTGAGGTGAAGGGCATCGCATACTTTCCTTCTCTGAGTTGTGTGTATTGTAATGACTGCTTCTGTTGTGTAGATGATGGTGACGATGGTGGTGGTGTTGATGATGATGGTGATGATGATAATGATGATGATGAATGATTATGATGAATGATATTACTAATGATTGTAATTATGATCTTATTAACAACAACAACGGCAATAATAATGATAATAATAAAAATAAAAATGACAAAATAATATAAGAAATAATATTAATAATAGCAATCATCATCATCATCATCATCATCATCATCATCATCATCATCATCATCATCATCACTACAGAATAACCTACAATTAACTGCTGCGTCAACTTGCTATATACCGTACACACGCAAAAAAATTCCCCATTTGAACAAGTCTTTACGTGTACCATCAGGCGGTTAGATAACTTTACTCCCACTCCTACTCCCACCACTCCTACTCCCACTCCTACTAATCCAACTCCTACTCCTGGAAATAATTAACTCTCTTTGTACTCGTGTATGTGTGTCTTTCTTTCTCTCTCTCTCTCCAGGCCAACAACGTGATGCTAACCTCAGTGTCCACAGGTCTAGCAATTATTATCATATACGTCGAAGCAATTGGCACTCTCAACTTACAAATTAACATCGCTACTTTGAAGTTATTGGTATTGAAGGTGTGTGTAGGGGGGGGGGGGGTGTAAGTATGTGCGTGTGGATGCATGGGTATCAGAGTGTGTGTGTGTGCGGGCATGGATATCAGAGTGTGTGTGTGTGTGTGTGTGTGTGCGGGCATGGATATCAGGGTGTGTGTGTGTGCGTGTGCAGGAATTAGTGTGAGGATGTTGGTGAAGGCTGCGTGTGTGTGTGTGTGTAAGGAGGAGCTGTACTTGATAGTGTGGTCGACCCTCTTATCATCACCACCGAACAGTAGTGACTCAGGGTGATTTCAGCAGTGACTCAGGGTGATTTCAGCAGTGACTCAGGGTGATTTCAGCAGTGACTCAGGGTGATTTCAGCAGTTACTCAGGGTGATTTCAGCAGTTACTCAGGGTGATTTCAGCAGTGGGAGAATTCTTGACCAGACTAATTATCACCTTATCTTGGTCTGTTGGTAACGTGTCAGTGGATGGGTGAAAGGGAAAGTTTGATAGCAGGCAGTGTGTAGGAAAGAGGGAGGTGATGGTGGGTGAGGGTGGGTGCTAGAAAGACCCACCCCCCCCCCCTTCCACCCCACACTCAGTACATTTCAACCTCAAGTGGAAACATAAGGACGCCCCTCCCACTCCTCCCGCCCAGACGTTAATTTTTTGCTATATAAACCTGCATTAAAAGTGGTTTCCATAGTGTAGTTATTAACGTGTGTGGGCGTGTGTGTGTGTGTGAAAGAGAGGGTGGGCGTGGTATTGCGTGGTGACTCGGCCAACAGGACATCGGTAATGTTGGCAGAATGTATTGATTTATTTGAGTATCTGTTAAACCCCGATCTAGGTAATGATATAGTTAGAGTAGACGGTGTTGTGAAGGTAGGAGGGGAGGGGGCAGCAGGAGGAGGGGAGGGGGGCAGGAGGAGGGGAGGGGGGCAGGAGGAGGGGAGGGGGGCAGGAGGAGGGGGAGGGGCAGGAGGAGGGGGGGGGGGACAGCAGGAGGGGGGCAGGAGGAGGGGGGGCAGCAGCAGGAGGAGGAGTAGGACCTGCAGCCACTACAGGCAAGGTTCTCTCTCTTCTTCAGGAAAAACTGAATTACGTAATGTAGGGAGGCCTTGTTTTTTCTTTGCTCTATTTGGTGTTTTAAAGAATAGTTGGTCGATAGTAGTAGTAGTAATAATAGTAGTAATAATAATAGTAGTAAAGAACCATATTTGGACAGAAAAATGTCTCTATTAGTTTTGAAAAGTATTAATGCTGAAATTCATAGCTTCAGTGTGATCGTGAAATAAAATTATGTATTATTATTATTATTATTATTATTATTATTATTATTATTATTATTATTATTTTATCTTATATTTTACTTAACCATTAGACGAGTCATCAGCTGATCGTAAAGTAACATTTAAACAGCCTAACTGGTCATTCAACACCAATTAGAGTTTACCCAGGGAGTTTATGGAACCATTGCATATTTACAGTGAAACGGATTCTAGAGATGACTGTCCGTTATAGGGAGGGTTCACTATTACAACCAGTGAACGTGTCAGGTGGCAGTCACCCTTATCTTCCCAGTGTTATCTTCTGAAGGTCGGGACAAAATATATATATTGACATTTGTTTATGATAATATATTACTTCTTGGTTGTACAGTGATAAGGGAGGGTTGGGTTAGGTTAGGTAGCTGACGTAATTAGTTATTTTTAAAAGAATCAAAATATCTTGATAATATTTTTAATTACAGAAGGAAGAATAATAATGATAATTTGGTCGTTATCGGGGGGGGGGGGGGCTGGGCTACAAGGAAGGTAACGACGTGACGTGCTTCTCGTATTGAATGACGTCAAGGGAAGCCATGTTGTAGGTGACGTCATTATAGAGATTCTGACCAATGACGTCAAGGGAAGCCATGTTGTAGGTGACGTCATTATAGAGGTTCTGACCAATGATGTCATTAAGTATCCCGATATAATACAGGAGTTGGTGGGTGTGAGGGTGGGTGAGTGGTGGTGGGTGTGAGGATGGATGAGTGGCGGGTGTGTGGATGGATGAGTGGCGGGTGTGAGGGTTAAATATGGAGATGAATTAACTAGAGACTTGATGCCTATTACTTATAAGTGTTTTCAGCGTTGGTTGGTGTGGTAGTTACTTGACCTGGCGTGTAGTTACTTGACCTGGCGTGTAGTTACTTGACCTGGCGTGTAGTTACTTGACCTGGCATGTAGTTACTTGACCTGGAGAGTAGTTACTTGACCTGGCGTGTAGTTACTTGACCTGGAGTAATTAATGGCACCTTCCTTTTCAGTAATTATCATACCAAACCTAAATGTAATATTGGTATAAGAAAAAAGTGAACAAGTTTATACAAATTTAGTGAAGTATAGAGGAGAGTTAACCAATTTTTGGGTGAGACTGCACTACCAAGGGTGAAAGTGGCTCTCCTTGGTCCTAGGTTAGGTTAGGTTGGTTAGGTTAAGTTAGGTTAGGTTAGGCAAGTGTTGTGACCACCTCACCAAAAGTGACAATGCTTAGTATTTGAGAACTAATATGACACTAATAATTATAATGTGTATCTTTGGGCCACGCTAACGTCTTGGTGAGAACAAGATCGGCACCTGCCATGACTACTGCCCCTCTTGGTCCGTGACTGAGGTGCGTGTATAAGACCAGTACTTCATGAACGGGGTACTTGGGCATCTCTTATAGGGTATCTAACCGAAAGAACAAACTTATGATTATTTCAAAAAGAAACATATGACCCAACACTGGCAAGACGCCCCTACCAGTAAAAATACACAGAACAAATTCAGATTTATTTGAGTAGTGAACAGAGATTAGAGTTAGGGTGAAGCAGAGAAATCCCCATTGTAAACATGGCCGTGATGACGAACACCTTCAGTAGTGAGTGATCGTATGTAGCTCAGATTCATTATGTTTTGGGGGGGCATCTCCATACTGCTGTCTCCTCTTCCTCGGTGCCCTGGAGAACTTGGTGACCTTCCACACTTGTTACTCTCATGGAGGCCAGATACTTCAACACACCTACGAGACGATGTGAAAATCCGTCTTAAAGTTTGATTCCAGTAGAGAAAGAGTCGCTGCTTGTCCAGTAAGTGAACTTTTAAGGCCTTGTATAGTAAGTGTTTAGAGCAGACGTCATCACAGGTGTGGGTTGGGTGGGTGGTGGTAGCCGGGAGCGTCGTGTCACCGTTGCTATGGGCTCGTATCTCCAGTAGGTGCGAACTGATTTCATAATTGCGAATTTGTTTTGATAAATATAAAGCCTAGAACAGTTTAACCTGAAACATACCTGGTGACGTCTTGTGGCAGTGTATAGGAGTTGTATTATGTGATGAAAATATTGAGATGAATAAAACGCGGCACACAGGAGCTTCTAAAACACAGTATACTCTACACCTGGAGACCTGTGAGAGCGCGCGTTCATTTTTATTGATTAGTTTACACCTGCCAATTAGTGGAGGTATTAATGAATTGTTGGTGTGACACGTATACACCTGAGGCCCAGTCAACATTTTTGTGCCGTGATAAATGCCGAGGGTCTGAATATTTACACTGACACCCGGCGCCACACTCGTCACCTTTATTCTGTTACGTTTTTTTCCAACATTTCTCATTATGTGACTTTTTGGGGCCCAGGTATTTCTCCTGTATTTTACGCTTCGGGGATTACCACCAGCACCACCAATGGTCTGTATCACCACTGTATCCCCACTGTATCCCCACTGTATCACCACTATCCCCACTGTATCACCACTGTATCACCACTGTATCACCACTATCACCACTGTATCACCACTGTATCACCACTGTATCACCACTGTATCACCACCGTATCACCACTATCCCCACTGTATCACCACTGTATTGCCACTATCCCCACTGTATCACCACTGTATCCCCACTGTATCACCACTGTATCCCCACTGTATCACCACCGTATCACCACCGTATCCCCACTGTATCCCCACTGTATCCCCACTGTATCACCACTATCACCACTGTATCACCACTGTATCACCACTATCCCCACTGTATCACCACTATCCCCACTGTATCACCACCGTATCACCACTGTATCCCCACTGTATCTCCACTATCCCCACTGTATCACCACTGTATCCCCACTGTATCACCACTATCCCCACTGTATCACCACCGTATCACCACTGTGTCCCCACTGTATCACCACTATCCCCACTGTATCCCCACTGTATCACCACCGTATCACCACTGTATCCCCACTGTATAACCACCGTATCACCACTGTGTCCCCACTGTATCACCACTATCCCCACTGTATCACCACTGTATCACCACTGTATCCCCACTGTATCACCACTATCCCCACCATATCACCACTGTATCACCACTGTCCCCACTGTATCACCACTGTATCACCACCGTATCACCACCGTATCACCACTGTATCACCACTGTCCCCACTGTATCACCACTGTATCACCACTATCCCCACTGTATCACCACTGTATCCCCACTGTATCACCACTGTATCACCACTGTATTACCACCGTATCACCACTGTATCCCCACTGTATCACCACCGTATCACCACTGTATCACCACTGTATCCCCACTGTATCACCACTATCCCCACTGTATCACCACTGTATCACCACTGTATCACCACTATATCACCACTGTATCACCACTGTATCACCACTATCCCCACTGTATCACCACTGTATCCTCACTGTATCCCCACTGTATCACCACTGTATCCCCACTGTATCACCACCGCATCACCACTGTATCACCACTATCCCCACTGTATCACCACTGTCCCCACTGTATCACCACTGTATCCCCACTGTATCACCACTATCCCCACTGTATCCCCACTGTATCACCACTGTATCACCACTATCCCCACTGTATCACCACTGTATCACCACTATCACCACTGTATCCCCACTGTATCACCACTGTAGTATGAAGAGAGTGTGATCTGTAACAGTTTGTAATCACTGAAATACCGATAAAAGTAGAAATTATCAAATTAAGAAATACATAACATTACTGTATTTTAGGGGTTAATACACACTATATTGGTACCTCAAGATGGGTTCAAACTTAGATCACTTATATTAAAAGTTTATCCTGTAAATAGTTTATAAAATACTTTAAGATAATTATACTGGCCATCCTCAGGGCTGTATACAGGTATAATGTGTGATAAATAATGTTACCTGCTCCACTGTATACCTTTTTCCGCACCTGTCACACATTAAACCTTCACACGGAACACAGCACGTGGGGGGGGGGAGCTTCACGTCCACTAATTTCATGTAGCCGCCGTGATGATGGCAACCTAGCGTGATGTCATCCTAACCTAACCTAACCTAACCTAGCCCAACCTAACCTAAACCTAATCTAACCTAGCCCAACCCAACCTAACCTAACCTAGCCCAACCTAACCTAAACCTAACCTAACCTAAACCTAACCTAAACCTAACCTAACCCAAACCTAATTTAAACCTAACCTAACCTAAACATTTAAACGCTATACAAATATACATATAAACAGATATACTTACATAACATAAATACTCACATGCACACACACACACACACACACACACACACACACACACACACACACACATAATAAAAATAAAAATATACATAAAAAATTATATATAAAATAAACACCTGGACAACCTTGAGCTTATGTCCAGTACCCCCTCCCCCCTTAACCCCTCCCCCCTTAACCCCTCCCCCCTTAACCCCCTCCCCCCTTAACCCCCTCCCCCTTAACCCCCTCCCCTTAACCCCCTCCCTCCCCCAACAATACTTTTATATAAATGAATGTTAAGGTTTCAAAGGAGGGGGGGGGCAGGGGGAGGGGTAAGGAGGGGAGGTGGGAGGGGGAGGGGTAAGGAGGGGAGGTGGGAGGGGTGAGGAGAAGGAGGAGTAGAAGCGGGAGGGGGGAAGTAACAGGTAACACACAGGTATATATAATAACGTCGGCGTTCAGTACTTATTAAGAAAGGTCACCTGCCTCTAATGTAATGCTTTGATAATGTGTGTGTGTGTGTGTGTGTGTGTGTGTGCCTCCATATCTGTGCCACAGCTGAGGGGCCGTACACAGTGAGACGCCCTTCAGAATGGTGAGAAAAACTGATCCATTAACCAGGTACAGTACTGTTATAGGACGCCAGGCTAGCAGGAGGCTGGCCAACGTTCACTAGGTGTAGTCTTCAGCATCTTGGGTTGACACACACACACACACACACACACACACACACAACCTCTACTCTAATCAGGTGTCGTATGTGTGAAGTACGACCTTGTGTGAATCTTGGCCTAGGTAACTAAGCCTTGGTTGGTGGTGGTCTAGGTCGTTGTGTTCCTCCGTCATTAGCGGTGTGTAAGCCGTCTAATGCCTCTATTATACTGCCTACACGCTTCATGGCTACCAGGGCTCCCACAAGACGGTGTTGTGCCACTGTATAAAAGACGATCTATAAGACTACACACAATGGCGGACAATGATAACGACGTTGATGATTTATTCCCCGAGTGGTGTAAGTCAGGCGGCCAAAACATCACCAGTAAATACGTGTGTTTGTCATTATAACATCAGTTGGGAGTTACCAAGATGTAAGGCGCTACTGTCACCTACTACCACTAGATGTTACCGGGGGTCTCAGATTGCCAAACTAGTGAAAGGTAAAGTCATTTATACCCTGTGTGTTACTCAATACTCCTGGATAGTTACACTCACTCACACATACGTACATGATACACTCACTCACACATACGTACATGACACACTCACTCAAATACGTACAGCCAACCACCGACCCCACCCTGGTTCTCGTGCTGGCAACTTTACCTGGCAGTACCTGGTGGAGTGTATTGAATGGTGATTGTGATTGATGGATCTATTTTCTAGTCAATCACTATCAGGATAAATATTAAACAATCCAAAGGTAGAATTTATTTATTATTAAACTATTCATCGTTATTTTAAATCATGACTAGAGTCTAAATTTTCGTATATTTGCTAAAACAATTAAAAAAATTATATTAATGAATTAGCAACTCTACATCATATTTTTTTCATTATTTAAATATATAGGAACATCAGGAAGCATTGGTGTCTGCCTAGTTGAGACGTGAACAGTTCCATGTTATCTGGTGAAGACACGAGATCTCCTCCACGGTGTGACCCATCATGTTAACACGCGTCTCTCGCGCCTCACATTCTTCACTAATGGTCACAAGGAAAAACTCGGCTGCAAGATGTCAGTTGTCATTACTTAATTAACGATGACGATCAGGCTCACACACTCTCATGACTTAGAGATATCTTAAACAGTATAACAGGTTTTTTTTGCATACTGACCCAACTGCCCAGTAAAACACACGAAGAGGAGGAAGGATTTAACGATGGGAAAATATTACACGATAAATTATTAGATTTATCGTATGATGTTGTGAGTGAGTGTCAGGAAGAGTTGTTGGCTCAGAGTTGTGTCAGTTTCCGGCTATGACGAAACACCTTGATGCTCTAGTTTTTGTGTGTTAACAGAGGCAGGGATGTTAGTGAGTGCTGTTGGCGGTAATGATAAACCTCTACTGTACCATTGACGGAGGCTGAGTGTATAATGGTGGCCACAATATGTCTCGTCTCTTACACCCGGGGCGGGGCGGGGCGGGGCGGGGCGGGAATCGTCAGCCAACACGCGGGGGGAAACGTTAAACATCGGAGTTGTAGAACGATGGAATACGCGGCCCCAAATTGATATCTTTGCTTGACAGTAAAAACGAATCTTTTCATTTTGTTAGTTACTATAAACTGTGAGACGTAGCGTATTAAACCTTCATACTGTCATCTCCGTCAGTAGCAGTGAGGACCTCGGCCAATGACCCCTCTCCAGCAGTAGGACCCCATGTAGCTACTGACCTTCTGGAGTGTGTTGATCCTTTGCCGAGTAGATTATCAATTGTCCTTACCATTTAGCGTAAACAAATAATAATAAATAATATATTGTGTCGTAAAATCATCAGTAATTTGGATAGTCTCAAGTTTGTTAGTTAGTTAATGTTAAGGCAGAAATTAGCTGAGTTAGAAGGGGGGGTAGGGGGAAGGAGGGGGGTAGGAGGGACATCTTGGTGGGGGGTTATAGGTTGGGGGGGATAAGAAACAATATTAACAGGAGATCGATCATTCTTCCCCCTCCTCCCCCCACCCCCTTTGGTAGTGTCCGGGGTGCGGGCTAGGTCACACCACCTCTGACCTGGCACCCACTAGCCACTCCTTCCCTGCCACCCAACACCTCCTTATCTCCCACCCATCTAACCCCCTTGCCACCCCACATCTCTCTCCCCCACCCCTCCAACTAACGCTCCCTCTAACCTCCCCCCTACCACTCCCATCCTTCTCTCTCCCACTCCACCTCTATCCCTTCACCTATCCAGCCATTCTTCTAGCCCCCCCCCCCTCTCTCACCCCTCCTGCCTCACATTCCCACCTGTCATAATTATTGCAGGTGGAATTAAAACTACACCTTGATCTTTATTTATCGCCACAGGTAAAAAAAAAATGGTTTCAAAATAAACTCTTATGTAAATTGTATTCATTATGTGTATTTTTATGTATATGATTATAGTGTATACATATATCAGTAGATTATATGTAGCGAGTGGTGAAGGGGAGGGTGAGGAAGACAGTGTAGCCAGTGATGAGGAAGACAGTGTAGCCAGTGATGAGGAAGACAGTGTAGCCAGTGATGAGGACGACAGTGTAGCCAGTGATGAGGACGACAGTGTAGCCAGTGATGAGGAAGACAGTGTAGCCAGTGATGAGGAAGACAGTGTAGCCAGTGATGAGGAAGACAGTGTAGCCAGTGATGAGGAAGACAGTGTAGCCAGTGATGAGGAAGACAGTGTAGCCAGTGATGAGGAAGACAGTGTAGCCAGTGATGAGGAAGATAGTGTAGCCAGTGATGAAGAAGACAGTGTAGCCAGTGATGAGGAAGACAGTGTAGCCAGTGATGAGGAAGACAGTGTAGCCAGAACAAGAGGGCTCCACCTGGTCGAACTGCTATATAGATCGTGAAGCAGAAAACTTGTATCTGTGACAAGTTGGTGGAGAGTTGGTTGGTAGTTGTTGAGGCGAACATTAGTATGTTGCAACTGACGACCGGCACACCTAGGGGGGGGGAGGTGGTGGAGTGTTCACCAGTTAGGAGTAGAGGGAGGGGGAGGTAGTAGTAGTTCACAGTTATAATGGTACTGTTTATGGAACCATGTGTGTGTGTTCGTTCTCGGTCGTTAAGGAAGGTAAACACATCATTATTTGTATCTTTCAGCATCTTTAACCAGACAGATGAGCCAAGGAATCTCTGTCTCTATCTGAGGAGTTTAAGTGTCTTGTGACAATGGTAGAGTTAACAAAGGTGTAATTTACGAGACTATGTGTACCACCAGGTGTGTACCACCAGGTGTGTTCGAGTAAAGGTAGAGGGGAAGTCTTGGGACCCATGCAGGTAAGAGCGTATTGGTGAGGGGAGGGGGCGGGGGCAGGGGCAGGGGCAGGGGCTACTCCACTGCCAAAAACGTGATGTTTGTCAAGATTTGTCAGAATGTTTGGATAATATTTTGATGACGTGGCGTTGCTTCTACTTTTTTCGTCGATTTAGTTCATAAACACACACACACACACACACACACACACTATAGTTTGTTCATTATGGAAATATTAAACAACTTCAGCGCCCAGTTTCTCTCGTCTTGGCTTGTGATTGGCCTGTTAGATAGCTTCTCATTGGCCAATTAGATAGCTTGTGATCTACCAGTTCGAAAACAAAGTACTGTAGTGTTGCAGATAACTATATTATTACTTCTACAGAGGACACTGCTACACTATCCCTTAACCTAACCTAACCTAACCTAACCAAAGTCACATTGTATGGATTAATTCTTACCTGTGTATGTGTTAGTCGCGCTACTTAGACCTCGAGTTATGTAGGAAAGTATAATTAGACGAGTTATGAAGTACTCTGGGCTATGTGGTACTCTGGGTTATGTGGTACTCTGGGCTATGTGGTACTCTGGGTTATGTGGTACTCTGGGCTATGTGGTACTCTGGGCTATGTGGTACTCTGGGTTATGTGGTACTCTGAGCTATGTGGTACCCTGAGCTATGTGGTACCCTGAGCTATGTGGTACTCTGGGTTATTTGGTACTCTGAGCTATGTGGTACCCTGAGCTATGTGGTACTCTGGGTTATTTGGTACTCTGGGTTGTGTGGTACTCTGAGCTATGTGGTACCCTGAGCTATGTGGTGGTACCCTGAGCTATGTGGTACTCTGGGTTATTTGGTACTCTGGGCTGTGTGGTACTCTGGGCTATGTGGTACCCTGAGCTATGTGGTACCCTGAGCTATGTGGTACCCTGAGCTATGTGGTACTCTGAGCTGTGGTACTCTGGGCTGTGTTGTCAAGAAAAGTGACGTTATTGATTAGTCACATCACCTATGAGAAGATCCTGTGATGGGCAGGGCAGGGCAGGGCAGGGCAGGGCAGGGTTGGGGTAGGGTAGGGGCAGGGCAGTGTAGGGCAGAGGCAGGGTAGGGTAGGGGCAGGGCAGTGTAGGGGCAGAGCAGGGCAGGGTAGGGGCAGGGCAGGGCAGGGCAGGACAGGGCAGGGGCAGTGCAGTGTAGGGTAGGGGCAGGGTAGGGTAGGGGTAGGTCAGGGTAGGGTAGGGGCAGGGCAGGGCAGGGCAGGGCAGGGGCAGTGCAGTGCAGTTTTGGGTAGGGGCAGGGCAGTGTAGGGTAGGTGGAGGGCAGGGAACCTAATCGTTAAGTTATTATAAATCTAAAGGTCCAGCCAGCCAGCCTTGTCCCATCCCACCTTCCACACAGTCACTCCCTGTCACACTACGTTCAGGTAAACAGATACTTATTACGGCTGAAGTTCAAGACACTGCCTCCTTGAACAAAAATATCACAGTAGGCATATTTTACGGTTGTTTGGAGGGCATCTTGTCCTATTAGATCTCTTAACAATTACATGAGTAAGAGATGAGGGGGTGAGGGGAGGGGGGTAGAAATTTAACAGGAAGAAAAAAAATATGAGATCTTGTTGAACTTCATAAGACGCACGTGGAACTGGTCTCTCTGTGTGTGTGTGTGTGTGGCTCTTAATAATATCTTGGCTATTTCTGAGAGCCATATGAAGAATGTATTGGGTTACCATTGTTAATATTTGATATAACTTCTTTAGTATCGTTACGCTGTTGATCATGTGTGAACGTTACTCTTAAGGTGTGGATCGTTAACTCACTAAAACCGGCTGGAGGGTTTTAGTGAGACGACAGACAAAATACAGTACACCACAACCGTTCCTGAGACACCATAAAAGCGGGTTAACATACTAGATGAGTTGGCCTTTACAGTGAAGGGCAGGAGGCAACAGCTCACTATACCAAGAAGAACTTGACGCTAAGGTTGACGGTGTGGTCTGACAAGTTCTTAATATTTGCCCTTTTTTTTTTTATTTTAAAATTAACTATCGTTTTAAGACAATGCCATTTGTTGTTTAAGTTGTTTTTGTTTCTTTTTGTGATATAGTCATTAACGGGGTGGTTCTTCACGTCTTTAGAAACACTGTAGTAAGCACAAGTATGTGTAGTAAAACCCGCAGTGACTGACCCACTCTTCAGCACAGTCTGTAGATGTGACCACAGATTACATTATGTTTATTGTGTAGCTCACATGTCTTATATTGAGTGTGTGTGTGTGTGTGTGTGTGTGTGTGTGTGGTGTGTGTGTGTGTGTGTGTGTGTGTGTGTGTGTGTGTGTGTGTGTGTGTGTATAATAATAATAATAATAATTAACTGTTTATTGAAAAAATTCTGCATCTCAAAGGCTGAAAATATACATTGGACATAAATGACTTATTACATACATTGGTGGTTTAACAAAAGCCTTCATTAGAGAAAGGTGAAGGAACATACAGTGAACATACAGATTAATGTAGGTGTTGAACAGCAAACTCGTGGTGTAGTAACTCCCTCCCAGATGGTGTTAGGAGGGACCTCACCTTGGTGTAGTAATTACCTCACAGATGGTGTTATGAGGTGTGTGTGTGTGTGTGTGTGTGTGTGTGTGTGCTTTCATTAAGTTACTCGTTATCCTCATTTCAGTATTAAAGTCAATTGCAAATATCTGACCAAGTTTTCACCTTCCAAAGTTTCTTGTAGGTGTTGGAAAGACGGGAGAGTTGGGGGGTGGGTGGCGGTGGCTGGGGACGTCCCATCATATTTGCTGGCATCATGGACGATGGCTCCAAATTCCTGTTCAAAATACGTCATTCAATAGAAAAATCATTGGTGGTTTTGACGGATGAGTACAGTCACCCCTAGACTCCATGTTAAAGACTCCCATACTCCTGTGTCATAGTTAACCAACACTGTATTAATATACCCAGCCGACCAGACAGACAGATTCTCACTCCCTTGGACACTTCACCCGAGTTCTGGAGGCTGGCGAGAAGTCCACCAAACTTTGTAAGCAACTCGCGAAAAAAAAAAAGAGAGTCGAGTCTGCAGGATCGATACGTGAAAATGTTGGTGATGTGTGTCAGTGTTGGTGATATGTGTGTATGTGTGTTACTATAGAGGGGTAGAGGTCAATGATGCCCTATGACAGTGTCCTTCAACTATTGGTCATACTCCTCTCAAGACAGCAGCGACAACTACAGTATGTCAAAAAAGTATCTGACCACACACTGTACGAAACATTATGAGACCAGTCATGATACTTATTGGGTTATGTGTTTCCTTTGGTAATGCAATGTGTATTTATTTAGGCGAAATTAATATGATATTCGGTTACCATAATTATGTAGTAGGATCAGTAGGCCACAGAGCCACACATACCAACCCTCCCTGGACATAGAGCAAAGCATATCAACCCTCCCGGGATCATAGAGCCACGTATACCAACTCTCCCGGGACATAGAGCCACGTATACCAACTCTCCCGGACATAGAGCCACGTATACCAACTCTCCCGGGACATAGAGCCACGTATACCAACTCTCCCGGGACATAGAGCCACGTATACCAACTCTCCCGGGACATAGAGCCACGTATACCAACTCTCCCGGGACATAGTAGAGCCACGTATACCAACCCTCCCGGGACATAGTAGAGCCACGTATACCAACTCTCCCGGGACATAGAGCCACGTATACCAACTCTCCCGGGACATAGAGCCACGTATACCAACCCTCCCGGGACATAGTAGAGCCACGTATACCAACCCTCTCGGGACATAGAGCCTCGTATACCAACTCTCCCGGGACATAGTAGAGCCACGTATACCAACTCTCCCGGGACATAGAGCCACGTATACCAACTCTCCCGGGACATAGTAGAGCCACGTATACCAACCCTCTCGGGACATAGAGCCTCGTATACCAACTCTCCCGGGACATAGTAGAGCCACGTATACCAACTCTCCCGGGACATAGAGCCACGTATACCAACTCTCCCGGGACATAGAGCCACGTATACCAACTCTCCCGGGACATAGTAGAGCCACGTATACCAACCCTCTCGGGACTTAGAGCCACGTATACCAACTCTCCCGGGACATAGAGCCCATTAACCTACATGAGGTACTCTGTGTGTCTTTAGTGTGAGATGAATAAGCACAAGAGCTGCCACTTCAAGATTATCCCCCTTCAACGCTAGGGCTCAACTCTCAACGTCCCATCATGCCCCCTCAACGCTAGGGCTCAACTCTCAACGTCCCACCTTGCCCCCTCAACGCTAGGGCTCAACTCTCAACGTCCCACCTTGCCCCCTTCAACGCTAGGGCTCAACTCTCAACGTCCCACCTTGCCCCCTCAACGCTAGGGCTCAACTCTCAACGTCCCACCTTGCCCCCTCAACGCTATATTTTATCCACCAACGCTCTACAGTGTTGATGTGCTAAGAACATCCTTCAACTCTCTGGCAGATCCTTTATGGCCACTGCCAAATCGTCCGCGTTAGATCATGTTTCTCAACACCAGATTTAACGCAGTAATGGAGACGATTATTGCTGAAGCTGTCATCTCAACGTCTTAAACTTATGTTTCAACGCCTTAATTAATCATCTTGCAAACACCATAACTCCTCACACACACACACACACACACACACAGAGCTGATCCTACAACACATCGAGTGATCCCTCAGCTGGGAGAGCTTGGCTAAATTGTGAATGGAATCCAATTTAAAAAGTTTGTGAGTTTTAGATTTGCAAGGTGCCACGATTAGAGTAACTTAGGTAATGAACTTATTTAGCTGAGCACGATAATGGGCGGAGGAGCGCCACCCGACGGCTGCCTAGTAAGTTTTGGTTGTTTCTATTTTATATTTACAGTGTGTGTGTGTGTGTGTGTGTGTGTGTGTGTGTGGTCAGTAATGTTATGGTGTTGGATGTCACAGAGATGTTATAGTGTTCTGTGTTATGGTAGATATCGTGCCGTGGTGATAGTGTGTGTAAAGGTGGAATTTAGATGATGATGGTGCTGCAGCTGCATTAATGGCGTCCTAGTGTAGCACCTGTATGTTGGAGAAGGTTTGGAGTACCTGTCCCATCCTTACCTCACTTAATTACTGGGCACTCACCTGAAGACACTCTACCTCGCAATGCAGTATCCCCCCCCTCCCCCCACCTACTGGACCACCACCAATAAGTACCCCCCCCCCCCACCTACTGGACCACCACCAATAAGTACACCCCCCACCTACTGGACCACCACCAATAAGTACCCCCCCCCCCCCCCACCTACTGGACCACCACCAATAAGTACCCCCCCACCTACTGGACCACCACCAATAAGTACCCACCCCCACCTACTGGACCACCACCAATAAGTACCCTCCCCCCCACCTACTGGACCACCACCAATAAGTACCCACCCCCCCACCTACTGGACCACCACCAATAAGTACCCACCCCCACCTACTGGACCACCACCAATAAGTACCCCCCCCACCTACTGGACCACCACCAATAAGTACCCTCCCCCCCACCTACTGGACCACCACCAATAAGTACCCACCCCCCCCACCTACTGGACCACCACCAATAAGTACCCACCCCCCCCCCCACCTACTGGACCACCACCAATAAGTACCACCCCCCACCTACTGGACCACCACCAATAAGTACCCCCCCCCCACCTACTGGACCACCACCCATAAGTACCCACCTCCCCCCACCTACTGGACCACCACCAATAAGTACCCACCCCCCCCCCCCCCCACCTACTGGGCCTATCCCCTCAAGCACCCTTCAGTACAGGTCTTAACACTCAAACTAGTTCGTTATTGGTCCGTCTTCTTCTTCTTCTTTTTCTTCTTCCTTGAGTTTTCTTGTTGAATTTTTAATTGTTATAATTTTTATTTTCTTGTTTTCGTTTTATTTGTTTTGTTGTCTTATTATTATTTTAAATTTTCAGTTTTCTCGTTTTCTTTTGAGTTTTCTTGTTTCTTCTGAGTTTTCTTCTTCTCTTATTCATCGTTTCTTAAAGGTTTTGGGTCAATTCTTCATCTTTGTATTGGCCGTTACTTGGCGTTCGTTCCTTACTGCATTATCCCATTTTCTGGACAGTTTTTTTTTATGCCCTTCCTAAGACTGACGGTTTGGGGATTAATTAGGGCTGAATAATGAACCCCGTATAATGAGATCCATTATTCATGAGTTATAATGAGTCTGTGAATACCGACCGTGGGGGGAGGGGGGGGGGGGCAGTCCTGGCAACGTGTCACTCACTCACTCCCTCATTCACGCCCTTACTCACGCCCTTACTCACGCTCTAGCTCACTCACGCTCTCATTCACGCCCTCACTCACGTCCTTACTCACGCCCTCACTCACTCTCTTGCTCACTCAGGCTCTCGCTCACTCACTTACCGCCCTTACCGTCACCATACCCATACTATGCGTCACCATACCCACACTATGCGTCACTATACCCACACTATGCGTCACCATACCTACATTATGCGTAAGGTAGGTCCTCTGCATCAGCCACCTCCTTCATCCTCCTCCTCCTCCTTCCTGGGTCTCCCCCTCCTCCTCCTCCCTGGGTCTCCTCTTCCTCCTCCTCCTCTCTGGGTCTCCTCTTCCTCCTCCTCCTCCCTGGGTCTCCTCTTCCTCCTCCTCTTCCTGCGTGTCTCCTCTTCCTCCTCCTCCTAGATAAGATCACCTGTCGTATAAAAGAATTAAACATAATAACACGATAATATTCATAATAAAAGTAACAAAAATAACAATAGTAACAATAATAGAAGTTCAGTAAAGTATTTTTTGTTTTCCAAGAAAGTTTATGATGTTGGCAAAGTTTGTTTCTCTATCCTTAGAAAAAATAAATAAATATCTAAGTTGTGGCGAAAAAAATAATAATAATAATGACTTACAAGTTTTATTTCTTTGTTGGAGTTAAGAAATAAACTGTAAGTTGGAAGGTAGATGGTGGGTTGAGTATTTCTTTTAACTAACGCAAATAACTGTGTATTAAATCCTAACTTTAATCATAATTTTATCTACAGATTAACATATAACCTGTAGTAATTGTCTTATCATTAGTTATGAGACTTTTGAATTAGTTGTTATAATCGTACTAAAATTTCTACAGTCACTCCAAAAAACTATCTGTACTCGGGGTGATCGATGAGTTCCACACTGAACACTATGACTCCTGTTGTCTCTGTAGGGTTGTCAAAATCCTTCGTCCGTTATGTCATATTTTTTCAACACAATTTTGTATCGATAATTTTTTGGGGCAACTTTACTTAGACATTTTAAAAGTAATTGTGATATGAAATTATACTCAAGTGTTTATAAGTGTGGTTGTTAGGTAGTTATAAAGGCAGTGGTTGGTTGTTAGCTAGTTATAAGTGCAGAGATTGTAATGGCCCCAGTAGTGTGTGCGTCAGAGACCGGGAATCGATAACTGGTAAGAATAACTCTTTGTCTTGACGCAAAATTGAGTGTATTTTATGCAGTATTTTTATAAAGGACGCAAATTTTCTGACTTGACGCAAATTTTCGGACTCTTGACGCAAATTTTCGGACTCTTGACGCAAATTTTCGGACTCTTGACGCAAATTTCAGTGTATTTTACGCAGTATTTTCCGATTCCTCACTCAACTTAGAGAGTAAAACGTAAACAGCCACGTCTATTGGCCAGGGTGACGTACACTCCTCACCATAGACGAATATGTCCGACCACTAGTTGTGATTCCTGCGTCATGGTAGTAGTCCTGCCCTCCTAGTATCTGTGAGGCTACTAGTAGAGAAAATATATCATCGACAGTCAAATAGTAGGCTTTTTCTACTGGTAAAATCCTTGACCAGCGCTAGTACCCGGGACTTACAGCTTGCATCGTCTCGTAATATGTGTGTCGGCTAATGTCCCCTTGCCAGCACGCGTCATAAAAGGTAGAAATATTATAGAAATTCGTTCAATCATAACGTCATTGTAATTGGACATGGCATCATAACACACCTGTAATTGCTGTATTTGTAAATGAATGTAATATTGGATTATAGTGTTTCTTATGTTGTTCGAAGCGATTCCCTTGCAACCTCGGTGTTATGTACGTGTTATTGTATTCATTTTCAACTACATCAGGTCGTGGGGGGAGGAGGTGTCTACACAGTGAGGTCATCTCCCTTTAACAACATCTTTTAGGCTACATCACAGTTTTTATTTATTTTAACAGGTAACCTAATAGTGTGGCAAAGGACCTTATTATTATTATTATTATTATTATTATTATTATTTACCGGTGACTGGTATCGTCAGCAGCAGTAGTAGTGGAAATAAAAACAGTAATTACCTGCATTATTGAAATTGAGTCTGAATTGGTCTTTAAGTGGCATTACAGACACAGTTGGGTGGGTGGGTGGGTGGGTGGCACATCTGGTAGTTGAGGTGTAGAAGTACCGAGTGTTGTGTGTGGATAAAACCAAAAAGGGGGTAGAAATAAGGATTCGGGTTCACTTGGGCTAACTAGGATTCAGGTTCACGGGTTCAATAGGATTCAAATTCACTTGGGTTCAGATTCATCGGGGTTCAGATTCACTAGGATTCAGATTCACTAGGATTTAGATTCACTAGGATTCAGATTCACTTGGGTTCAGATTCACTAGGATTCAGATTCACTAGGATTCAGATTCACTGGGGTTCAAATTCACTAGGATTCAGATTCACCGTGGTTCAGGTTCACCAGGGTTCTGGATTTACATTGTTGTGGACACAGTAGTTGTTGTTGTAGGAGACAGTATGATAAGGGCCACGAGCGTCAAACTGCTGTGTTGTCGTACAAGTTATAATTACTATTAGACGGTATAAGAGTGAACTATAAGACATCTTGTTTGCTCTATGAGGCGGCGATCAATGAACAAAATCTGTATAATATAAACACACACACACACGAAAATTAAAAAAAATTGTGTTAGGTGTATGGAACCCAAAAAATATACACCGTTTATACACCAAATCCCTATAAAAGTGTCAAAATCTGTTTGGGTGAGAGCGGGGGAAAAAAATGGCGTTTATATAGCGGGTTCCTGTAAAAGTTATCAAAATATGCGGGGGCAAACTCGATGGGGAATGGTGGTGATACACGCTAAGCCGCCGTACCAGTCCCTCCCACCAAGAGTTATCTGGGGGAGGGAGGGGGATACTCACCGTGTGGACTAGAGGGAGAGAGAAAGCGCTTTATCTGGCAGTTGGTTGGCGGATGGAAGAGACTCGATGGTGGTATGATCGCTCGTAATACAAGAGTCCTATACATATTGATTCCTTTTTTTTTTAAGTTTGTTTTATATTGGAGCCAATGTTGACAAAGTGGCCATTCTTAGGGATATAATTGGTTGACTGATGAGGTGACGTCTCAGGGTATAGGGGGGATATGTATTGTATCTGATTGTTGATTGGCCTATAGGAAGAAAATAAATGACGTCAGAGAGATAAGGACCAATTAAACACGTCCTTGTAGCGTTATTATTACACCAGGAATAAATATTAATGCTGATAAAAGATGTTGTTGTTTTTTTTGAGTCACTTGTGGATTATCTTGGATCTTATCTCAGCCGTAACTTAGGAGAGAATTATCATTTTGCTTCTTACAGCTGCTGGCACAATAGACCGTCCTCAGTCTTGGTGGCAAGGCAAAACGTAATTATCCTGTCAATAATTTTTCATTTTGTATCCCTGGCATAATCATGGGTTGTTGGACCTGCTGAGATCATGGGTTAACTGTGTGGTGGACTCTACTGACTGTGGGTGTTGGTGGACCTGCTGAGATCATGGGTTGACTGTGTGGTGGACTCTACTAACTGTGGGTGTTGGTGGACCTGCTGAGATCATGGGTTGACTGTGTGGTGGACTCTACTAACTGTGGGTGTTGGTGGACCTGCTGAGATCATGGGTTGACTGTGTGGTGGACTCTACTAACTGTGGGTGTTGGTGGACCTGCTGAGATCATGGGTTGACTGTGTGGTGGACTCTACTAACTGTGGGTGTTGGTGGACCTGCTGAGATCATGGGTTGACTGTGTGGTGGACTCAACTAACTGTGGGTGTTGGTGGACCTGCTGAGATCATGGGTCGACTGTGTGGTGGACTCAACTAACTGTGGGTGTTGTACCATGGAGCCTCAGGTAGCTGTTTCTTGACTGTTACTGTGAGTGTGATTGACGGTGTTGCTGACTCGAAGTACTGGTGGGGGGGAGTTACGTGGCCACACTCACACGGATAAAGTAACGACGGTGTTAGTGTGTGTTCCTGCCTCCAGCGGTGGTGCTCTTTGATTAAGTTACTTATAAGAGACCCGCGAAACTTTGAACAAGACAAGAGTATTTCTGTTTCTGGCAAGGTGAGTATGGGTATACCTGATAGGGCAGGGCAGGGAGGGTGAGGCAGGGCAGGGAGGGCGAGGCAGGGCAGGGAGGGCGAGGCAGGGCAGGGAGGGCGACGCAGGGCAGGGAGGGCGAGGCAGGGCAGGGAGGGCGAGGCAGGGCAGGGCCGCCTTTCCCCCCACTATCCACCGTAAAAGGCGGGAAGCTCAACATAACTCGCCGTATGTCCCTCCCTTTGTTAATTCACCCTGTGATTAGCCAGTAATTATTTATTACAATATAATCTACCATCGCGAATTTAATCGTAGGTGGTAATTATAGGTGCGTGGCCCCTCCCCTCCCCGGTAGCCGCGCCTCATAAATGGCTTCTCGCGGTCATAAGTTTGGGGCCGGCGTTGGTGTTGGCCGCCGCCATGTTTGCAGAAAGGTCAGATTAGCGGCTATTCTCCGTCAAGCAGCGCTACATATGTGTCGTCCACCGCTAACTTTAGCGTCGCCGCACACCTCCCAATATTGCTTTAATCCCAAGAATATTACTGTTTATGCTGACGTTGTGAGATGTAGGGCGGCCGGGTGCAGTGTAGCGGAGGATAGAAGCAATAAACACATCTCACGGTGTCGACGATAATTAATTAAATATATCACCATTGCTTCCGTTATGAGAAGTAATTAGAGACACCTTACTTACCTGTGATTATAGCGTGCCGCACCACCCGCTGCGGATATGGATTATTACTCCCACTTTTTTGCCTTTATTGGTTACTCACGCCATATTTACATATCATTTAAGTTCTCGATAATGGCAATCAATGTCAGTCAAAGATATGTGGGGGGGAAATTCTGTTATACATTACGGCGATACATGCATACTGATGAGGTGGCCCCGTGAACCCCCTGCGCCTCATACTCACCCCTTCATACTGCTCCCTGTACTCACCCTTCATACTGCTCCCTGTACTCACCCTTCATACTGCTCCCTGTACTCACCCTTCATACTGCTCCCTGTACTCACCCTTCATACTGCTCCCTGTACTCACCCTTCATACTGCTCCCTGTACTCACCCTTCATACTGCTCCCTGTACTCACCCTTCATACTGCTCCCTGTACTCACCCTTCATACTGCTCCCTGTACTCACCCTTCATACTGCTCCCTGTACTCACCCTTCATACTGCTCCCTGTACTCACCCTTCATACTGCTCCCTGTACTCACCCTTCATACTGCTCCCTGTACTCACCCTTCATACTGCTCCCTGTACTCACCCTTCATACTGCTCCCTGTACTCACCCTTCATACTGCTCCCTGTACTCACCCTTCATACTGCTCCCTGTACTTACCCCTCATACTGCTCCCTGTACTCACCCTTCATACTGCTCCCTGTACTCACCCCTTCATACTGCTCCCTGTACTCACCCTTCATACTGCTCCCTGTACTCACCCTTCATACTGCTCCCTGTACTCACCCTTCATACTGCTCCCCCTACTACCCCTCACGTAAAATAAGCCATAATACACCGGTTGAAATACGTTCATCTAATAAAATAGGTAATTGCCACACGTAATTGGAGAAATAGATGGAATTATAGGGAATATAACATATAATAGGAAGGAATAGGTTCATACTCAGTGAAAAATAGGTTGAGGTTTGTTTACACGATGGAAAAAATTGGAAGAAATAGGTATTTGTGTACAATTAATTTATCCGAATTTTTATAACAAACTCTCAGTGTTGACATGTAGTAAATTGCCATTGTATAGTACTTAATGAATTGCCATAAGTTGTCATCCATCTCATCTTTCTCATTATCTTTGCCATATTATTACTTATGGTGGAAATCTGGATGGGAGTTGCCATGGACACTAGCTAAAGGTTGCCATGTGAGTGAGTACTCTTCTGTGGGTTGCCATAGATATACTGGCTAAAGGTTGCCATATGAGTACTCTTTCTGTAGGTTGCCATAATCAATGTCAACTTGCCACCATCAGGAAGTGTGAGGGCGGTAAATCACAAACGTAATTATTGTCGCTGTGAAATGCTTATCGTTAAATCTATTCCTGACAGTTGAATGTAAGGTCACCGTCTTACCTTCCTTCCTCTTCCTTCGTTCTCCTCTCCCCTCCTCTTCCTCTTCTCTCTCCCCTCCCTCTTCCCTCATACCGCTTCTCTTCTTATCCTCTTCCTTATCCTCCTTATACAATTCTCTTCCTTCTCATCCTTCTTCCTCCTCCTCCTTCTTCTTCCTCGCATCCTCATCCCTTCCTGGTATTGCCTCTCCGCCTCATCCCTCACCATTCTGTTTACCCCTCCCATACCCCCCTCCCATACCTATTCCTACCCACTACCTCTTATCATCATCGTTCTATCCTACTATCTCTGCCTGTCAACGCCCTCCCCCACCACCACCACCCCTATCCGCCCCCCACCACCACCACCACCACCCCTACTCGCCCCCACCACCACCACCCCTACCCGCCCCCCACCACCACCACCCCTACTCGCCCCCACCACCACCACCACCCCTACTCGCCCCCCACCACCACCACCCGCCCCCTACCACCAAGAGGGGGGAGTACGGGGCGTGATGGTGGGTGGGACGCCCTCTGCTTTACACGCCCACTGGTTATCGACTATTAACGTAAAATATATATTCTTCGACAGGTGTATTGGTCACCTCACCTGCCTGATGTCCACGCCCCCACGCCCGCCCCCCCCCCCCCCCCCAGTTATCCGATAATGGTCGATAATGTGGGACAACCTACAGAAGGGAGTCGAGTTTGAGTAACACTGATTTAGCATGTCCAATTGTTGCCACACATGTGCTGATGATTACGGCGAGGTGGTGCGCAGTTTAAAGACATGTGCGTGTACGATATATGTGTGTATGTGTGTGTGTGTGTGTGTGTGTGTGTGTGTGTGTGTGTGTAAGTACATAATAGTGTTGTTCGTGGCTAATAACCTTGATACAGTATAACATAAGGGCCAGATTACCTTAAGTGTGTACAGTATACTTCCTCTTGTGCTTCCAGTCAAACCAAGCATAGTGTAGGTAGAGAGAGAGAGAGAGAGAGAGAGTTTTGAGACTTTCCTACGTCGAGTTAATTATATTTATTTTCTCTCTTTTCAGGTAAATCCCAAAAGACGCAGCACTTGTTTGTCTACTCACCTGCGTGTTGACCAGGTACTATACGTCATAACACAGGTAACGAAAGGTGGAATAGAAGTTGGTATTATATAGAAACTTATTACAAATACTTCCATATATATGTGTTTACAAAATATAGTGAACTCTCTTTTACCGGATTATTTGGAGAGGAAAGTCCCTTATATCGAGAGTCCGTTATATGTGAAATGCTCCATCTAACATTATATGGAGACAGAAGTTCGTTATATTGAAGTTTTACTGTACATTAAGAATCCTTGAGGGTTAGGTTTAGGTTTAGGTTAGGTTTAGGTTTAGGTTAGGTTCAGGTTAGGTTAGGTTAGGTTAGGTTCAGGTTAGGTTAGGTTCAGGTTAGGTTAGGTTAGGTTAGGTTAGGTTCAGGCTAGGTTCAGGTTCAGGTTAGGTTAGGTTTAGGTTAGGTTAGGTTAGGTTAGGTTAGGTTCAGGTTTAGGTTAGGTTAGGTTAGGTTAGGTTAGTGTTGCGGCGACCAGGTTTATCGCCTCACCTGCCAGGAACACGACCTGAGGTTTGTTACTGTTACTTGGGAATAATAAACGTTATAATGTCAAAAGGGACGTTAGTGTGACACAAGTAACGGTATAGTGACACAATTAACGGTATAGTGACACAAGTAACGGTGTAGTGGTGGCAGCGGCGGTGGTGATGGAAGTTGTGGTGGCGCCGGAGACCTCGCCACAACTGATGACCTTCTGCTACTACTACTACTATTTTTTTTTAAAGGGCCTCCAGCCTCCTCCAATAGCCACACCTTCGCCGCCATTTTATTACCTTAATATTAAATATCCTAATACATAAGTAGCTATCCTACCTGTGTTGAGTTAGTTGAGCTACAGATCTATGCGGCATTCAGTGACTGTTGCCTCATAGTCAATATCTGCAACTGTTGTCGGCTTTGGGGGCCGATGCTCTCGTTCCCCTGAGGCAGAGCAAAGCCGACCTAAGGAGAGAGAAAGACAGTCGACATCTCAACCAGGCTGTAACATAACTTCTGGGCTGCTGCTTCTGTTCGGAGATCACCTCCGCGAGTCTGGCATAGAAGCATCTTGCACTTGGTCCCATCCCACCAGAGGTTGTGAACACTTCTACTACTACTACTACTTTGCTGTCACTCGGAATCTAGTATGACGATCATCCAGCTATGATACAATGATGTGAATTATTAGGGATGTCACCTAGGTTGGTGAGTTCTGAGGTGACTAAAGAGGCCGATACGGGACCGGCAGGGTCGTTCACAGGTGTTGCACATGTCGGGGGCTACATCTAGTGCGGGAGGGGCGGCGGCAGCGTCTTTCCGTCGTTGGCGCTTGTCTGCCTCGGTAAGCAGTCGGGTTAACTCGAAAGTATTGACACCTTCTCGTGTGGTGCTCCTCCAAGCGTTACGGTGTGGAGTAATCGTCTCCCAGGTGAGGGGGTCAATTTGGCACTTGTTCAGGTTTGTCTTAAGACTATCCTTATACCTTTTCAGTTGCCCGCCAGCGTTACGTTTACTATTAGTTAGGTGACTGTAAAGTAGCTGCTTTGGCAGTCTACTGTCGTCCATGTGGGTAACACGGCCGGGTCCAGAACAAAAACCCTACCGGACAAAACCCACCCTTATCGGACAAAACCCACCCTTATCGGACAAAACCCACCCTTATCGGACAAAACCCACCCTTATCGGACAAAACCCACCCTTATCGGACAAAACCCACCCTTATCGGACAAAACCCACCCTTACCGGACAAAACCCACCCTTATCGGACAAAACCCACCCTTATCGGACAAAACCCACCCTTATCGGACAAAACCCACCCTTATCGGACAAAACCCACCCTTATCGGACAAAACCCACCCTTATCGGACAAAACCCACAACGGACAAAATCCCCTCATAGTAAAAAATATATAAAATTCTATTGAAAGTTTATAATAGCGAACATCATAAAACGTAATTTATATGATAAAGAATAAATTACAACTATATAAGCAACATGTACCTCAGGTTAAAAAATATGACAAAATCTAATTGAAGTTTTTATTATTTTCTTACAAATGCACTTTGACAATATCTCTTACTAAGACGATGTTTGGACCAAATGAAGTGTAGCTTATACTGGACTATAGTCATATCATAAGCCTATATTATGCCCAATGCCTCTCAGTATGTCTTACGGCCGTCTCTAAAATCAACACAGGGATTTCTGAGTCGTTTGTGAAGTGGTTGTCCTCTCGCGTCAAGTGTAAGATGCATGGACACAATGGCTGCGTCTTTCCTGATGCACTCAATAGCAGTCCAAATTGTAGGGTGAGAGTAGCCCACAGCCCACGATTGCAGCCATCACAGAGGTTGTTGGTGCGGTATTGTAGTTATAGGTTTACATTCCATTTCTCTGGTGGGGATAATGAAGGAATCCTCCGTCCTGGTGTGTGGTTGTGGTCTACGGTGGATATTATATTTTGGACATCCAGATCTGTTGTAAGGTTGCCGGTGCAGGAGAGAGCCGGAACATTCCCAGCGTTTGGTTGAAGAAGACGGAGACCTCTGTGTGTATAGCCACGATGGCATAGTTTTTCTCCACCTTTATTGCTGCGTATATTTGTTTTGTCCTAGTTATATTAACTGCACAATTTCACTAATAATGATAACAGTGTAAATCACAAAGTAATTCACAATACACTTGTAATTAAAATACTAAATGAAACTTGTAAGAGAACTAGAAACGAGCTATCATCTTCCGACTGTATTCAAACACTGCTTAAGGAAAACTGAACAAGTGCACAAGGTTTGTGTACGGTTCGCCTCTCGGTCCACACATCATTAAACAGACCTGAGAGACCAGAGACTGTGAGGTCACGGGTCCCCTGAGGTCACACAATGTGAGGACAGTATTGATATTTGTAAGAAATTGTTAAAACTTTAAATGAGTTTGTTTTATTTTCTACCACGAGGTAAATATTGAGGCTTAAATAGAGCTTTAATTTATTTGTTTCCATATAACCTACACTTCATGATACTCCATACACACATTGTCATAGTAAGAGATGCTATCAAAGTGAATTTGAAAGAAATTTATTGAAAACTTTCAATAAATTGCTTTATTTTTTACTATAAGGCGATTTTGTCCGTTGTTGGTTTTGTCCGGTGGGGTTTTGTCCGTTGTTGGTTTTGTCCGGTGGGGTTTTGTCCGGTGGGGTTTTGTCCGGTGGGGTTTTGTCCGGTGGGGTTTTTGTTCGTATCCCAACACGGCCAGTCCAGCGTAGTTGTCCATGGATAATGATAGCCTCGATGCTCCTACAGTTGGTGTCAGCGAGAATACTGGCATGTGTTCTCTTGTCTTCCCAGCGAACTCGGAGGATGTAACGTAGACTACGTTGGTGAAAGTTTTCAAATGCCTTGAGGTGCCTCCTGTATGTGACCCATGTCTCGCTGCCATAGAGCAGGCTGGGGAGGACCACTGCTCGGTATACATGCAGCTTTGTAGATAATTTCAGCTCCTTACAGATGAAGACCTCGGATATCACTCATATATCCACCCAACCTGTGTTTGAAGCTATCCAGCGTATTAGAGTTAATGATGATGTTTGGTAACTTGTTCCATTCATCCACTACTGTTTCCAAACCAATGTTTACCTATTTCCCGCCTAAATCTAAATTTGTCTAATTTATAACCATTGTTACGAGTTCGCTCCTGGTTGGATAGTTTGAGTGCCTTTGTTATGTCAGGTGTGCGCAGGTGTTGTGAGGCGCAGGTGTTGTGAGGCGCGGGTGTTGTAAGTCCCGGGTGTTGTAAGTCCCGGGTGTTGTAAGTCCCAGGTGTTGTAAGTCCCGGGTGTTGTAAGTCCCAGGTGTTGTAAGTCCCGGGCGTTGTAAGTCCCGGGTGTTGTAAGTCCCGGGTGTTGTAGGTCCCTGGTGTTGTAAGTGTTTGTCGTGGTAAAGATTTAATGGACAGAGTATAATAAAACACATACGACCACTTGTCTTGTGATGGCCGGAGAAGAATTGTACAGTTTTTATGAGATTGACTTAAAACTTGAAGACTGTGTTACCATCGCGTACTACACAACAGGAGCATATTGTCATACTTGTAGTACAGTTGTGACCTTGCAACACACACACACACACAACCATAACCTAAAACACTTTGTGCATAGATGAGGATATTGTACACATGGCATATATTGCCTTGTACTGTACACCTGTTATATGTGACCTCGTACACCTGCCTGTGATATATGTGACCTCGTACACCTGTCTGTGATACACGTGACCTCATACAGCCAGGTAGACTACGTTGAAGTGACCATCTAGAAGGAGAGAGAGAGAGAGACAGAGAGAGAGAGAGAGAGAGAGAGAGAGAGACACACACACAAAACCCCTTGAAACCGAGAGAGAGAGAGAGAGAGAGAGAGAGAGAGAGAGAGAGAGAGAGAGAGAGAGAGAGAGAGAGAGCCCCCTTGAAACCGACTCTACCGCTGACTCTCTCTAGTTTGAGATTCTTGTCACATATAACACATTCTTAGTAGGTGTCGGAAACTTCTTTATTGCAGGTCGAGTTATCTTAGTATTCTTAACACATTCCTGGAATTTCGTAGCTGGTTTTTTCGTTTTTATTTATATCACGAATTTTATCAATGTGTTAATGGCTTAGCTAACTTACCATCCACACACACTATATTATTTAACACGTTATATAAAAGAATTTGTTGGTATATTTTTGTTGTATTTGGTTTGATATAAAAAAATTATCCGTTCTTGTAAAGGATTTTAGTTTTTTTGTTTTTTGTTTTTTAGAAGTTTCGGTTATAATTTTGAGTGTATTAACGTAGTATTTATATGTGGCCAGAGAGAGATGGTTCCACACACTGGCCTCACTGAATTTCGAGTGATTGTGGGGGATACGAGAAGCCCCGCTCAAGTAGTGGTTCAACCCTGACTATCACGGTGTTATATGTTATCTTCATTCTTCCTCTCCTGCTCCTTCTCCAAGTGTTCCTGTTCCCCCTTCTTCCTTCCTTTCGCTTCATCTATTTTTCTTACCGTCATCTCTTCATCATCATCACTATCATCCTTTCTCTTCCTATTCAAATGACATCTCACCCACATCCCCACAGATGACCCCCCACATACACCACATCCCCTCCCCCACATACACCACATCCCCTCCCCCTCATACACCACATCCCTTCATTGGACCACACCCCCTCCCTCCAGATGACCACCACACCCCCTCCTTCCAAATGACCACACCCCCTCCCCCACAGATAACCCCCCACATACACCCCTCCCCCCACTCTATACACCCCATTGTGAGGTTCAGTTACGTTGATCACTAGAGTCACCTGTAGCAGTAAAGTCACCTGTAGCAGTAGAGTCACCTGTAGCAGTAGAGTCACCTGTAGCAGTAGAGTCACCTGTAGCAGCAGAATCACCTGTAGCAGTAGAGTCACCTGTAGCAGTAGAATCACCTGTAGCAGTAGAATCACCTGTAGCAGTAGAATCACCTGTAAAAGTCGTGTCGCTTCTCCTCCTGAACCACGAACCAGTGAACCCGGAGCACTAGACTGATACATTATTCTGTCCATAACTGCTTCGGATTCAAGAGTCTGAATCTCTGGGTTCGTGGTTTAGAAGAGGTGACCAGGATCTTCTGTGAGGGAGTGATTACCAGGCCTCTTATAGTGTAATGCCTCCTAACCTAACCTAACCTAACCTAACTTATGTCTGTGTACTTGTACGTCTTCAAGTGTTGAATCTTATAAAGGGGAATCTAGTCTCGGTTATGCAAGGTCACTCCTGTATTGTCTTGGCTGTGAGTGACGGAGGTGGTGTTGTGAGTGACGGAAGTGGTGTTGTTAGTGACGAAGGTGGTGTTGTTAGTGACGGAGGTGGTGGTGGGAGTGACGAAGGTGTTGTGAGTGACGGAGGTGTTGTGGATGTTGGAGGTGGTGATGGGAGTGACGGAGGTGGTGTTGGGAGTGACGGAGGTGGTGGTGAGAGTGACGGAGGTGGTGGTGGCAGTGATGGAGGTGTTGCGAGTGACGGAGGAGGTGTTGGGAGTGACGGAGGTGGTGTTGGGAGTGACGGAGGTGGTGGTGGCAGTGATGGAGGTGTTGGGAGTGACGGAGGAGGTGTTGGGAGTGACGGAGGTGGTGTTGGGAGTGACGGAGGTGGTGGTGAGAGTGACGGAGGTGGTGTTGTGAGTGACGGAGGTGTTGTGAGTGACGGTGGCGGTGTTGTAAATGTTGGAGGTGGTGATGGGAGTGACGGAGGTGGTGTTGTGAGTGACGGAGGTGGTGGTGGCAGTGATGGAGGTGTTGTGAGTGACGGAGGTGGTGTTGTGAGTGACGTAGGTGTTGTGAGTGACGGAAGTGGTGGTGGGAGTGACGGAGGTGTTGTGAGTGACGGAGGTGGTGGTGAGTGACGGAGGTGGTGTTGTGAGTGACGGAGGTGATGTTGTGAGTGATGGAGGTGGTGTTGTGAGTGACGGAGGTGGTGGTGTGAGTGATGGAGGTGGTGTTGTGAGTGACGGAGGTGGTGGTGTGAGTGATGGAGGTGGTGTTGTGAGTGACGGAGGTGGTGGTGGGAGTGACGGAGGTGTTGTGAGTGACGGAGGTGTTGTGAGTGACGGAGGTGTTGTGAGTGACGGAGGTGGTGGTGAGTGACGGAGGTGGTGTTGTGAGTGACGGAGGTGATGTTGTGAGTGACGGAGGTGGTGGTGTGAGTGATGGAGGGTGAGCTGTAGCCTACATTCACCAGCTTGAGCGTTGACCTGTAATGGTGGTCGTCCTTTATCTTTATTGGACACACACACACACACACACACACACACACACACACACACTCTCTAGGTCACCCGCCTCTTGTAGTCAAATAAGGTATTCGCTGTGACTAAGGTCGTAGAGAGACGGTGTTGGGTGACTACGGGAGGGTGTGATGAAACTGTCCATGGTGAGGAGGAAGGAAGGCCAGGAGGAGACGCGTTGGGTGGACAGAGACGTCGCCGCTGCTGGAGACCTGCCACAGGAGACGGCAAGGGCGGTATTTATTGCTGGACGGCAGAATCACCGTCTCCACCGCCCCGACCGCAACGCTTCATTAATGTCTCTGTGTACTGGCGGTAACCAACCCCCTTAACAATACTCTGGCTATCACTCACCGCGCCAGACAGACAGACAGACAGACAGCAGTAAACTGAAGACCCCCTCCCTCTTCCCCCCTCTCTCCTCCCCCTCCCCACCTCCCCTGAACCTTGCGTCTCTCACTCCTGCCTTCCCCCACTTTCTACCCGCGTCTACCACATCTCAGTCACCCCCTACCAAGGCCGGCACGCCACGCCCCTCTCTCGTATTCTCAGAGCGCCGCTGTTAACTAGACATCCTCCGCTATCTGGGACGTTGTAGCGATTACCAGGAAGCGGGCGGCGGCGGGGCAGTATCGAGGTAGTAACTCACACTATCTTAACTCTGCGGAGGAGACTTAGACGACCTAACAAAGTCCCACCATAACTCTCGGCCAAGGAGGACATTTTAAAACCCACCGGGCAATTTTAAAGCCGTCGGACCATTACTGTGTTGCAGGAGGCCTTCACATTGTGTGTAATTTATACCCCAACAAAAACTGTGAAGGTAGTGGGTCTGGGGGGCCATAACGAGCTGCAGTGGTCGGCGGGGTTGGGTTGGGTATATGGGTCCCGCTTCTCTACAAACAACCCCGACATCTTTTCATTGGCAGGATAATATAATTTCCACAAGACCTTCGGCGGGATACTGGGTTACCGACGGGGGGGGGGGGGGGTGGTGGTGGTGGTGGTGGCGGCGGCGGCGGCGGCGGCTTAGTGTGACCTCCAACTACTGCACTGTCACTCTCCAGGTCACTTGTCAGACACACGTTCTGTACATGACCTCTTGCGTTTACACATACATAATGGATAAATGTCTTTGTGGTAGATGTGGTGGCCCAGATGTGTAATTAAGCGGGGAGAGGCAGTGTGTGGGAGGAGGTGTGTACGCTACAGGAGCCTCACTTTGCCTGGTGGGGGGCCGCTGCACTCTCTCCCTCACCGCTCTACCAACACGTTTTATTGCACCTTTTCTCTGTCTTTACTTAAGTGTGTGTGTGTGTGTGTGTAATTAAGTGAAGCTTTGCATATGTTTCCACGTATATACAGAAATATAGATAATCACACACACACACATTCCACTACCGTCACTGTAAGCTGCACACGCCTCAGCTTCAGCTTCCAAACGTGAATGACTACTGTACTGTAAAGCTTCTCAACCACGTCACCCTCAACCATGTCACCCTCAACCACGTCACCCTCAACCACGTCACCCTCAACCACGTCACCCTCAACCATACCAAGACCATAGTTGTGTACAGTAACCTCTCCTTCAACCTTGTTCCTACCTCCCTCCATCACACTGGGCCCCAACACACCTCCCTCCATCACACTGGGCCCCAACACACCTCCCTCCATCACACTGGGCCCCAACACACCTCCCTCCATCACACTGGGCCCAACACACCTCCCTCCATCACACTGGGCCCCAACACACCTCCCTCCATCACACTGGGCCCCAACACACCTCCCTCCATCACACTGGGCCCCAACACACCTCCCTCCATCACACTGGGCCCCAACACACCTCCCTCCATCACACTGGGCCCCAACACACCTCCCTCCATCACACTGGGCCCCAACACACCTCCCTCCATCACACTGGGCCCCAACACACCTCCCTCCATCACACTGGGCCCCATCACACCTCCCTCCATCACACTGGGGCCCAACACACCTCCCTCCATCACACTGGGGCCCAACACACCTCCCTCCATCACACTAGGCCCCAACATACCTCCCCCCATCACACTGGGGCCCAACACACCTCCCTCCATCACACTGGGCCCCAACACACCTCCCTCCATCACACTGGGCCCCAACACACCTCCCTCCATCACACTGGGGCCCAACACACCTCCCTCCATCACACTGGGCCCCAACACACCTCCCTCCATCACACTGGGCCCCAACACACCTCCCTCCATCACACTGGGCCCCAACACACCTCCCTCCATCACACTGGGCCCCAACACACCTCCCTCCATCACACTGGGCCCCAACACACCTCCCTCCATCACACTGGGCCCCAACACACCTCCCTCCATCACACTGGGCCCTAACACACCTCCCTCCATCACACTGGGCCCCAACACACCTCCCTCCATCACACTGGGCCCCAACACACCTCCCTCCATCACACTGGGCCCCAACACACCTCCCTCCATCACACTGGGCCCCAACACACCTCCAGGCTGTCAACTTCACCAGGCAGTAGACGGCGGGGAGGAGCACTTACAAGGCAGTAGAGGGCGGGGAGCAGCACTTACAAGGCAGTAGAGGGCGGGGAGCAGCACTTACAAGCCAACAAAAGAAGCGAGAGAGGCAGAGTGATAGTCAAAATGAGGCAGGTCTCTCACTCTCTCTCTCTGGACAAGAAGACGAAGCCCCTCAGGTTACAGTGATTGGCGCCGATACCTGGGAGCGACCGACGGCTCAGGCACAAGGTTCGAATCCCACAAAAGCTGCTGTTCAATTACTGGGGAAGCCTGGTGGGATGACTGAGAGGGGAGAGAGGGGTGTGGGGAGGATGACGAGAAGTGAGAGGATGACGGGGGGGGAGGATAACGGGGAGAGAATTTTACAAGGTAGGGAGTGTGGGTGATGGGGAGGGAGTGTGGGTGATGGAGAGAGGGTGTGGGTGATGGGGAGGGAGTGTGGGTGATGGGGAGGGAGTGTGGGTGATGGAGAGAGGGTGTGGGTGATGGGGAGGGAGTGTGGGTGATGGAGAGAGGGTGTGGGTGATGGGGAGGGAGTGTGGGTGATGGGGAGGGAGTGTGGGTGATGGAGAGAGGGTGTGGGTGATGGGGAGGGAGTGTGGGTGATGGAGAGAGGGTGTGGGTGATGGGGAGAGGGTGTGGGTGATGGGGAGGGGGTGTGGGTGATGGAGAGGTTAATGATCGGAAGGTGTCAGGAGGAAATGCCTAGGAGACCAACACTGAACTGGTGTGTGTGTGTGCAGTAAAACAAAACAAAACCGTAGGCATATTATTATTATTTTTTTATTATTTAAAGAACTATTAACACAACCACTTGAGGAGGACCTGGTGTTGTTGAGGACCACCTGACGGACGCTCAAGGGGCAACACCTCGACTTCATCTTCATCGTCGTGATCACCTTCAGAAGAAAGTGGTGACTCTTTACTCCTGGAGGACAGACAGCGTGACCCAGCAGGCAGCAAGATACGCGGTTTCTTACCGAGCATTTAATACTATAGAGGACCTCTGGGCGTGCAGGAAATAGCCAACACCAGTCATTATCAGTTTTACGAGGTTGTGTAAGAGATAGGGAGGTGGGGGGTCCCTTATACTGAGGGGTGCGGGAGGGGGGTTCCCTTATACTGAGGGGTGCGGGAGGGGGGGTTCCCTTATACTGAGGGGTGCGGGAGGGGGGGTTCCCTTATACTGAGGGGTGCGGGAGGGGGGGGTTCCCTTATACTGAGGGGTGCGGGAGGGGGGTTCCCTTATACTGAGGGGTGCGGGAGGGGGGAGGGTGGTGGTACTCTGTGTTTCATTACTGTCCTTTATTGTATAGGTTGGTTATTGTAAGGCGTTTTCGATGCACAGAATAACTAACGCGTTAGCTATTCTGCTTTTGATATGTGCGCATGTCACTTGAGCTAGCACCTCGATGAAGCGTTAGCCTTTCGTAGGACCCAAGCGGCACAAATAGCTAACAACTAATCAGTGGTTTCTCCCGGTGAAAATATGGCGGATCCTGGCCGCTTATGGAGAATATTTTGATTAATATTGAAGAGTTAGAGGCTTTTAAGGCAATACAAAACTGTGATATAATAATAAAAATAATTCTATATACGGCAGTATATTGGATACGACCTAAAACACAGCGCATGGCGTGAAAGAATTAAAACCTTTTTACGTGGGTGCTGTCCAATTTCATTAGTCGTTGGTGACTTTGGTGTAACAATATTGATAATTACTCAAATATGATTAAAACCTCAATATCATTACTCATAAGATAATTTAAATAAGGGTGAAAGTTTATTACAGTTCTGCAAGTGCAAAAATTAAGACATGAACCTGAAATTCGTCGTAATGCGTGTTTATGTATGAGAACAGCTGTAAATAATGTAGCAGGGAGACCAGAGCGTACGTCTTGTGGTTTAAAGCTCCCACCCAGAGTCCTGACCACCAACCTTTACAACGGGTTGATTTTTTGTTATTCTTATTTATTGTTGACTGATTGGCTTTTTTTCTTTCTTGTCTTTCTTTCCATAATTTTCTATATATTTTCTTCACTATTTCTTTCCGACACAAATAACAGTTCTCCTAGTTTTATTGGTTTCTGAAGACTGTGTTGTACATCAGTTATTCCCAAGACGCGGTACAATTTTTTAATGATAGTCCGGGAAAGCTAACGTGTTAGCTACTTCATGCATCTTAAAACGCCTAACAATAAACGCCTTATATTAGGTGTATGACATAACAGTTATAGCAAAATTGATCGTGGTGATGCTGTATGACGGAGTGAAGTGTAACATAATTAACTTACCTGTGAGATGTGAGGAACATAATTAGCTTACCTGGAGGTGTTTTGGCGAGAAAGATCCACGTATTATATGTGTGAGTTTATCTCTGAGTGTTCGTCCAGCCACCATCACTTACACCACACACTTTAATTGTATAATTCCCGAGAGTGATGTAAGCCGCCGCACCAACACCCTGGCGACTTGCGTGTTGGTATGTTAATATTCTCTCCTACATCATAAATGACTGCACGCGTTTATTATGACTCTTTTTACGCTGTTTTGGTTAGGTTAGGTTTTGTTGAATAATTTTTAAGTATTCTTGTATAGGATCCCGTGACTTGTGTGTGTGTGTTGTGTGTGTGTGTTTAAATACTCTTGATTCACCCACACCTCACCCTGCCTCAAAACACACTCACTAATCCTCTGCCCTCGTAACACACACACACACACACACACACACACACACACACACCTCTAATGCGAAGTTAATAAAACTCATAAAGAAAGATAAATAATATGAAGATAGAGATAAAGAAAGAGAAAATGGAAAAAGAGGAGAATAAATGAAGAATAAGTAATAAAGGGAAAAGGAACATAAAGACAAAATAATATAAACACTCGAATTTTTTTTAGTTTAACAAATTTATTGGCAAAGCTTGTAGTACAGTTTGCCTTTTGTGAGTAATTCAGTCAGGTCTTGACACTGAGGGTGCTATCACTTCTCGCTGCCACACAGGACAGAGGTTCATACACAAAGAAATACATCATATTCATTAACAGTATATATAGGTCAGAGTCATGTGGGTGATGTCACTGTTCACTGCCATGCAGGTCAGTGGATCACATACATTGGACGTCATATTCTATTTGAAGACTAATCAGTGTGGGCTAGCAGCAAATTTGGGATAAACAGCAAGAATGTCCTCAAGCACACCTGATTCAATGTAGTAATTACAAAGTTCATGATACAATAAGTCAGGTGGCCTGAAGTCTTTGACAGTGTCACATTCAATAATATAGTGTTCAAGTGTTTGCTTTAAAGGTTTAACACAAAGTTTACATGCTGAGTGTTCCGGTATGGGTACAGCGTTACTAACTTGCCAGATGTGTCTGTATCCTAGCCTAATTCTGGCCACGACTACATCACATTGTCTGGTTCTGTCCTTATGCTGGCCATACCGGTACCTCTTGTCACCAAATTTGTCATATTTACTAATGCTACAACTGTCAGGTCTCTCTGCATTTCTCACTTCTTCTAGATCAGAGTTCATGATTCTGACTTGAATGTTTTTAAGTACATCATTGGACAGGTCAAGGTCACGGTCAACATTTTCTTTCTTACATGCCTCATTGGCCAGTCTATCAGCACGGTCATGATACCTGATTCCAACATGGGACGGAATCCACACAAATTCGATACGAGAGTTCTCATTGGCAGTCGAAGAGGAGAGGACTAGTTTAATTAATTATAATGAAAAGTAAATATATTTTTTATTGTTGTTTGGAAGTGAAAGTGATGGTGGTAGTGGTGGTAGTGGTGAAGGTTAGGATGGTGGTAGTGGTGGTAGTGGTGAAGGTTAGGATGGTGGTAGTGGTGGTAGTGGTGAAGGTTAGGATGGTGGTAGTGGTGAAGGTTAGGGTGGTGGTAGTAGTGGTGGTGATAGTGGTAGTCTGACACAACACTCAAGTACTTCTGTTTTCTTTTGTATCTGGGTTGATATTATAATGAACCGTCTTAGCTCTCTCTCTCTCTCTCTCTCTCTCTCTCTCTCTCTCTCTCTCTCTCTCTCTCTCTCTCTCTCTCTCTCTCTCTCTCTCTCTCAGACAGGGGTGAACTACTTTGTAACAACCAACGTTAGTTAGGGACCTTTTGGTTGCTTAGTAACGGCGTTAATAGTAGTAGTCTTAGTAGTAGTAGCTGGACGAGGTGTTATCCGAACAGAAGCAGCAGCCCAGAAGTTATGTTACAGCCTGGATGAGATGTCGACTGTCCTTCTCTCTCCTTAGGTCTGCTTTGCTCTGCCTCAGGGGAACGAGAGCATCGGCCTCCAAAGCCGACAACAGTTGCAGATATTGACTGTGAGGCTACAGTCACTGAATGCTGCATAGATCTGCGGCTCAACTAACTCAACACAGCCAGGGGGTAGCTACTTATGTATTAGGATATTTAATTTTAAGTTAATAAAATGGCGGCGAAGGTGTGGCTATTGGGGGAGGCTGGAGAATACGTGACAAAAAAGTAGTAGTAGTAGTATCAGTAGTAGTAGTACTAGTAGCAACAGCATCAACAAAGGCAGTAGTACGGCGGGGCTGGTGTGTAGGTGGGTTGCGCCCCTCTGGCCGGACTTGACCCACTATTATATTGCTCCATTAGTCAAGTGAGCGCCACAACGGCCCGGGAAAAAATGGCTTGGTTGTTGTGCTTTACAAGTTACTCTCCCACCCCACACCGCCCCCACCAACCCCTCATCTCCCCACCTCACATCGAGTAAGCTATACCTCGAGTAAGCTGTACCCCGAAGCTTACCCTCAAGGCATACCCTCCAAGCTTACCCTCAAGGCATACCCTCAAGGCATACCCTCCAAGCTTACCCTCAAGGCATACTCTCCAAGGTTACCCTCAAGGCATACCCTCCAGGCTTACCCTCAAGGCATACCCTCCAAGCTTACCCTCAAGGCATATCCTCCAGGCTTACCCTCAAGTCATACCCTCCAAGCTTACCCTCAAGGCATACCCTCCAGGCTCCCCCTCTTTTGTGTACGGTAATGCCAGTTAAGTGTACTAAGTTGGTCCACCTACAGAACCCAAGCTTTATAAGTGGTCAGTGAGTCAAGCCTTTTAAATGGTCAGTCAGTCGAGCTTTTAAGTGGTCGGTGAACTAAGCGTTTTAAGTGGTCAGTGAGTCAAGCCTTTTAAATGGTCAGTCAGTCGAGCTTTTAAGTGGTCGGTGAACTAAGCTTTTTAAGTGGTCAGTGAGTCAAGCTTTCAAAGTAGTCAGTGAATCTTTGACAACGTGGTGAATCGACAAACTTATTGGAGAGAGAGAGAGAGAGAGAGAGAGAGAGAGAGAGAGAGAGAGAGACTTATCAGTGTCACTTGAATACTGTATCACCTCACCCCACCTCACCTCACCCCACCTCACCCCACCTCACCTCACCCCTTATCTATGGTGCAGTGTTCCAGACCTCACCATGTCAAATAGTTATAAATAAAATCAGCTCATAGTTCTTCATGGCGACCGTATCCAGTGGTGGAATCTTATTTTAAAAGTCCTCACGAACCAGGAACTGCGGGAGGGAAGAAGAGGATTGGAATGCAGCTGGGGAGAGAACTCAGGGCCACGAACTGGAGAAGTTGGAATGGGAATCCAGTTTCACCAAGCCCTTTGAGCTATGCGAGGTTGGAATTTTGGAACAGGAGAAGTTGGAACTGGTGTGTGGAAGGGGTGTGGGGCGTGGGGGGGGGGGTGGATCAGAGTACAGGTTGTGACAGCTATAACAATGACGCCAAATTGGAATGGCGGTACGTGATCTGTGCTGAGAATACGCCAAATAGGAATGGCGGTACGTGATCTGTGCTGAGAATACGCCAAATAGGAATGGCGGTACGTGATCTGTACTGAGAATACGCCAAATAGGAATGGCGGTACGTGATCTGTACTGAGAATACGCCAAATAGGAATGGCGGTACGTGATCAATACGCCAATCGGGAATAGAAGGAAAGATTGAATAAGTGGAGGAGAGAGAGAGAGAGAGAGAGAGAGAGAGAGAGAGAGAGAGAGAGAGAGAGAGAGAGAGAGTGTGTGTGTTTTGAGTGACAAAAAAAATCATTGCTTATCCCGCGAGGCAAATGACCATCCACGCCATCCACCCCATCCACACCACCCAACTCTTAAAACGTGGTCATTCACCCCACCCGATGTGAGACTATGAGACTGCCTACTCACCCACCCACTTACCCACCCACCCACCCACCCAGTCTTGGCAAACTCGGGCAAGTTCGGCTTGAAACCTACTAAAAAGTTTGCATGGAAAATGTTGAACTAAGGTATATCAATGTAGCGTTGGGACAGGTGCCACCAGTGCTGCATCTCACTGCCTTTGACGCGTCTGAGTGAGGGGGAGAGTGAGGGGAAGAGTGAGTGAGTAAGGGAGGGAGAGAGTGATTATTATTATTATTATTATTATTATTATTATTATTATTATTATTATTATTATTATTATTATCTTCTTTGTGTTTATAGCTGTGTACCGCGATGCAGGTGTGTGCACTGTGACGCAGGTGTGTGTACCGTGACGCAGGTGTGTGTGTACGAGTGTAAGTGTAGCGCCACCATGCGGAAAATGACTGATACGGGTTGTTGGAGAGGTGGGTTATGTGTGGTGGTTATGAAGGTGTGGGTGGTAGAAGTTGTTGGAGGGTAGTGGTGGTTGTAAGGGGTGGTAGTGGTTGATAGGGAGGCTGTGATTGGGTAATGGTGGTAGTTGTGGTGATAGTGATTGTTGGGAAGGTTGTTATGATATCGATGGTGATTGATGTGTTGTGGTGGTGAGTTATTGATGGTGATTGATGTGTTGTGGTGGTGAGTTATTGATGGTGATTGTAGTGGTGATGATGGTAGTGGTTAGGTAGTGTTGTGGGGGGGGGGGGGGTGAAATAAAACTGGAAAAGGTTAAAAAGCAGTGAAGGGTAACATAATTTACCTGGTCTGCTTTTGGGAGTTCGGTGGGCAAGTGGATACAGTACTGGCTTGTTATATTTAGGGGCGTTAGTTCTCACCTCGGGTCGTTCAGTGCACCCAGGATGTGACAAGATGTACTGTACTGTACTGGGTGAAACTGTAACTAAACCGGGAAGATGGTGAACCCTGGTCTTGACCCCCCCTTCTCCCTCCCTCCCTCCTCCAGGTGACCTTTGGCCGAGGACCATCAAAGATCAATGCCTGGGGCGGGGTCAGTCAGATCACAGACCACCCCCCTCCCCTTGTGTGACCTGAACGCTCTCCATTTTACTCTAAATCGTCCTTAATAATTTCACTAGTAACGCCTCGTTTGATCTACCGTGACGCCGCTTTAATGGAATCTTAAAAAAAAAAAAAAAAACTGCTAATCTTTCCCCGAGTTTCTTGAGGGTTAGTTTTAGTTGTTGGTAAGACTGTCGATGGAGTGCTACCAGTATCCGGAGTATGACTTAGGTCCTCCAAGTGCCTCCCGTTCAGTGTAGAGGTTGACCTCCTCGTCTCCAGCCTCTCCCAGAACTCTCCACAAGTTTCTTTCCCTCTCCACTTTCTACGGATCCGTGTTGCTTCATGTGTAAAAGAATTTAAATCAGGGTTGGCTTCAGTGACCTACTTGTTGGCTTCAGAGTGACTTGAGTTGGCTTTTGAACAACCTAGTTAGCTTTAGAGTGACGTAGCAGACTTGAGTGTTTACCGAACAGCCTTCAGAGGTGATCTAAATCGCTCTGGACGACCTAAATGGGGCCTAAAACGACCTCATTGGCTTCAGAGATGACTTACCTCGGTCCAGAAGATGAAGTAGTGTGTGTGTGTGTGTGTGTGTGTTCGTTCATAATGAACATAACGTGCGACTTGGCGTAGCGCAGCGCAAGGCCTTAAGATCCCGTAGTGAGGAAGCTCTCTCTCTCTCTCTCTCTCTCTCTCTCTCTCTCTCTCTCTCTCTCTCTCTCTCTCTCTCTCTCTCGACTTCTAAACACGATTTGATGATACGATATTATACGACGTTGACGGGATGAGTGAAAAATGTTGGCCGAGTGATGAATTGTGTGTCAGAGTGAACAAAGCCACTTTAGCCAGTCTTCTCCCATTAGTCATACGGCTAATCAATAGGGCGTCTCTTATTGTTTCGTATATTTAAAATTGTTTCGTCCTGACGGCCTGGGTGATTAACGAAAGTGTGAAATGAGGCAGTTATGACGTAATGAAAAGCCAGGGATTAATAACGTCTACGCAATTCGCATCAAGAGAAGGCCGTCGGATTGATTTCGTCATTAAGAATTTAGAGGGAGTTGAACGACGCTTGGGGAGGGGGGTGGGGGGTGGGGGGGGCAGTGGGTGAGTGTATGGGGGATGGACGGTGAGATAAGGGGGGAGGGGGAGGGAGGGAGGGGGGCAACGAAGATGAGCCGAGGAATTTTGTCAGATTAATTCATCAAAGTCAATTGAATCATCACGGCCATACACATTGCTGGTGGTGGAGGAGGAGGTTTGGTTGAATGGTGGTGGAGGTCTGGTTGAGTGGTGGAGGTCTGGTTGAGTGGTGGTAGTGGAGGTCTGGTTGAGTGGTGGTAATGGCCTGGTTGAGTGGTGGTGGAGGCCTGGTTGAGAGGTGGTAGTGGTAGTGGCCTGGTTGAGTGGTGGTGGTGGTGGCCTGGTTGAGAGGTGGTAGTGGTAGTGGCCTGGTTGAGTGGTGGTAGTGGAGGTCTGGTTGAGTGGTGGTAATGGCCTGGTTGAGTGGTGGTGGTGGCCTGGTTGAGTGGTGGTAGTGGTAGTGGCCTGGTTGAGTGGTGGTAGTGGAGGTCTGGTTGAGTGGTGGTAATGGCCTGGTTGAGTGGTGGTGGTGGCCTGGTCGAGTGGTGGTAGTGGTAGTGGCCTGGTTGAGTGGTGCTAGTGGCCTGGTTGAGTGGTGGTGGTAGTGGCCTGGTTGAGAGGTGGTAGTGGTAGTGGCCTGGTTGAGTGGTGGTGGTAGTGGCCTGGTTGAGTGGTGGTGGCCTGGTTGAGGTGTGAGTGTTAGGTAACCATTGAGTGCTCTGCGCCGCCTCTCACTGTCTAGAGAGGAGAGGATATGTCGCCTTAGCAGGAGTACGGGGTCACTCACGCACTCACTCCTTTGCTTGAGCTGCTTATACGACTGACCGTTCTAGTGTATGTATGTATGTATGTAATGTCTTCAGTTTCACAATGTTAGTTTTTTTTCGTGAGTAACCTAATCCGAGCCTTCAGGACCTAGACTTGTTTTAATCGTGTTGTTGAGTAGTTCTTGAAAGGTTAAGTGGTGACCGTCGTAACTACTCATTGTACCTGTATAAGTGACCCGTATGTAACAGGGAGGGGTGTGGTAATGTAACAGGGAGGGAAGGATGGGTGGGGGAGGACTTTGATATCCTACAGTCGTTAAAGGCAGTCACTAAGGAGCTTTGTTGTTAGAGGGTGATTACTCGTGTCACCTCCTTGCCGGGGGGTGGGGGTGGGGGGGTGGGGGGCCTCATAAACCAGTGGTGTTGGACAGGTGTGTGTGTATTTTAGTCAACTTTTTTTTTTTAATTATCTGTCAGTCATAATATAGTTAATTATATCTCGTGTCTCCGTCCTGTCAAGTGTGTTGGGTGTTAGACGGAGCATGACACACTCACAGTTCTCAAGCAGTATACATTGACTTGAGTGTGTGTGTGTGTGTGAGATCTTCACCTCATCAAACACTCTCCTCCCAACTATCTCCATCATCTGTCACACTCACCAACACACTTACCCACACACTTAACCCACACACTTAAATCACTATACCATTGCCTCAACACACAGGTGACGCAACACACTCTACGGAATCATCATGCACTTTTCGGTTACTAAACGCACTCTACGGGGAACCAACGCACTTTTCTAACTACTTGCCCTCCTTTCCGAAACGCACACTACCATCACCTTGAACTGTGTGGCTTGTTAGTGAGTCATTCAGAGGATAGGGAAGGTGGCAAATCAACGCGGAAGTAGTACATAGTTCCTCGAGCATGAACTGGATACTCATTTTTTTACCATTTATGGGTTATGACGACAACAACTCTATTCGTTAGCACTTTACACTTTACAGGGGACACTAAGCAACACTTAACACACACACACACTTGAAAATACCGAGACACTAACGCCTGCATTATTAAACTACACCTTCCCAGACAACCAGACACCTGAGGGACACCACAGTACTGTACTTAACTGGATGGTGTGGCGGTAAAATGAACTAATTCCAATAAAATAAATTAATTTTATTGGAATTAGTTAATTTTACGGGCGTGTATATGAAGGTAAACACAAGCTTCAGGAAGGCATGGAGGAAGAATAAAGATGGAGAGATAAAGAAGGTTAATGATAAAAGAGGTGAGAGGGAATGGTAGAGGAGGAAACGTCACTGATCGCTACTGCCACTTATCACACCTCCCTCAGCCGGGTCCTGGGCAGCTTGCGAGAGAGTGCCCCCTCCCTCCCTCCCTACTAACGTTGACCAGTCTTTGTCAGCTACCACTATCACCCACCAGTTGTTTAGCGCTATGACAATTATTCCCCCTCCCCCCCTCCCTCCCCTCCCCCCCCCACCACCACCAAAATGAATGTTACACGCCATGCAATCAATCCGTCCATCCCCCCCCTGCAATAATGGTGGGAGGGTGATCAATGGGCCCACACCGCCTCCACCGCCTCGCTTATAACTGTGCTGCCAGGATCATTGTACTTTAATTGTTCCTAGTTACTCTCTCTCTCTCTCTCTCTCTCTCTCTCTCTTTCTCTGGGGGAGGGGTGTTACGGGTGGTGGGGTAGGGGTGTTACGGGTGGTGGGGGAGGGGTGTTACGGGTGCTGGGGGAGGTGGGTGAAGGGGTGGGGGTTGTGAGACAGACAAGATGACGCAGGTATAATAGGAATGGGAATGGGAATGGTTGGCTTATTGGGAATGGGAATCAGTGGTAATGACTAGTGTAGGGAATGACAATCACTGTGTGTGTGTGTGTGTATTTTGCGTATGTATGTATGTATGTATGTATGTGTTAACGTTCACTACAACCCTTCAAGATCGCTCCACTATACCTGACACACACACACACACCTGGCCAAGACACCTGTACTTAGTGACATAACACACATCTGTACCTATGTAAATGCGTCGTGCACACTTTAGACAAACGACGCACTGTGGTAGTTTGGTCGTTTACCGTCAAGTGGTATTAACGTGGATGTTCCGACTCTCTCTGCCTGCCTGGGGGAGTGGGAGGGAGGGTGGGAGTTGTTGGGAAAGTCGGAGGGAAGGAGGAATTAGCAGAAGGGAGGGAGAAAGTAGCGGAAGGGAGGGGGAAAGTAGCGGAAGGGAGGGGGAAAGTAGTGGAAGGGAGGGGGAAAGCAGTGGAAGGGAGGGGGAAAGTAGCGGAAGGGAGGGGGAAAGTAGCAGAAACGGCACCGACAATATATAAGCGGTGCTGTCAGCCCAAAACAGTAACAACAGTAAGAGTGACATTCAACGGACCACCAGTAACGCCACCAGTAACACCAACACCACCAGTAACACCAACAGTAACACCAATACCACCAGTAACACCAACAGTAACACCAACACCACCAGTAACACCACCAGTAGCACCAACAGTAACACCAACAGTAACACCACCAGTAACACCAACAGTAACACCACCAGTAACACCACCAGTAACACCAACACCACCAGTAACACCACCAGTACCACCACCAGTAACACCAACAGTAACACCACCAGTAACACCAACACCACCAGTAACACCACCAGTAACACCAACAGTAACACCACCAGTAACACCAACAGTAACACCAACAGTAACACCACCAGTAACACCAGTAACACCAACACCACCAGTAACACCAACACCACCAGTAACACCACCAGTAACACCAACACCAACAGTAACACCACCAGTAACACCACCAGTAACACCAACAGTAACACCACCAGTAACACCACCAGTAACACCGCCAGTAACACCGCCAGTAACACCACCAGTAACACCACCAGTAACACCAACACCAACACCACCAGTAACACCAACACCACCAGTAACACCAACACCACCAGTAACACCACCAGTAACACCAACAGTAACACCACCAGTAACACCAACACCACCAGTAACACCAACACCACCAGTAACACCAACACCACCAGTAACACCAACACCAACAGTAACACCAACACCACCAGTAACACCAACACCACCAGTAACACCACCAGTAACACCAACACCACCAGTAACACCACCAGTAACACCAACACCACCAGTAACACCACCAGTAACACCAACACCACCAGTAACACCAACAGTAACACCAACACCACCAGTAACACCAACACCAACACCACCAGTAACACCACCAGTAACACCAACACCACCAGTAACACCAACACCAACACCACCAGTAACACCACCAGTAACACCAACACCACCAGTAACACCACCAGTAACACCAACACCACCAGTAACACCAACACCACCAGTAACACCAACACCACCAGTAACACCAACACCAACAGTAACACCAACACCACCAGTAACACCACCAGTAACACCAACAGTAACACCAACACCACCAGTAACACCACCAGTAACACCAACACCACCAGTAACACCAACACCAACAGTAACACCAACACCAACAGTAACACCAACACCAACACCACCAGTAACACCAACACCACCAGTAACACCAACACCACCAGTAACACCAACACCAACAGTAACACCAACACCACCAGTAACACCAA
>CAUDMG010004113.1:1420000-1432500 GCA_958450375.1 Homarus gammarus
ACTCGTCAGTAGTGGAATGTTAGCAATAGTGGAGAATATCAGCAGTAATAGAGACTGTCAGCAGTAATGGAGACTGTCAGCAGTAGTGGAGTGTCAGTAACGTCAGCAGAGAGTGACCCAAAAAGATAGAGAGAGGCACTGAAGAGGTCCACCATTGAAAAAGTTGAGAGAGGCAGCGAGGAATGTTCGTGTGGCCTCGAGCGTAAACTTTGAACACTATTGAAAGTGTGAATTCGTGATTCCATAAATGCGGGAAGTTGGACGCCGACTTTTTGGCTACGACTAACACGTAGGCAAGATTGTTCGATCGTCTCTCGCCATTCCCAGTTTTAACTCCCTCCCTCCTCTCTCCCCTTCATTTTTACCTTTCCCCCCCCCCCCCTTCTCTCTCTCCGTTCCCTCCCACCCACCCTCCCACTCATTTTGAGAAGCCACTCCATAGGAAAGTTTTTAAGTTTTACTCGTGATTTTTTTCTATTCTTGAGGTATTTTTCTGTACTTAAGTGGCAAGGTAAAACTCGAAACTTTCTGGGGGAAAAGCGAACGTTTCTGGGCATGACCAGCCGTGTGGGGTGTTACTCGCTAAAGAGAATTCCCTCTTGAGTATCAACTGTGGCACTCACGATTGTCTTGGTGAAGGTCATTTTGTGTTCCGTATGTGTGGCTCTCTCTCTCTCTCTCTCTCTCTCTCTCTCTCTCTCTCTCTCTCTCTCTCTCTCTCTCTCTCTCTCTCTCTCTCTCTCATACAGCGGTGGAAGGTTGCAGGATACTGTATTGGACTTTAGTGCTATGTAAGTTTAACACTGTCACCATGTAGTGTAATGGATATGTATTGTACACGTATTGTAGCTGTGTGCACGTGTAGGAGTATAGTGGCTGTGTGCACGTGTAGGGGTGCAGCAGATGTGTGCCTGTGTAAGGGTGCAGCAGATGTGTGCACGTCTAGGGGTACAGCAGATGTGTGCCCGTGTAGGGGTGCAGCAGATGTGTGCACGTGTAGGGGTGCAGCAGATGTGTGCCCGTGTAGGGGTGCAGCAGATGTGTGCACGTGTAGGGGTGCAGCAGATGTGTGCACGTGTAGGGGTGCAGCAGATGTGTGCACGTGTAGGGGTGCAGCAGATGTGTGCACGTCTAGGGGTGCAGCAGATGTGTGCACGTGTAGGGGTACAGTACACACAGCGTCTCCAAGCTAACGACTGTACACCACCAGTCTGGTAGTACCACCTTGTTAAACCTGATCACATTATGTCTTGTTTATGCTTCGTTATATTCTGACATGTTGTATACCTGAGGTGAGGCAGTGGTCGCCCAGGAGACGGCGGTGGAGTGTCACTCAGCTCACCCGGCCAGTCACACTCCAGTCTAATGTGACACAACTGACTCAGGGAGCATCATACTCCAGTTTAATGTGACACAACTGACTCAGGGAGCATCATACTCCAGTCTAATGTGACACAACTGACTCAGGGAGCATCATACTCCAGTCTAATGTGACACAACTGACTCAGGGAGCATCATACTCCAGTCTAATGTGACACAACTGACTCAGGGAGCATCATACTCCAGTCTAATGTGACACAACTGACTCAGGGAGCATCATACTCCAGTCTAATGTGACACAACTGACTCAGGGAGCATCATACTCCAGTCTAATGTGACACAACTGACTCAGGGAGCATCACACTCCAGTCTAATGTGACACAACTGACTCAGGGAGCATCACACTCCAGTCTAATGTGACACAACTGACTCAGGGAGCATCATACTCCAGTCTAATGTGACACAACTGACTCAGGGAGCATCATACTCCAGTCTAATGTAACACAACTGACTCAGGGAGCATCATACTCCAGTCTAATGTGACACAACTGACTCAGGGAGCATCATACTCCAGTCTAATGTGACACAACTGACTCAGGGAGCATCATACTCCAGTCTAATGTGACACAACTGACTCAGGGAGCATCATACTCCAGTCTAATGTGACACAACTGACTCAGGGAGCATCATACTCCAGTCTAATGTGACACAGCTGACTCAGGGAGTATCATACTCCAGTCTAATGTGACACAACTGACTCAGGGAGCATCATACTCCAGTCTAATGTGACACAACTGACTCAGGGAGCATCATACTCCAGTCTAATGTGACACAACTGACTCAGGGAGCATCACACTCCAGTCTAATGTGACACAACTGACTCAGGGAGCATCATACTCCAGTCTAATGTGACACAACTGACTCAGGGAGCATCATACTCCAGTCTAATGTGACACAACTGACTCAGGAGCATCATACTCCAGTCTAATGTGACACAACTGACTCAGGGAGCATCATACTCCAGTCTAATGTGACACAACTGACTCAGGGAGCATCATACTCCAGTCTAATGTGACACAACTGACTCAGGGAGCATCATACTCCAGTCTAATGTGACACAACTGACTCAGGGAGTATCATACTCCAGTCTGATGTGACACAACTGACTCAGGGAGCATCATACTCCAGTCTAATGTGACACAACTGACTCAGGGAGCATCATACTCCAGTCTAATGTGACACAACTGACTCAGGGAGCATCATACTCCAGTCTAATGTGACACAACTGACTCAGGAAGCATCATACTCCAGTCTAATGTGACACAACTGACTCAGGGAGCATCATACTCCAGTCTAATGTGACACAACTGACTCAGGGAGCATCATACTCCAGTCTAATGTGACACAACTGACTCATCACACTTGAGTTTGAAGTCACACTCCAAACCTTGTAGGAGTGATAGAAGGAAATGTTAAAAGCGGAGGAGTGCAAAATGAAGGGTGTGGGGGGTGAAGGGTAACAATTAGGAGGTAAGAGGTGATGAAGGGGAGGAGGAGGAGGGGGCGAAAAATGAGGGACTGATAGAGAGAAGACGAGAGGTGATGAAGGGGAGGAGGAATGGAAAGGAGGTTATCATTGGAAGAAAGAAGAACCAGTGTAGGAGGGAGTGGAGGTGCGTAGAGAGGAGTGAGAGAGAGAGGGAGGGAGGAAGGGGAAGCTGGTAGGTATAAGGCTCTACTGCTACAACCAACATATTTAATTTACATACCAAATGGGCCCAGATTTTTTCCCCTTTTTCCTGTAGTTGTGTTTTTTTTAGGAGTCAGTTTTTACTTAACCCTTCTCTCATACTTTATTACGTGTGGTGCCCCCCCCCCCCCCTCCTCTCTCTCTCTCTCTCTCTCTCTCTCTCTCTCTCTCTCTCTCTCTCTCTCTCCTGTATTTTTTCTTCCCGTTTCATCTCCCCGCCTGGCCTCTCCTCCCTGTGTGGTGGCCCCGCCTGGCCTCTCCTCTCTGTGTGGTGGCCCCGCCTGGCCTCTCCTCTCTGTGTGGTGACCCCGCCTGGCCTCTCCTTCCTGTGTGGTGGCCCCGCCTGGCCTCTCCTCCCTGTGTGGTGGCCCTGCCTGGCCTCTCCTCCCTGTATGGTGGCCCCGCCTGGCCTCTCCTCCCTGTGTGGTGGCCCCGCCTGGCCACTCCTTCCTGTGTGGTGGCCCCGCCTGGCCTCTCCTTCCTGTGTGGTGGCCCCGCCTGGCCTCTCCTCCCTGTGTGGTGGCCCCGCCTGGCCTCTCCTCCCTGTGTGGTGGCCCCGCCTGGCCTCTCCTCCCTGTGTGGTGGCCCCGCCTGGCCTCTCCTCCCTGTGTGGTGGCCCCGCCTGGCCTCTCCTTCCTGTGTGGTGGCCCCGCCTGGCCTCTCCTTCCTGTGTGGTGGCCCCGCCTGGCCTCTCCTCCCTGTGTGGTGGCCCCGCCTGGCCTCTCCTCCCTGTGTGGTGGCCCCGCCTGGCCTCTCCTCCCTGTGTGGTGGCCCCGCCTGGCCTCTCCTCCCTGTGTGGTGGCCCCGCCTGGCCTCTCCTCCCTGTGTGGTGGCCCCGCCTGGCCTCTCCTTCCTGTGTGGTGGCCCCGCCTGGCCTCTCCTTCCTGTGTGGTGGCCCCGCCTGGCCTCTCCTCCCTGTGTGGTGGCCCCGCCTGGCCTCTCCTCCCTGTGTGGTGGCCCCGCCTGGCCTCTCCTTCCTGTGTGGTGACCCCGCCTGGCCTCTCCTTCCTGTGTGGTGGCCCCGCCTGGCCTCTCCTCCCTGTGTGGTGGCCCCGCCTGGCCTCTCCTCCCTGTGTGGTGACCCCGCCTGGCCTCTCCTCCCTGTGTGGTGACCCCGCCTGGCCTCTCCTCCCTGTGTAGTGGCCCCTCCAGGCCTCTCCTTCCTGTGTGGTGACCCCGCCTGGCCTCTCCTCTCTGTGTGGTGGCCCCGCCTGGCCTCTCCTCCCTGTGTGGTGGCCCCTCCTGGCCTCTCCTCCCTGTGTGGTGGCCCCGCCTGGCCTCTCCTCCCTGTGTGGTGGCCCCGCCTGGCCTCTCCCCCTGTGTGGTGGCCCCGCCTGGCCTCTCCTCCCTGTGTGGTGGCCCCTCCTGGCCTCTCCTCCCTGTGTGGTGGCCCCGCCTGGCCTCTCCTCCCTGTGTGGTGGCCCCTCCTGGCCTCTCCTTCCTGTGTGGTGGCCCCGCCTGGCCTCTCCTCCCTGTGTGGTGGCCCCGCCTGGCCTCTCCTTCCTGTGTGGTGGCCCCGCCTGGCCTCTCCTCCCTGTGTGGTGGCCCCGCCTGGCCTCTCCTCCCTGTGTGGTGGCCCCGCCTGGCCTCTCCTCCCTGTGTGGTGGCCCCTCCTGGCCTCTCCTTCCTGTGTGGTGGCCCCGCCTGGCCTCTCCTTCCTGTGTGGTGGCCCCTCCTGGCCTCTCCTTCCTGTGTGGTGGCCCCGCCTAGCCTCTCCTTCCTGTGTGGTGGCCCCTCCTGGCCTCTCCTTCCTGTGTGGTGGCCCCTTCTGGCCTCTCTTCCCTGTGTGGTGGCCCCGCCTGGCCTCTCCTTCCTGTGTGGTGGCCCCTCCTGGCCTCTCCTCCCTGTGTGGTGGCCCCGCCTGGCCTCTCCTTCCTGTGTGGTGGCCCCGCCTGGCCTCTCCTTCCTGTGTGGTGGCCCCTCCTGGTCTCTCCTCCCTGTGTGGTGGCCCCTCCTGGCCTCTCCTTCCTGTGTGGTGGCCCCTCCTGGCCTCTCCTCCCTGTGTGGTGGCCCCGCCTGGCCTCTCCTTCCTGTGTGGTGGCCCCTCCTGGCCTCTCCTCCCTGTGTGGTGGCCCCGCCTGGCCTCTCCTTCCTGTGTGGTGGCCCCGCCTGGCCTCTCCTTCCTGTGTGGTGGCCCCGCCTGGCCTCTCGTTCCTGTGTGGTGACCCCGCCTGGCCTCTCCTCTCTGTGTGGTGGCCCCGCCTGGCCTCTCGTTCCTGTGTGGTGACCCCGCCTGGCCTCTCCTCTCTGTGTGGTGGCCCCGCCTGGCCTCTCCTCTCTGTGTGGTGGCCCCGCCTGGCCTCTCCTTCCTGTGTGGTGGCCCCGCCTGGCCTCTCCTTCCTGTGTGGTGGCCCCGCCTGGCCTCTCCTTCCTGTGTGGTGGCCCCGCCTGGCCTCTCCTCTCTGTGTGGTGGCCCCTCCTGGCCTCTCCTTCCTGTGTGGTGGCCCCGCCTGGCCTCTCCTCTCTGTGTGGTGGCCCCGCCTGGCCTCTCCTTCCTGTGTGGTGGCCCCGCCTGGCCTCTCCTTCCTGTGTGGTGGCCCCGCCTGGCCTCTCCTTCCTGTGTGGTGGCCCCGCCTGGCCTCTCCTCCCTGTGTGGTGGCCCCGCCTGGCCTCTCCTCTCTGTGTGGTGGCCCCGCCTGGCCTCTCCTCTCTGTGTGGTGACCCCGCCTGGCCTCTCCTCCCTGTGTGGTGGCCCCGCCTGGCCTCTCCTCTCTGTGTGGTGGCCCCGCCTGGCCTCTCCTTCCTGTGTGGTGGCCCCGCCTGGCCTCTCCTCCCTGTGTGGTGGCCCCGCCTGGCCTCTCCTCTCTGTGTGGTGGCCCCGCCTGGCCTCTCCTCTCTGTGTGGTGGCCCCGCCTGGCCTCTCCTTCCTGTGTGGTGACCCCGCCTGGCCTCTCCTCTCTGTGTGGTGGCCCCGCCTGGCCTCTCCTCTCTGTGTGGTGGCCCCGCCTGGCCTCTCCTCTCTGTGTGGTGGCCCCGCCTGGCCTCTCCTCCCTGTGTGGTGGCCCCGCCTGGCCTCTCCTCTCTGTGTGGTGGCCCCGCCTGGCCTCTCCTCTCTGTGTGGTGGCCCCGCCTGGCCTCTCCTTCCTGTGTGGTGACCCCGCCTGGCCTCTCCTTCCTGTGTGGTGGCCCCGCCTGGCCTCTCCTTCCTGTGTGGTGGCCCCGCCTGGCCTCTCCTCCCTGTGTGGTGGCCCCGCCTGGCCTCTCCTCTCTGTGTGGTGGCCCCGCCTGGCCTCTCCTCCCTGTGTGGTGACCCCGCCTGGCCTCTCCTCTCTGTGTGGTGGCCCCGCCTGGCCTCTCCTCTCTGTGTGGTGGCGGGCCCTACGCAGCCTCCACCAAGACGTGACCCGCTCTGTTTTCCCAGACCTGAAGGAAATCCGTGCAAGGTCAGTGTCTTTACCTTACTACGCAGTTACTGATAAATATAGCAGACACCGCCTGCCACGACCAGACGAGTGCGGGAAGAGGGAGAAGCAGGCTAAAGGAAGAGGAAAGGGGGAAGGAAGAGGAGAAAGGAAGTGGAAGGGAAAGGGAAAAAAGAAAAAAGAAAGAAGTAAATTAAGGAAAAACACAATAAATAATTATCATCAAGTTCAGAAGGAAAAGTTAGAGTAGGTTAGGTTAGGTTAGGTTAGGTTAGGTTAGGTGACAGTGAGTGACGCGGTACACGACACAGTCCAGGTGAGCAGTGAATGACGAAGGACCTTTGTTGTCTGTCCGGTAGTTATATGGTGGTGCTGCTGGAGTTGTTATTGAAACAGTTTATTTAGCCAGAAGAACACAGATACAGAGTGGATAATAATAACAATATTAACATGGCTGAGCCAGTTGAGAACCTGAGCTCTCTTGTAGGCACCTGATATATACTGTACATTTATCTCAAGGAAGTATTATGTAACATTTAGTATCATCTGGAATAGTACAATAGCATGGTGGTAATAAGAACACGTTACCACGGTTATCACTTCGATATTTAATTATTTTTTTTACCTATATATTATAAGTATATCCATATTTTTGTGGAATTTATATACATAAATATGATAAGGAAGGGAAACAGTACAACATGGGATGTATTAAGGTTGAACAAGAGGACAGAGCTGTCAGCATTATGTCTAGTTGGTAAATATATTTATTGTAATGTTAATGTCTTATATATCTACCTGATAATTTCTGTTAAAATGGTTTTGATGGTACAATAAAAGCAGGTACTGTAAATATAGTAGGTATTACAAAAAATATTAATACTTAGACAATAGATATTTTTTAAGAGATGATTTAAAGGAAGGGAGCGTAGTCTTTGCTGGGATGGGTGGGGGTAAATTGTTCCACACCTTCACACGGTGATATTTTATGGAGGTCTGGGACTGAGAGGAGCACATGGGGGGTGGTCTTAGTAGCTCTGGGTGCCTTAAGTTGTGTCTCTGATTATTACGGAATTGGAAATAATTATTATCAATCAAGTGATTGATTGATTTGTAAACAAAGAGGGCACAGCAGTAGGTGTTAATATCCTCGAATTTTCTAATTTTCAATTTAGCAAATTGTTCCTTAGTATGATCAGTTTTTTCAAGTAAGTCATTGTATGCACAACTCTCTTTTGTGCAGTGACCAGGGGTATGTATTAGTGGTGCCGGAGCCTCCCATAGTGTGTGACAGTGTATCACTTGTTGGTAAACAAGATCATGATAGATTTCTTTCATTGCTGTGAGAGTGAGTGACTGTCGAGTGTGATACATGATACCGCACTGTTTATTGACTTTCTGTGAATGGCTTGTATGTGAACACTACTGCTGCTGGTGGGGAGGGAGTGAACACTACTGCTGCTGGTGGGGAGGGAGTGAACACTACTGCTGCTGGTGGGGAGGGAGTGAACACTACTGCTGCTGGTGGGGAGGGAGTGAACACTACTGCTGCTGCTGGTGGGGAGGGAGTGAACACTACTGCTGCTGGTGGTGGGGAGGGAGTGAACACTACTGCTGCTGGTGGTGGGGAGGGAGTGAACACTACTGCTGGTGGTGGTGGGGAGGGAGTGAACACTACTGCTGGTGGTGGTGGGGAGGGAGTGAACACTACTGCTGCTGGTGGTGGGGAGGGAGTCAACACTACTGCTGCTGGTGGGGAGGGAGTGAACACTACTGCTGCTGCTGGTGGGGAGGGAGTGAACACTACTGCTGCTGGTGGTGGGGAGGGAGTGAACACTACTGCTGCTGGTGGTGGGGAGGGAGTGAACACTACTGCTGCTGGTGGTGGGGAGGGGTGAACACTACTGCTGCTGCTGGTGGGGAGGGAGTGAACACTACTGCTGCTGGTGGGGAGGGAGTGAACACTACTGCTGGTGGTGGGGAGGGAGTGAACACTACTGCTGCTGGTGGTGGGGAGGGAGTGAACACTACTGCTGCTGGTGGGGAGGGAGTGAACACTACTGCTGCTGGTGGGGAGGGAGTGAACACTACTGCTGCTGGTGGTGGGGAGGGAGTGAACACTACTGCTGCTGCTGGTGGGGAGGGAGTGAACACTACTGCTGCTGGTGGGGAGGGAGTGAACACTACTGCTGCTGGTGGGGAGGGAGTGAACACTACTGCTGCTGGTGGTGGGGAGGGAGTGAACACTACTGCTGCTGCTGGTGGGGAGGGAGTGAACACTACTGCTGCTGGTGGTGGGGAGGGAGTGAACACTACTGCTGGTGGTGGGGAGGGAGTGAACACTACTGCTGCTGGTGGGGAGGGAGTGAACACTACTGCTGCTGGTGGGGAGGGAGTGAACACTACTGCTGCTGGTGGTGGGGAGGGAGTGAACACTACTGCTGCTGCTGGTGGGGAGGGAGTGAACACTACTGCTGGTGGTGGGGAGGGAGTGAACACTACTGCTGCTGGTGGTGGGGAGGGAGTGAACACTACTGCTGCTGGTGGTGGGGAGGGAGTGAACACTACTGCTGCTGGTGGTGGGGAGGGAGTGAACACTACTGCTGCTGGTGGTGGGGAGGGAGTGAACACTACTGCTGCTGGTGGTGGGGAGGGAGTGAACACTACTGCTGCTGGTGGGGAGGGAGTGAACACTACTGCTGCTGGTGGTGGGGAGGGAGTGAACACTACTGCTGCTGGTGGTGGGGAGGGAGTGAACACTACTGCTTGCTGGTGGGGAGGGAGTGAACACTACTGCTGCTGGTGGGGAGGGAGTGAACACTACTGCTGCTGGTGGGGAGGGAGTGAACACTACTGCTGGTGGTGGGGAGGGAGTGAACACTACTGCTGCTGGTGGTGGGGAGGGAGTGAACACTACTGCTGCTGCTGGTGGGGAGGGAGTGAACACTACTGCTGCTGCTGGTGGGGAGGGAGTGAACACTACTGCTGCTGGTGGGGAGGGAGTGAACACTACTGCTGCTGCTGGTGGGGAGGGAGTGAACACTACTGCTGCTGCTGGTGGGGAGGGAGTGAACACTACTGCTGCTGGTGGTGGGGAGGGAGTGAGCACTACTGCTGCTGGTGGTGGGGAGGGAGTGAACACTACTGCTGCTGGTGGTGGGGAGGGAGTGAACACTACTGCTGCTGGTGGTGGGGAGGGACAGCCTGCTAACTTTAGACCCACATATATTATCCCCGACACAGGTCGCCAACGCTGCCTCATTTAACGCAGGAAAATATATTTAAGATTGCAGTAAACATGTCTGCCAGAATAATTGCTCCCGCTAACAGGAACAATTGCCTGTACGTCCGCGAGGCTCTTCATATGTGAGCAGGGGGATCGTTCTTGCCTCGCAAACGAGATGTCCCGGGTTTGATTCCCGGGCCGGTGGAAGTTGTTTGGACTTACTTCCTAGCCCCCCATTAGTCCCTGTTCACCTAGCAGTAAAGTAGGTACCTGGTGTAAGTCGAAAGTTGCGAATTCGTATTCAGGGAAAGTTGTTGGAGCTTCCAATAACTTCATGACATAAACCACTGACTCTTCAGGCTTCTACGCCCTTAACTCTTAACTCCTGAGACATAAAGGCAAGCATGAACTTAGCATGCTTCCCTGTTGGGCGCTGTAAACGCTTCTGCGCTTCACCTTACACAAGGATGTAGGGGGGTGCTCAATAAATGAAAAAAATAAAAAAATAAAAAAAAATATGTGAGCACTCAAACACCGCCACGTGCCGCCAACACAAGACGCCTGGCATTACTGGAGGCTGTCATGCTTACACTGACTGACACGTGTTGACGTGTATATATCATGTTCTCTGCCGTGTGGACCAACAACATATTACTTCATGTTCACACTGACAGGCAGCCCGGGGAGTACACTGGTGACGCAGTCTGCAGGTAGATTAAGAAAGCTGTACAGGCTGCCGTGGTTGATCATATATGAGAAGAGTCAGCGTGTTCCTGCCTCGTGCTCAGCTTGCGTCTTCGTCCTTCCTGTTTTGTTCTTCCCAGATATATACTTTATTTTCATTAATACTAAATAGCGTTGGTGATTGATTAATAACAGTAATTAATACGTAAAGGTGAGGGAAGGTGAGACACGGTGAGAGAAGGTGAGACACGGTGAGAGAAGGTGAGGTGTATAATTGGAAGTCAGAGGTAAACAAAGGTTATATAACAAAGGTACTCAAACTATCAACCAGGAGCGAACTCGTGACAATGGTTTTAAATTAGACAAATTTAGATTTATGCGCCAGATAGGTAAACATTGTTTTGGGAATAGAGTAGTGGATGAGTGGAACAAGTTACCAAACACCATCATTAACTCGAATACGCTGGATAGCTTCAAACACAGGTTGGGTGGATATATGAGCAATAGGGGTTGGGTGTAAACGGGACTGCCCAGTATGGACCAGTTTCCTCCATTCCTATGTTCTTAACACGTGGGCCAGGAAGTGAATATTGACCAGGTGACAGATGAGAGAAGTTGAGCAATGGTAAACATGTGAGGGAAATGCTTCTTGGAATAAGAATTTAAGGTGAATGAGTTGTGGAATACCGTCAGGGATGAGCAACACACGTGGGTTTTGGGGAGGCTCCGGGCGTGTGGTAGTGAGGAGGAGGAGGAGTGAATTAGGGCAGATAAAAAAATAGCGAAACAAAATATGAAAACTATGAGAAGAGATTAATCGAGAAGAGAGAGGGCAGTATAGGTGAGTGGGCAGGGGAGTATAGGTGACTGACCATGTTACCGACATGGATGACTGTAGACTGCCACAGCAGCTACTTTACGGTCACCTAACGAATAGTAAACGTAACGCTGTTGGGCAACTGAAAAGGTATAAGGATAGTCTTAAGACAAACCTGAAAAGGGCCAAATTGACCCCCTCACCTGGGAGACGATTACTCCACACCGTAACGCTTGGAGGAGCATCACACAAGAAGGTGTCAATACTTTCGAGTTAGCCCGACTGCAAACCGAGGCAGACAAGCGCCAACGACGGAAAGACGCTGCCGCCGCCCCTCCCGCACTAGATATAGTCCCCCACATGTACAACATCTGCGGACGACTCTGCCGGTCCCGTATCGGCCTCTTTAGTCAGCTCAGAACTCACCAACGAAGGTGACATCCTTAATAACTCATATCATTGTATCATAACTGGATGATCGTCATACTAGATTCCGAGTGACAGCAAAGTAGTAGTAGTAGTAGTAGTAGTAGTAGTAGTAGTAGTAGGTGAGTGTGGTGGAAAGTACGAGTTTATTTTCGTCTACTAATACACCTTCAGTATACTGTAAAATATATATGATACAACACACATCACCTACAGGGTATATACGATATACCTGGACAGACAAACAAACACCTGGTGTATGTTACAGGGCTTAACATTAGAGTCAAAACTGGATAATAATGACGTTTATTGTTTACTTCTGAGTAGATATGAACATGTGAGGGAAGGCGAAGGATGAGGTGGTTCTCGCGTATGAAGGAGTGTAAGGGAAGGAAGGAAGGAAGAGCGGGTAGAAGGGAAGGAGGGAGGGAGAGAGGATACGAGGAGGAACAGAAGAAAGGAGAGAGGAAGGGGAGGATAGAAGGTAGAGGGAAGGAGAGAGGAAGGGGGATAAAGGGTAGGTTGAAGGAAGGAAGGAGGAGAGAAGGGGTAGAAGGAAGTAAGAGGTGAAGCAGTAGGATAAGACGGTAGTAACCCTGGGGGGGGGGAGGGTTGCTAGGATTACGACACCGAACAGAACTGTGACAGGAGCGACGGAGTTTTGTCACCTGTCCAATTCGCTCGTTAGTGGGTCATAGTTACTAATAATATACAGTAGTTTTGGGGTCAACTGGGCAAGAGGAGTGGACTGATTGTACGTGGTTGGGGGGGGGGGGTGAAGGGAGGGAAGTGGAAGGTGAAAGAAGGGGGATTTTGCGGTTAAGAAGAAAGAAAAGTGAAGAAAGAAGAGAGAGAGAGAATCGTGTAATTGGTCAGCGGATTTTTGAAACTGCAAAATCACTTCACTTTCACTCT
>CAUDMG010004113.1:1435000-1677500 GCA_958450375.1 Homarus gammarus
TTATTGGTGTGTGAACATGTTGTTGTGTGCTGTGAACACCCTGGCTGCTCTGATACAGCTTACGACCCAGGGTGAAGCGAGTGTGACGAGGGAGGTCTGCCCGACGACGGCGACGACGACGCAGTAGAGTCAACACCTTCAGCAGAATGATGTTGGTCCCCGGGGCGAGCCTGGCAGCAGGCGGCTGCAGCTCGCACTCCAGAAAACAAGTTGTTTGGGGGAGGAGCGGCGCCCTGCCCAAGTGATGGGTCGCCAGGGACCTTCAGCAGCGCCTCTCCCGCCACCAGCACCTCTCCCCTCCTCCCCTCCACCTCCCACCTCCTCCACTACAGGGAGATATAGATGGTAGGGGGGGGGAGGGGTGGAGAATAAGGGGTGCGCACCATCTGGATTAAGACTTAATGTGTATTAACTAGTGTGTAGCAGAGGAGCATTTAGTCTCGCTTGTATTTTGTCACCTTAGCTACAGGACTGTCACACAACCTTAGGAGAGAGAGTCAGTTAGAGGCAGAGTGGTGGGGGAGGCTCTCAGCACCGGGGCCCGACTCATCATGGTCTTAATCATTCACCGAACACCTCAGCGAGTTACTCAGTATGTACACTGATGACAACAAATAAACATCATAAGTAAAGGAATATGAGTTTAATAATGAGTGAAGTAAGGCATGATGAGTGTGGTGGTGAGAGGCTCCGGACACCTGTTGCTCCTCACCGCCTCCCCCTCTCCTCCCCTTCGTCACCGCCGCCGCCTGGGTCCCCTCGCAAGTTGGGTGTTGCTCAAACAACGCCGTTTACGTACCTCTTATTGCATTTCAAACTTTGCAGAGAAGCGTGGTAGTTGCCGTGGGTCGCCAGGCGGGGGGCGGGCGGTGGTGTCTGTCTGGCAGCGTTTGGCCGGCCCTCCCGCCCTCCATGACACATACGCACCAGACACCTCGTGAGGCCTTACAACAAGATTTAATATAAAGCAAATAGAGGGATGATGATGTGTCCGTCTGTGATACAGCCAGGAGTGTCTGGGGAGGGCAGGGGAGGGGAGGGCAGGAGAGTAGGGGAGGGGAGGGCAGGAGAGTAGGGGAGAGACACTGTGCTACACCCCGGTGCCTGTCTGGACGGCCTGTTGCTGCTCACGCCCTGCCCCGCACCCCTCCCCCCGCCCCGCACCGCCCCTCCTCTCTCGCCCAGCACTATAAGAGTTTGTCTTCCTCATTCTTTTGAAACTTTTAATTGCGTAGAGTAAATTACATCAGTAAAAAGGCTTGAGTGTATTTTATAGCTGTTCTCAAGATGGGGGTCATGTTACCGTGTGTGTTGCTGTCACGGCGGGCAGGTGTGAAGTGTAGCCCTGTGTGTCGCTCCATCACCCTGGGGTCCCTACAGTAACAGCCATCAACCGAGCAGTGGATCCGTCTGTACACACGTCTGGGGAAAAGACTCTTCTACTGAACTTAAAACTCTTCACCTTTGATTGGTCCAGAGGTGTGAGGTCATTGTTTTTCTGACCTTTGATTGGTCCAGAGGTGTGAGGTCATTGTTTTTCTGATCTTCGATTGGTCCAGAGGTGTAAGGTCATTGTTTTTCTAACCTTCGATTGGTCCAGAGGTGTGAGGTCATTGTTTTTCTAACCTTCGATTGGTCCAGAGGTGTGAGGTCATTGTTTTGTGAACCACGTGACCGTTTGTTTATGTGGTTAGTAGCGGTTGTTAGAGCGAGGGATTCTGGGTAATAATTGGTGTGTCCTTTACACTGTGTTCTGAGAGTGTTAGGTTAGGTTAAGTTAGGTTAAGTTAGGTTAAGTTAGGTTAGGTTAGGTTAGGTATGTTTTTTGGCCGCGTGAATGACCCTCAATATTACGGGATCATTTAGGTTTAATCTATCAGTAATTACCTCGTTAATAACCCTACTATTATTTGTATTAAGTCAGCATTAAGTTTCCTAAGGACAGTGTGAATAAGATTTCATCAGTCTTAGGTAATAATAGTTGTTGAATGAAGGTCTTAACTGTGGTGAGGGGCAGTGAGACGGGGAGGGGCAGGGTAGAGTGAGACGGGGAGGGGCAGGGTAGAGTGAGACGGAGAGGGGCAGAGTGAAGTGAGACGGAGAGGGGCAGGGTGAAGTGAGACGGGGAGGGGCAGGGTGGAGTGGGACGGGGAGGGGCAGAGTAGAGTGAGACGGAGAGGGGCAGGGTGGAGTGGGACGGGGAGGGGCAGGGTGGAGTGGGACGGGGAGGGGCAGGGTGGAGTGAGACGGAGAGGGGCAGAGTGAAGTGAGACGGGGAGGGGCAGGGTGGAGTGGGACGGGGAGGGGCAGGGTGAAGTGGGACGGGGAGGGGCAGGGAAGAGTGGGACGGGGAGGGGCAGGGTGAAGTGAGACGGGGAGGGGCAGGGTAGAGTGGGACGGGGAGGGGCAGGGTGAAGTGAGACGGGGAGGGGCAGGGTAGAGTGGGACGGGGAGGGGCAGGGTGGAGTGGGACGGGGAGGGACAGAATAGAGGGACGGGGAGGGGCAGGACGGGGAGGGGTGGTGTAGGAGTGTTGAGAGGGGCGTGTGATACAGTGTATCAGCCTACGGAGTCCTACAGTGGTGTGTGTGTGTGTGTGTGTGTGTGTGTGTGTGTGTGTCTCGTACCTTAGTGCTAGCAACAATATCAAAACAAACAACAACAACTCGACCTGGAAGTTTAGCAAAGAAAAAAACCGTAATACAGGCGAGAAGGAAGCGACACACACACACACACACACACACACACACACACACACACTTATTTACATATCCATCTAATCAGGCGGCTGTGTGCAGGTCTAGCCGGCGGGGGAGATAACTGTGGGCGAGAGGTGGCCAGTGAGGGAGAGAGGTGGCCATTGAGGGAGAGAGGTGGCCATTGAGAGAGAGAGGTGGCCAGTGAGGGAGAGAGGTGGCCAGCGATGGAGAAAGGTGGCCAGTAAGGGGGGTAAGAGGTAGGTAGTAAGCGGGAGGTGGCCCATATAGGGGGGGGGGGGTAAGAGGTGGCCAGGAACACGTGGGAGTGGCAGCGTCGCACCAGAGGTAAACAACTTCTCACCCAAACAGTTTGCACAAATTGCTCGAGTTTCTCTGCATGACACAAACATGAGCCATGCAAATTATGTGTGCCGCTCCATGCACGGAGACCAGTGCTTTAGTGCTACAGGAATACCCGTGAGCGCTTGATTAAAATGACGACACAAGTGCTTGTTTTCTTGCCTTAAGTTGGTCACGGGGTGTCTGGCATACATGACGGGGTGTCTGGCATGCACGACGGGGTGTCTGGCACACATGGCGGGGTGTCTGGCATGCATGACGGGGTGTCTGGCACACATGGCGGGGTGTCTGGCATGCATGACGGGGTGTATGGCACACATGGCGGGGTGTCTGGCATACATGACGGGGTGTCTGGCATACATGACGGGGTGTCTGGCACACATGGCGGGGTGTCTGGCATGCATGACGGGGTGTATGGCACACATGGCGGGGTGTCTGGCACACATGGCGGGGTGTCTGGCATACATGACGGGGTGTCTGGCATACATGACGGTGTCTGGCATACATGACGGGGTGTCTGGCATGCATGACGGGGTGTCTGGCATGCATGACGGTGTGTCTGGATGTTTAGTATGCATGACAGGTTCGCTGGGGAGAGGCAGTGTGTGGGTGTGAGGAGAGGCAGTGTGTGTTTGTGTGAGGAGAGGCAGTGTGTGTGTGTGTGTGTGTGTGTGAGGAGAGGCAGTGTGTGGGTGTGAGGAGAGGCAGTGTGTGTGTGTGTGAGGAGAGGCAGTGTGTGGGTGTGAGGAGAGGCAGTGTGTGGGTGTGAGGAGAGGCAGTGTGTGGGTGTGAGGAGAGGCAGTGTGTGTGTGTATGAGGAGAGGCGGTGTGAGGCAGTGTGTGGGTGTGAGGAGAGGCAGAGTGTGTGGGTGTGAGGAGAGGCAGTGTGTGTGTGTGAGGAGAGGCAGTGTGTGGGTGTGAGACAGTGTGTGGGTGTGAGGAGAGGCAGTGTTTGGGTGCGAGGAGAGGCAGTGTGTGTGTGTGTGAGGAGAGGCAGTGTGTGAGGAGAGGCAGTGTGTGGGTGTGATGAGAGGCAGTGTGTGTGTGTGTGAGGAGAGGCAGTGTGTGGGTGTGAGGAGAGGCAGTGTGTGGGTGTGATGAGAGGCAGTGTGTGTGTGTGTGAGGAGAGGCAGTGTGTGGGTGTGAGGAGAGGCAGTGTGTGGGTGTGAGGAGAGGCAGTGTGTGTGTGTGTGAGGAGAGGCAGTGTGTGGGTGTGAGGAGAGGCAGTGTGTGGGTGTGAGGCAGTGTGTGAGGAGAGGCAGTGTGTGGGTGTGAGGCAGTGTGTGGGTGTGAGGCAGTGTGTGGGTGTGAGGAGAGGCAGTGTGTGTGTGTGTGAGGAGAGGCAGTGTGTGGGTGTGAGGAGAGGCAGTGTGTGGGTGTGAGACAGTGTGTGGGTGTGAGGAGAGGCAGTGTTTGGGTGCGAGGAGAGGCAGTGTGTGTGTGTGTGAGGAGAGGCAGTGTGTGAGGAGAGGCAGTGTGTGGGTGTGATGAGAGGCAGTGTGTGTGTGTGTGAGGAGAGGCAGTGTGTGGGTGTGAGGAGAGGCAGTGTGTGGGTGTGAGGAGAGGCAGTGTGTGTGTGTGAGGAGAGGCAGTGTGTGGGTGTGAGGCAGTGTGTGAGGAGAGGCAGTGTGTGGGTGTGAGGCAGTGTGTGGGTGTGAGGCAGTGTGTGGGTGTGAGGAGAGGCAGTGTGTGTGTGTGTGAGGAGAGGCAGTGTGTGGGTGTGAGGAGAGGCAGTGTGTGGGTGTGAGGCAGTGTGTGGGTGTGAGGCAGTGTGTGGGTGTGAGGCAGTGTGTGGGTGTGAGGCAGTGTGTGGGTGTGAGGAGAGGCAGTGTGTGGGTGTGAGGTAGTGTGTGGGTGTGAGGTAGTGTGTGGGTGTGAGGCAGTGTGTGGGTGTGAGGTAGTGTGTGGGTGTGTGGGTGTGAGGCAGTGTGTGGGTGTGAGGAGAGGCAGTGTGTGGGTGTGAGGTAGTGTGTGGGTGTGAGGAGAGGCAGTGTGTGGGTGTGAGGTAGTGTGTGGGTGTGAGGAGAGGCAGTGTGTGGGTGTGAGGCAGTGTGTGGGTGTGAGGCTGTACAACACACAGTGGAAGGATGAAGGCGACAGGTGATAGCCAGGTGGTGTAGCCTCCCCGCCCTTGGGACGTGGCCGCCTTCAGGAGCCCCCGTCAGATAGAGAGAGAGAGAGAGAGAGACGACCCTGCACGTCTTCATCACCTGGTGGCCAGTTGACTACACGTATATCACACTGTCCCTGGGAACCCAACTGGTAGACGAAAACTTATGCTCTCAAGTCTTTTCATTCCGATACATTTATGAAAATATAATTATGGCGTGAAATTCTTGGCACAAAGCTTCCTGCGCCACTATCCTCCGTAGGTTATGTTAAGTCATCCTGGCGGTGTCCGAATGTCTGTATACCGCGTGTCCTTCCGTGTCCTTCTACCCTGAAAACCTTCCTTAATACGCACTGGTACCTCCCTCTCTCTCGTGGGATGTCCTTCAGAGTATAGACGGATGGCAGCTTCGTATTCACCATCCATCGTCGACCTTCGTTACGCAGTAGTTCGTGTTTAATGACATACGTTACGTAATTCGTGGTGTCGGAAACGGAGGCTTGTGACGTCAGAGGGCAGCCGGGGCTTGCAGAATGGCCCCGACAAGATAATGGTGATGATAATGGCCAGATCAAACCTGACGAGGTAATTGATTCAGCCCCGTCACTAGCTGTTCTCCTCACCCAGCCAGCCGCCCACCACTCTCCTCACTCACCCACCCGCCCACCACTCTCCTCACCTAGCCAGCCAGCCGCCCACCACTCTCCTCACTCACCCACCCGCCCACCACTCTCCTCACCTAGCCAGCCAGCCAGCCGCCCACCACTCTCCTCACTCACCCACCCGCCCACCACTCTCCTCTCCTAGCCAGCCAGCCGCCCACCCAGCCGCCCACCATTCTCCTCACCCACCCACTCAGCGCCCACCACGGAGAGAGAGAGATAGAGAGAGAGAGAGAGAGAGAGAGAGAGAGAGGGGGGGGCTGTAGCTATAGATGACCACGTTCTCACATAGCGTCAACCAGTTGTCAGCCCACACCGTCAGCTACCTCCCCTCTTCCCTTGTCCTCCTACCTGTCCCTCTTCCCTTGTCCTCCTACCTGTTCCTCTTCACTTGCCCTCCTACCTGTCCCTCTTCCCTTGTCCTCCTACCTGTTCCTCTTCCCTTGTCCTCCTACCTGTCCCTCTTCCCTTGTCCTCCTACCTGTCCCTCTTCCCTTGTCCTAGCTTCCCTCTTCCCTTGTCCTCCTACCTGTTCCACTTCCCTTGTCCTCCTATATAGAGGAAGTGGGCGTGGTTAAACAGGGAGGGGCGTGGTTATACAGGGAGGGGCGTGGTTAAACAGGGAGGGGCGTGGTTAAACAGGGAGGGGCGTGGTTAAACAGGGAGGGGCGTGGTTAAACAGGGAGGGTCGTCACGGGTTATAATGTTGTTCATGGCGGTCATAAGGGCGAGTGTTGTAGTTCGTATACATACAGTGAATGACTCTATATCACTAATGAATAACATGTATAAATATGTATCTCTTAGGTATATGTAATACATTTTTCTCTTATATTTAACAAAAATATTATCATGAACCTAACCTAAACCTAACCTAAACCTGATCTAAACCTGATCTAAACCTGACCTAACCTAACCTAAACCTGATCTAAACCTGATCTAAACCTAACCTAAACCTAACCTAACCTAACCCTAACCTAACCTAAACCTAAACCAAACCTAACCTAAACCTAACCTAAACCTAAACCAAACCTAACCTAAACCTAACCTAAACCTAACCTTAACCTAACCTAACCTAACCTAACCTAACCTAACCTAACTTAACCTAAACCTAACCTAACCCCTCTAGAGACATTCTTCTGCATCGTAGTATATTGAAATAGTAATAAACAGGTAGATTAATTACTATGTTTTTTCTCACCTGTTATTATCTTCCTTGCAGGTAAGAACCGTACTGTATGTTATGGCTACTTCTGACGGGGAGGTCCTCGAGGGCTGCTCCTGCTCCACGTCAGTACCTCAAGGTTAACTTAGTCTGGTAGTGTGTGTGTGTGTGTGTGTGTGTGTGTGTGTGTGTGTGTGTGTGTGTGTGTGTGTCCCCCCAGCATTTCTGCCACATGATAGCCTCTATGAGCCAGCTCTGAGGGGAACGAGGGGTATTCTTCGTCTCGTGTGAATGGTGGTGATTAGCTGGTGTGGGAGGAGGGGGAGAAGGGGGGTGTGGGAGGAGGGGGAGAAGGGGGGGTGTGGGAGGAGGGGGCAGGTCATATCTCTCTCTCTCTCTCTCTCTCTCTCTCTCTCTCTCTCTCTCTCTCTCTCTCTCTTTCAACAATTTATTTCAAGTGCGTAAAGACATGTCGGTAATTTTTGGTTTTGTATTTTCATAATTAACCGGAATGACTCTCCCACCCCCTCCCCCTCCCCCTCCCCCCCACCCACCCCTTCCCTCTCCCCCTCCCCCTCCCCGCCCCTGAACTAGAGCGTGATAATCCCAGGATGAAGTGTGGCGAGGTCTTCAAAGGCGACAGAGAATCCTAGGGGAAAAAATATTCCCTGGGTCTGGTCAATCCAAACCTTAATCCCGGGTTACAAGTTACTATTATGGGGAGGGGGCAGAGGGGAGGGGGCACAGGGGAGGGGAGAGAGGAGAGAAAGGTGCATAGAGGAAAGGAGAGAGGGGCAGAGGGGAGAGAAGAGGAAAGGGCATATGGGAGACGAAAGGAAGGGACAGAGGGGAGGGGAGAGAAGAGAAAGGGGCAGAGGGGTGAGGAGAGGAAGGGGCACGGGGGAGGAGAGAGGATGGAGCAGAGGGGAGGAGATAGGTGGGGGCAGGGGAGGGGAGAGGAAGGGGCACGGGGGAGGAGAGAGGATGGAGCAGAGGGGAGGAGATAGGTGGGGGCAGGGGAGGGGAGAGGAGGGCAGAGGGGAGGGGAGAGGAGGGAGCAGAGGGGAGGAGATAGGTGGGGGCAGGGGAGGGGAGAGGGGGGGCAGAGGGGAGGGGAGAGGAGGGAGCAGAGGGGAGGAGATAGGTGGGGGCAGGGGGGGGGGCAGAGGGGAGGGGAAAGGTGAAAAGGAGGAAGAAGAGGAAGTGGTAAAAGGGGAGAGGAGGAGAGAAGAAGAAGAGGTGGAGAGTAAATTTCATAGGAAGATATAAAGGTTAGGGGAGATGATCTACTAGTTATCTCAGAGGCTTTGGGGAGCATATATTGTGGTGGGGAGCATATATTGTGGTGAGGAGCATATATTGTGGTGAGGAGCATATATTGTGGTGAGGTGTATATATTGTGGTGGGGAGCATATATTGTGGTGGGGAGCATATATTGCGGTGGGGAGCATATATTGTGGTGAGGTGTATATATTGTGGTGAGGTGTATATATTGTGGTGGGGAGCATATATTGTGGTGGGGAGTATATATTGTGGTGGGGAGTATATATTGTGGTGGGGTGTATATATTGTGGTGGGGAGCATATATTGTGGTAGGGAGTATATATTGTGGTGAGGTGTATATATTGTGGTGGGGAGCATATATTGTGGTGGGGAATATATTGTGGTGGGGAGTATATATTGTGGTGAGGTGTATATATTGTGGTGGGGAGCATATATTGTGGTGGGGAGCATATATTGTGGTGGGGACCATATATTGTGGTGAGGTGTATATATTGTGGTGGGGAGCATATATTGTGGTGAGGAGCATATATTGTGGTGAGGAGCATATATTGTGGTGGTGGTGGTGGGGAGCATATATTGTAAGGGTTGTGATGCGGAGCATATATATAGTAAGGGTTGTGATGGGGAGCATATATATATAATAATAATAATAATAATAATAATAATTAACGGTTTATTGAAAGAGCTTGGCAGCCAGAAGGCTGAAAATATACAGTTACATATTTGGGGAGTGGGTTACGAATTACAAATAATATACAAGTAACATAAGTGACACAAATAAGACATATAACAACTTAGATGGGGAAAAGCTCAAACTACAGTTCAATTCAACATAGTGACAGTGTTACAGTATTACAAGTTATTGATAATTTTTACAATGGTTGGGACTGGGCTGTTCTTATAGCGATCAGTTCGTGCACGTATGGGCTGGATGCGGTTGTGGTGTCGAACAGCAATTCTCGGACAAGGGACCTCGGGTGGTAGTAGGAGCCGGTGTCGGGGATGGTGTAGAAGCTTCTTACCAAATTTGCAGATGAGGTCGTGGTGATGGTCAGTGAGAGTCGAAAGGGTCAGTGTGTTGAGCGCTTCTTGATATGTGGAGTAGGAGGAGGAGAGAATAATCTTGCATGCCCTCTTTTGCACTTTTTCTAGGTGTTTACGCTGTGTGGCATTTAGGGAGGAAGACCAGGTGGGGGAGGCATAGGTGAGCTTGGGAAGTATGAATGTTGTGTAAACACTGAGGAGCTCGTGTGCAGGAACTCCGAGGGACTTGAGTCGGCGGAGGAGGTGGAGACGGAAACTGGAGGATTTGACAACTTCATTGACGTGTGGTTTCCAATTTAGTTTGTTGTCTATGGTGACGCCGAGGAGCTTCGTGGAATCTACGACCTGGAGTGTGTTCGGACCTAGAGTAATGGAAGGAGGTGGGACAATGTCGGAGGAGAGGTTGATGTGCATAACCATGGTCTTGGTATGGTTGATGGTGACATGGTTGTTGGTAGCCCAGTTTTGGAGACTGTTCAATAAATCCTGAAGGGCGGTATAGTTGGGAGCAGAATTGTTGACGCTGATCCCAATGGTGGAGTCGTCGACATATTTCCAGCGAGCAGGGGTTTCTCTTAGGGCATCATTGATGAGCATAAGGAAGCAGAGTGGTCCCATCTTGGTGCCTTGGGGGACGCCACAGGTGAGTGACTGAAAGGTGGAGACAGCCCCTCGGAAGCGTACAGCTTGGCGTCGGTCACTGAGGAAGTCTGTAAGCCATGGTATGAGGCTTCTTCGAAGCCCGAGGTCAATAGCTTTGTTGATGATTATATTGTGGTCGACTAGGTCGAACGCTTTAGTGAAATCAATGAAGGCGACAGCTACAGACGTTTTTCGTTTCTCGAGATGGCGGTATATGTAATCGAGAAAGCTGACAAGACAGTGAGTGGTGGAGGAAGTTTTCATGTTGCCAAATTGCTGAGGGTCTACGACTCCTGCAATATCAGCATAAGCCCAGTCGAACACAAAACTTTCACAGATTAGGCTGGGTATTGGGGTGATTGCAATGGGTCGTAGCTGATTTAAGGATTGTGGGCTGGTTGACTTGGGCACTGGTGATACATAAGAGGTCTTCCAGTCAGCTGGGCATCTGGCTTGACTGAGAGAAGCATTGATGATGGAGCAGAGGGGTTTAGCAAGCTCCGGGGAGAACTCCTTGAAGAGTTTCATAGTAAGGGTTGTGATGGGGAGCATATAAATAGTATGGGTTGTGATGGGGAGCATATATATAGTAAGGGTTGTGGTGGGGAGCATATATATAGTAAGGGTTGTGATGGGGAGCATATAAATAGTAAGGGTTGTGATGGGGAGCATATAAATAGTAAGGGTTGTGATGGAGAGCATATATATAGTAAGGGTTGTGATGGGGAGCATATATTGTAAGGGTTGTGATGCGGAGCATATATATAGTAAGGGTTGTGATGGGGAGCATATATATAGTAAAGGTTGTGATGGGGAGCATATAAATAGTAAGGGTTGTGATGGGGAGCATATATATAGTAAGGGTTGTGGTGTGGACCATATATTGTATGGGTTGTGATGCGGAGCATATATATAGTAAGGGTTGTGATGGGGAGCATATATATAGTAAAGGTTGTGATGGGGAGCATATAATGTAAGGGTTGTGATGGGGAGCATATATATAGTAAAGGTTGTGATGGGGAGCATATAATGTAAGGGTTGTGATGGGGAGCATATATATAGTAAGGGTTGTGATGAGGAGCATATAAATAGTAAGGGTTGTGATGGAGAGCATATATATAGTAAGGGTTGTGGTGGGGAGCATATATATAGTAAGGGTTGTGATGGGGAGCATATATATAGTAAGGGTTATGATGGGGAGCATATATTGTAATGGTTGTGATGGGGAGCATATATATAGTAAGGGTTGTGGTAGGGAGCATATATTGTATGGGTTGTGATGCGGAGCATATATATATAGTAAGGGTTGTGGTGGGGAGCATATTTGTATGGGTTGTGATGCGGAGCATATATATAGTAAGGGTTGTGGTGGGGAGCATATATATAGTAAGGGTTGTGGTGGGGAGCATATATATAGTAAGGGTTGTGATGGGGAGCATATATATAGTAAGGGTTGTGGTGGGGAGCATATATTGTAAGGGTTGTGGTGGGGAGCATATATATAGTAAGGGTTGTGATGGGGAGCATATATTGTAAGGGTTGTGATGGGGAGCATATATATAGTAAGGGTTGTGATGGGGAGCATATATTGTAAGGGTTGTGATGGGGAGCATATATTGTAAGGGTTGTGATGGGGAGCATAAATTGTAAGGGTTGTGATGGGGAGCATATATTGTAAGGGTTGTGATGGGGAGCATATATTGTAAGGGTTGTGATGGGGAGCATATATTGTAAGGGTTGTGATGGGGAGCATAAATTGTAAGGGTTGTGATGGGGAGCATATATTTTAAGGGTTGTGATGGGGAGCATATATTGTAAGGGTTGTGATGGGGAGCATATATTGTAAGGGTTGTGATGGGGAGCATATATATTGTAAGGGTTGTGATGGGGAGCATGTATTGTAAGGGTTGTGATGGGGAGCATATATTGTAAGGGTTGTGATGGGGAGCATATATTGTAAGGGTTGTGATGGGGAGCATATATTGTAAGGGTTGTGATGGGGAGCATATATATTGTAAGGGTTGTGATGGGGAGCATATATATAGTAAGGGTTGTGATGGGGAGCATAAATTGTAAGGGTTGTGATGGGGAGCATATATTGTAAGGGTTGTGATGGGGAGCATATATATTGTAAGGGTTGTGATGGGGAGCATATATATAGTAAGGGTTGTGATGGGGAGCATAAATTGTAAGGGTTGTGATGGGGAGCATATATTGTAAGGGTTGTGATGGGGAGCATATATTGTAAGGGTTGTGATGGGGAGCATATATTGTAAGGGTTGTGATGGGGAGCATATATTGTAATGGTTGTGATGGGGAGCATATATTGTAATGGTTGTGATGGGGAGCATATATTGTAAGGGTTGTGATGGGGAGCATATATTGTAAGGGTTGTGATGGGGAGCATATATTGTAATGGTTGTGATGGGGAGCATATATATTGTAAGGGTTGTGATGGGGAGCATATATTGTAAGGGTTGTGGTGGGGGGAGCATCTACTTCATGGATGGTAGTATGGAGCATAATTGTAGGGGAAGATGAGGGGAGAAAGTGATAGACCTAGCGAGGGGAGGAGACACAGTGAGGGGAGAAGATTGCACATTGAGGTGGAGGTGGTGAGAGGGGAGGTAATTGGAAGGGGAGAGGAGTGAGGGGGGGACACAGATGGCTGCTGGATTAACTTGTAATTGAATAAAATGTGTGAGGTGCTGTATGACGTCACGGCTGAGGTGAGATGGTGTGTGTCGTCATGGCTGAAGTGAGGGGGGGTGCTGTATGACGTCACGGGTGAGGACTGGGGGCTGCAACACACACACTAATAATAATAACAATAACACTAATAATAATAGGTGATAAAAATAGCAGTGGTAAAATACAAGGGCAGAGACTAGGTAATAAATGCAGGTATACAGCACACCAGAGACCAGCAATTATCACCACCAGGTATTTGTCATAATTTACACCTGTTAAAAATAGCCGAGTGACCAAGACTCAATGATTATTCTTCCTTTTATTCTAAGTAACTGATAAGAATGAACTTTGAGTATTTTAACAACTAGATAAGAAGCGGTCATAGATAAGTTAGGGGAGTGGTTAGTTAACAGACAACGAGCAGGGAAGGTGTAGGTGATTATATACCCACTGCCATGAATAGACTCCCACTGGTAAAAAAATTATTATTATTATTATTATTATTATTATTATTATTTTGTTCTTACTGCCATTATTATTATTATTATTATTATTATTATTATTATTATTATGGACGAGCACAGGTACAGGTGTGACAGCTAATGAATGTACAGTACCTCCGACTCACCTGTGCCAATTAGAACACAGCCTGATAAGGAGGAGTGAAGATAGAGACGAGAGAAGTGAGGAGAAGGAGAGAAGCTGGAGGAGGAAGAAGAAGAAGAAGAAGTAGAGGATAAAGAAGGCGAATAAAAGGAAATAATTGAGAAATATCGATTAGTGGTGAGCGAACGATGGCAGTCCAGGTAGAGTCTCGGTGCAATTTCGCCGCCATATTGGATTGTTATTTGGGGGTTTCATCGAGTTTGTTTGTTTTATCTCCTGTTTGTTTGTTTATCTCCGGTTTGTTTGTTTTATCTCCTGTTTGTTTGTTTATCTCCTGTTTGTTTGTTTATCTCCGGTTTGTTTGTTTATCTCCTGTTTGTTTGTCCTGTTTGTTTATCTCCAGTTTGTTTGTTTATCTCCTGTTTGTTTGTTTGTTTGTTTATCTCCTGTTTATTTGTTTATCTCCTGTTTGTTTGTTTGTCCTGTTTGTTTGATTATCTCCTGTTTATTTGTTTATCTCCTGTTTGTTTGTTTTATTTCCTGTTTGTTTGTTTGTTTATCTCCTGTTTGTTTGTTTATCTCCTGTTTGTTTGTTTATCTCCTGTTTGTTTGTTTATCTCCTGTTTGTTTGTTTATCTCATGTTTGTTTAATCTTACTTTTTGTTTCTTCTTGCTGTTTCCTTCCTTCCTTCATTTCCTTCCTTCCCTCCTTTCCTTCATTTCCTTCCTTCCTTCCTTTCCTTCATTTCCTTCCTTCCTTCCCTCCTTCATTTCCTTCCTTCCTTCCTTTCCTTCATGTCCTTCCCTCCCTCCCTCCATCATCTGTTTTCTCAGCGCTCATATTTCTAACACGTCTCCCTCGGCCATCCATTATGTCCTTTCAATCATCATAAAACCACAGGTAAGTGCCGTATGTATCAAATGTATTGGATTCCAATCACCTGGTCGACACACCTTGCCGGGGGTATACGGCCGGTCGAAACTTGCATGACGGCCGCTACAGTACTTCTGCCTCCTCCCCTCCCCCCCCACTCTCCCCTCCCTTCTCCCTCGTGCGCCTTATATAGCCCTCCTACCCTCCCTCTACCCCTTCCCTGTCTCCTACATAGCCCCTCTCCCCCAACTCCCCCTCTGCCCCTCTGCCCCTGCCCCCGTTTCCTGCCTTCTCCTCCTCGTCCCACTCTTACACACATCGACCTCTCTCTCTCTCTCTCTCTCTCTCTCTCTCTCTCTCTCTCTCTCTCTCTCTCTTCAAGATTAGTATAGTTGGGACGGAGGAACTGGATGAGAGGCAGGGTGCAGGCTGGTGGGTGAGGTGTAGGGTGTTGGGTGAGGTGTAGGGTAGTGGGTATAGTCACAACTCTGCACATGGGCGGCACAGATAAGATGGTCGTTTATGCACTGGGATCTAGGCAGCAGTGCAATACCTTGTTTTGGCAGGCCGACAAGTTCAAGGGTTCAGGGCGACACCCACGATCCAAACACTGGCATCTCAGTGACTACATCATTGTCAGAGAAAGAGATCGCCGAGATGTCCTCATCACCCGTGCCATGCGTGGCTCAGACCACTGCGACACTGATCATTGGCTCTCAGAGCCAAGTTTTCACTTCATGTCGCCCCAAAACGGCGAAGGCAGCAAATATCTTGAAGAGGTTTTAACACTAAGCGTCTGGAGGATCCAGCAGTAGCACATGCTTTCAGAGAGCAGCTCGAATATGGGCTGATAAACAACCCGACAACAAACAACGTGAATCCCAGTGCCGAATGGAGAATTATCGACAGTGTTATGACAAAATCCTCCAGAGACACTTGGCCAGATCGAAAGAAGACACCAGGTCTGGTTTGATGAAAATGACCCGGCAATCAGTGTACTCATCAATGATAAACGTTCTGCTTTAACTGACTGGCAGAACAACCCTCAGTCTCAGACCAAAGCTGATACCTTCCACAAGAAGAAAGCGGCGGCCCAGCGGGAACTTCGCAATCTAAAAAAATCACTGGTTTAAAAATAAAGCATGTGAACCACAAAATTTGCAGATCAACACAAGATGTGCGAATTTTTTTAATTCCACCAAAACATTTTATGGCCAATCACTCGTGGCGCAGCCCCCCATCCATTCATCCCATGATAACTCCATAATTAAAGACGATGAAGGCCTCCTTCAGTGCTGGAAAGAGCACTACCATTCTTTGCTTAACCGAAACACTGATGTCCAGAGCTGACCCACCTCAGCTATCCTCCATCCCTGGATGAGGTAGCTACTGCCATCAAACAGGTGAAAAATAACAAAGCCTCAGGGCCTGATGGAATCCCAGCCGAGGTGCATAAAGCAGGAGGACCTCTGCTTACCAGCCGTCTCCACTCTCTCCTGGAGAATATTAGTGAAAAGGAGGAAATCCCCCAAGCTCTTAAAGACGCCTCCATCGACAATATTAATAAGACTTGGGAGACCGGTCAGACTGTAGCAACTACCGCGGGATCTCGCTGTTGTCCGTAGCTGGCAAGATTATCGCCGGAGTCCTTTTAAACAGACTTCTTCCTGAAGCGGAGAACTTCCTCCCAGAATCTCAATGTGGCTTTAGACCATCACGTGGCACCACTGACATGATCTTTGCTGCCCGCCAGATACAGAAAAAGTGCATAGAACAGCGTCGTGACCTTTCATCGATATAACCAAGGCCTTTGACTCGGTCAACAGGGAAACCCTCTGGTGGACCCTCAGCCGTTTTGGCTGCCCCCCAAAATTCATCGCCATTGTGAGGCAACTCCACGATGGCATTAAAGGCAGTGTCCTGCACAATGGCACCCAGTCTGAGTTCTTCCTAATCCAAACGGGGGTAAAACAAAGGTGTGTACTGGCACCAACTCCCTTTTCCATTTTCTTGGCTACCTTCCTTACTCGTGCCAGTGCCAATTTAGCCGGCGGGGTGGACATTCAGTTCCGGATGAAGGGTCTTTTCAACATAAGACGACTCCAGGCAGGAACAAAGGTGTCGGCAGCTTCCTTTACTGAACTTCAGTATGCAGACGACCTCACTCTTGTTGCTCACACTGAACGCGACCAACAGGAGATCCTGAACACCAACGCAGATGCGTTTGTTCACTTCGACCTTGAGGTTAATGTACGTAGTACTCAAATTCTCTTTCAACCTGCCCCTGGTTTAGACACACCTCCACTATCCATCCAGCTTAACGGTACTACCTTCTCTAATGTTACCCACTTTCGGTATCTCGGCTCCCATTTGTCAACCACCGCGGTCATCGAAGAAGAGATTCAGCATCGGATCAGATGTGCTTCTCAAGCCTTTGACAGACTCCGAAACCGTGTCTTCAACTGTAGAGAGCTGAAATTATCTACAAAGTTTAACGTATATCGAGCAGTGGTCCTCCCCACCCTGCTATATGGCAGTGAGACATGGGTCACATACAGGAGGCACCTCAAGGCACTTGAAAACTTTCACCAACGTAGTCTACGTTCCATTCTCCGAGTTCGCTGGAAAGACAATAAAACAAATGCCAGTATTATCGCTGTCACCAACTGTAGGAGCATCAAGGCTACCATTTTCCATGAACAACTACGTTGGACTGACCATTTTACCCGCATGGACGACAGTAGACTGCCAAAGCAGCTACTTTGCAGTCGCTTAACGAATAGTAAACGTAACGCCGGTGGGCAACTGAAAAGGTGTAAGGATAGTCTTAAAACAAACCTGAAAAAGTGCCAAATTGACCCCCTCACCTGGGAGACGATTACTACACACCGTAACGCTTGGAGGAGCACCACACGAGAAGGTGTCAATACCTTGGAGTTAACCCGACTGCAAACCAAGGAAGACAAGCGCCAGCGCTGGGAAGATGCTGCCACCGCCCCTCCCGCACTAGATGTAGTCCCCCCCATGTGCAACATCTGTGAACGACCCTGCCGGTCACATATCGGTCTCTTTAGTCACCTCAGAACTCACTATCCTAGGTGACATCCTTAATAACTCATATCATTGTATCATAGCTGGATGATCGTCATACTAGATTCCGAGTGACAGCAAAGTAGTAGGTAGTAGTAGTAGTAGGTGGGTGAGGTGTAGGGCAGTGGGTGAGGTGTAGGTTAGTGGGTTAGGTGTAGGTTAGTGGATGATGTGTAGGGTAGTGGATGAGGTGTAGGGTAGTGGGTGAGAGGCTTTGTGCAGGGTGGTGGATGAGGTGTAGGGCGGTTGGTGAGGTGTAGGATGGCAGGTGAGGTGTTGGATGGCGGGTGAGGTGTAGGGTTGGAAGAGGTGATACAAGATGAATGAGACCTAATTAGTGGCTCCAGGTGGCGGCAGGTGTGTATAGATTTTGTTATTATTTCGATTATTGGTTTTATTCATTATTTTTTTTGTAATTGTTATGGTTATATTATTGCAGTTGCTATTTTTTTCAATTATTGTTATTTTAAATTACACTGAATATTTATTGAACTGTTATTATTATTATTTTGACAGTTGCAATTTTTTTGAGACGAATGAACAATGGTGACAACAATGACAGTGTTATTATTATTATTTTTTTTTTTTTAGGTGATGCTAGGTGGAGTTGGTATAGAACATAAGAAATTAAGAAAATAAGGAGTTTGCAATAGGCTGGTTGGCCTGTGCATGGCAGCTCCTGTCGAGAGTTACTACCACTCTCTATCATCCATGAATCTATCTAGCCTCCTTTTAAAACTTTCCAGCGTTCCAGCACTTACTACAAAGTTGCTAAGCTTGTTCCACTCGTCCACCACCCTATTTGTGAACCAGTTTCTTCCTATCTCCCTCCTAAACCTAAACTTATCCAACCTAAATCCGTTGCTCCGAGTCCTATCCTGCTCGGATATTATAAGAACTTTATCTATATCCCCTTTATTGATTCCTTTCGCCCACTTAAATACTTCTATCGTATCTCCCCGCACTCTTCGTCTTTCTAGGGAATGCAAGTTAAGTTTCTTTAATCTATCTTGATATGGAAGGTTTCTAAGTCCCGGAATCATTTTCGTCATTCTTCGCTGCACCGACTCCAGTGAATTGATATCCATTCTATAATAAGGGCACCAGAACTGTACATCATAATGGAGGTGCAGCCTGACTAGCGCAAGATATAGTTGCAGTAAGACATCTGCACTCTTATTACTTACACTTCTAGATATAAAACTTAATACTCTGTTTGCCTTATTTCGAACATTAATGCACTGTTTTCTAGGCCGTAGGTCCGGTCTTACAAGTACCCCTAAGTCTCTTTCACATTTTCGACTTCTCTAGGTTGATGTTGTTAAGGCTGTATACATTGACAGCATTTGTTCTTCCAACATTGCCTCGTCTCGTGGAAGGGAACGCCAGGCGATGTTGACTGCTCGTCCTGGCCCTCGTGTCGTCTGGGTCTTTGTGTCGTCCCATGGGTGAAAGTGAGGGAAATTAGAGGGAGGAGGAAGTGTGCTTGAGGTAGGGAGGTGACCTAGGGGGAGATGGGAGGTCAGGTCAGGTCACGCTGGTGGGGAGGGCAGCAGCAGCTCACGGCTCCGGGGCAATCTGTAATCTGCTCACGGTGGATTACTGCTACACCTTGGTTAGTGAAGGACACACACACACACACACACACACACACACACACACAGTGCTCCATAAAAGATGTTCTCTCAGGATGTGCCAGTGATGTACATGGTAAACAGATATTCTGACGTGTGGGCCATGGACCAAGACCTCCGCCGTTCGGGACCATGAGCTGTATATAGGGTGGAAGTGTAGGCCATGGACCAAAAATTTCCTGACTGTAAATTAATGATATCCCGTTAACACCTCTGAGAACCTTCCAGTCAGGAGCCATGAGGTCAGGTCAGGTCATTTCAGGTTGGGTTGTTATTTACATTACTTTTTCCCGTCGCCTAAGCGTCTTACATTCGACAATAAGCAGTCTCCCAGTTGTATCCCTCCCCCCTCCCCCTCCCTTACCACCGTTATACCGTTAACCCCTCCTCTACCCCCCCCTCCCCACCACCGTTAAACCGTTAACCCCTCCTCTACCCCCCTCCCCCTCCTCCACCCCCTCCCTTACCCCCGTTATACCGTTAACCCCTCCTCTACCCCCTCCCCCTCCCTTTATACGCCTAACCCTTCTCTTGCCTCCCATCCCTGTTTAAAATTCCTCCTTTTTTTCCCTTCTTCCCTTCCCCTCCCTTCTTCCCTTCCTCCCCCTCCTTTCTTCCCTCTCCCTTCTTCCCTCCCTCTCCCTTCTTCCCTCCCTCTCTTCCTCCCCTCCCTCACATCTCAGACTACAGAAGGACGCGGGCTGAGAGTAGCACTCGCCTCCAGCACTCGCCTCCAACACTCGCCTCCAACACTCGCCTCGGCTCACCTGGCTTCAAATCCTCAACACAACCTAACCTGAAAGCCCCAGCACACCTGGCCACAAGCTCGCTCTCTCTCTCTCTCTCTCTCTCTCTCTCTCTCTCTCTCTCTCTCTCTCTCTCTCTCTCTCTCTCTCTCTCTCTCTCTCTCTCTCACGCATACAGGGGAGTTGTGTTGGTGTAGTGGTGATGATGTTGTAGTGGTGATGATGGGCACGTGTGTTTGGTGTAGTGGTGATGAGAGGTACTGTAGCAACACCTAAGAGACGCCCCCTTCACTAACTCCACCTGTCAATACCTTGAGATTATTACTATTGCCTGAAGAACATTGACCAGAGTTATGTTATCGATGTATTGGTGACACACGAAGATTGAGTCTGTTGGTTATCCCAGTACCCACCAGGTCACACAGCTACCCCCTCCTTCCCTCCCTCACTATTTCCATCTCTCTCCTACTCCTTCTCTACCTGTTCCGTTTCATGTACTGCTCCTCTTCTTCTTCGTCTTTGTCTTCGTTTTCTTCTTCGTCTTTGTCTTCTTCATAAGTCGACCCTCTCAGCCTACCACCATACCTTGCTCCGTGAGGTGTTTGGAAGGAGAGAGAGGTAGAGAACATTATCCATGTCATCCATACGTGGTTGCTGAAGCCCGTAGACTCCAGTGGACGCTTGTCAAACCTTTGTCATCACCACCTCACCTGTAGGATGAATAGAGAGGCTTATGACGAACCCCCCCCCCCCTCCCTCCCCCTCCACGGCGCCTTCCACAACACCCGAGAGTGTGTGTGTGTGTGTGTGTCCTGCACTAGTGAGCCGTGGTGATAACGTTACTATAAATAATGAACATTCCTCAAGTAACACAGTCAGCTGTTGCTCTTTGTCCCGGGAGGGTTGGTATGCGTGGGTCTGTGTCCCGGGAGGGATGGTAAGCGGGGCTCTATGTTCCTGGTGGGTTGGTATGCGTGGCTCTGTGTCCCGGGAGGGTTGGTATGCGTGTGGGTCTGTGTCCCGAGAGGGTTGGTATGCGTGGCTCTATGTCCCGGGAGAGTTGGTATGCGTGGCTCTATGTCCCGGGAGGGTTGGTATGCGTGGCTTTATGTCCCGGGAGGGTTGGTATGCTTGGCTCTGTGGCCCGGGAGGGATGGTAAGCGTGGCTCTATGTCCCGGGAGGGATGGTAAGCGTGGCTCTATGTCCCGGGAGGGTTGGTATGCGTGGGTCTGTATCCCGGGAGGGTTGGTATGCGTGGTTCTGTGTCCCCAGAGGGTTGGTATACGTGGCTCTATGTCCCGGGAGGGTTGGTATGCTTTGCTCTATGTCCCGGGAGGGTTGGTATGCGTGGCTCTGTGGCCTACTGATCCTACTACATAATTATGGTAACAACATCATATTAATTTCGCCTAAATAATACACATTGCATTACCAAAGGAAATACATAACCCAATAAGTATCATGACTGGTCTCATAATGTTTCATACAGTGTGTGGTCAGATACTTTTTTAACACACTGTACCTACTGGGAAGTACCGCAGTCTTTGTAAACAAGTGTTGTGAGGCTGTGTGTTGCGTCGCTTGTGTTGTGAGGCTGTGTGTTGCGTCGTCTATGTTGTAAGGCTGTGTGTTGCGTCGCTTGTGTTGTGAGGCTGTGTGTTGCGTCGCCTGTGTTGCGAGGCTGTGTTTTGCGTCGTCTATGTTGTAAGGCTGTGTGTTGTGTCTCCTGTGTTGTGAGACTGTGTGTTGCGTCACCTGTGTTGCGTCGCCTGTGTTGCGTCGGCTGTGTTGCGTCACCTGTGTTCCGTCGCCTGTGTTGCGTCGGCTGTGTTTATGAGCATCAGTACCTGTTGATGAGACACTACAGGTCGTCCGTCAGTGTGTTTATGGGTGAGGCTCTCCTGCAGGATCCTGCTGAATGAGGTGCGGCAGGAGGTGGCGGCGTCGTCGAGGATTACCTGCAGGTGCCGACTCTGGTGTGCATCACCTAAATGGCCCACTAAATGGCCCGCTAAATGGCCCCTCGCGCTTTCACTTGTAATGACAGTTAATCTTCCAAGCAGCATCCATCAGACAGCACCGGGACGCTACACAACACCAGATCATCTTCTCTAAGCTGCCGTTGTCTGGCCACCCTCACCACCACTACCTTCATCACCACTACCACCACTACCCTCACCACCACCACTACCCTCACTACCACCACCACCACTACCCTCACCACCACCACTACCCTCACCACTACCACTACCCTCACCACCACCACTACCCTCACCCTCACTACCACCTTTACCCCCGTCATCCTCACCCGCCCCTCCACCCAGCTTCCTTCTATGCCTTGGTACTTCCTCAAAGCCGCCCTTCTAATCCACCCCCCTCCCCCCACCTCGTACTCCTTTCTTTCTTTACTCCTAACCCCCGTCTTTACCCCCCCCCCTCCTCTTCCACCCACTAATCTTCCTCCACCCATCTTCCTCCACCCTCTCCCACCCTCCTCCGCCCTCTCCCATGATAACAAAGTAAATGTATTTAGCCTAAATGGTTTTAGATGATGAACACCGTGACGAACACAACGGTTCGACTTAGTCCCGCTGACCCCACGTGACCTCCACACACCTGCCGGGCTCACCTGTTTCACCTCAGGTCACTTTAGATAGGAGAGAATGGCAGTGGGCAGCGTGGGACAGTGGGACAGGGTGTGACAGAGGGGTAGGGTGTGATAGTGAGGCAGGGTGTGACAATGAGGGACAGGGTGTGACAGTGAGGCAGGGTGTGACACTTGGACAGGGTGTGTGACAGTGTAGTAGAGTGTGTGTTGAAACAGACCCCTCGCGTGTGCAGTAGACGAGACAACACGCAACTCCCAATGATTTATAGGAATCACTGGAGGGGGGAAGGGCCAGATTCCCAAATATTCCTTGATTTTTTTTGTGTGTGTTTTGAGTAAGGATGTTTTTATCTTTCTAACGAGTCTAATGAGTTACACAAGGAGGTACTGCATTCTACCTCCTTCACTTCCTCGGCTGATAAGTTAGGTAGCTGAAGCCCATCTACTGCAGGAAGGACTGAAGGGTTGTCCTGGACGTGAACCATGGGACTCGTAGGATAGGAAGTAGGCTCTGTCTCTCACTCGGCTTCCACACCTCATGATGGATTGAAATTTAACTTGAGACTGCTACTGTAAGGTGACACACTTGACATTATATTTGTGCTTTGACTTTGTACCTTCATTTGCGACGATTACTGATCATACGAACTGAAGATAATATATACTGTGGCCACCTCACCTTCACCCCACCCCATCCTCACCTCACCCCACCCCACCCCACCCGCTGCCATTCTGACTCTGTACCATTGAAACACACTACAAAGTGATCTTACAGTGATAATGTCCAAAACTAGTGTAGAAATGATACGTTTACCTATGACTTGATACATTGGTCTAAGCCTTAACATTGAAGAGATCATCTGAAGAACTAGGGGACGGCTCTTGGTGTCGAGGAGTGAGTGAGACAGACCCGTGTAAGAGCGGCTTGGTTGGTGATCTCCCTGTGTTAACGAAAAGGGTATTTGTGGTGGGTGACGGGGAGGAGACTTTCTATAGCAGAGATGTGGTAGCCAGACGGTATAATCTAAGACGGTGATGCAGGGCCACGTTGCTTCCCCCTCCCAGGTGTGGTCATAGCTCTTTCACCTTCATTCATTCATTTCTTGGTGTAGTTTAGTCGTGGTGTAATGAAGGTACTCCCGTCCTTTTAACGCCAGTACGAGCAGTCATCAATGCCTGTTCTAGAGAAGCGATCGCCCGCCTTGTGCCAGTTATCTTCAGAAATTTACATGTCGACAAACACACATAATTGTAACTTATATCTGACCACTCCAGTCCTTACTGTGTGACGGTCAAGTAACACTACCATGGTGTGACGGTCAAGTAGCACTACCATGGTGTAACGGTCAAATAGCACTACCGTGGTGTGACCGTCAAGTAACACTGTCATGGTGTGACGGTCAAGTAACACTACCATGGTGTGACGGTCAAGTAACACTACCATGGTGTGACGGTCAAGTAGCACTACCATGGTGTAACGGTCAAATAACACTACCATGGTGTGACGGTCAAGTAACACTACCATGGTGTGACGGTCAAGTAACACTACCATGGTGTGACGGTCAAGTAACACTACCATGGTGTGACGGTCAAGTAACACTACCATGGTGTGACGGTCAAGTAACACTACCATGGTGTGACGGTCAAGTAACACTGCCAAGGTATGACGGTCAAGTAACACTACCATGGTGTGACGGTCAAGTAACACTACCATGGTGTGACGGTCAAGCAACACTACCATGGTGTGACGGTCAAGTAACACTACCATGGTGTAACGGTCAAGTAACACTACCATGGTGTGACGGTCAAGTAGCACTACCATGGTGTAACGGTCAAGTAACACTACCATGGTGTGACGGTCAAGTAGCACTACCATGGTGTGACGCTCAAGTAACACTACCATGGTGTGACGGTCAAGTAGCACTACCATGGTGTGACGGTCAAGTAACACTACCATGGTGTGACGGTCAAGTAGCACTACCATGGTGTAACGGTCAAGTAACACTACCATGGTGTGACGGTCAAGTAGCACTACCATGGTGTGACGGTCAAGTAACACTGCCATGGGGTGACGGTTAATTAACTACCATGATGTAACGGTCAAGTAACACTGCCATGGTGTGATGGCCAAGTAACACTGCCAAGGTATGACTGTCAAGTAACACAGCCATGGTGTGACGGTCAAGTAACACTGCCAAGGTATGACGGTCAAGTAACACTACCATGGTGTGACGGTCAAGTAACACTGCCAAGGTATGACGGTCAAGTAACACTACCATGGTGTGACGGTCAAGTAACACTACCATGGTGTGATGGTCAAGCAACACTACCATGGTGTGACGGTCAAGCAACACTACCATGGTGTGACGGTCAAGTAACACTGTCATGGTGTGACGGTCAAGTAGCACTACCATGGTGTGACGGTCAAGCAACACTACCATGGTGTGACGGTCAAGTAATACCACCATGGTGTGACGGTCAAGTAACACTACCATGGTGTGACACAGTGGTGGTGGTGACTTGGGGGAAAGATGTAGTGTTAGGGAGAGACAGGTGAGGTGAGGTAGAGACAGATGAGGTGAGGTAGAGACAGGTGAGGTGAGGTAGAGACAGATGAGGTGAGGTAGAGACAGGTGAGGTGAGGTAGACAGGTGAGGTGAGGTAGAGACAGGTGAGGTGAGCTAGAGACAGGTGAGGTGAGGTAGAGACAGGTGAGGTGAGGTAGAGACAGGTGAGGTAGAGACAGGTGAGGTAGAGACAGGTGAGGTGAGGTAGAGACAGGTGAGGTGAGGTAGAGACAGGTGAGGTAGAGACAGGTGAGGTGAGGTAGAGACAGGTGAGGTGAGGTAGAGACAGATGAGGTAGAGACAGGTGAGGTGAGGTAGAGACAGATGAGGTGAGGTAGAGACAGGTGAGGTGAGGTAGAGACAGATGAGGTGAGGGAGAGACAGGTGAGGTGAGGTAGAGACAGGTGAGGTAGAGACAGGTGAGGTGAGGTAGAGACAGATGAGGTGAGGTAGAGACAGATGAGGTGAGGTAGAGACAGGTGAGGTGAGGTAGAGACAGGTGAGGTGAGGTAGAGACAGATGAGGTAGAGACAGGTGAGGTGAGGTAGAGACAGGTGAGGTGAGGTAGAGACAGGTGAGGTAGAGACAGATGAGGTGAGGTAGAGACAGGTGAGGTAGAGACAGGTGAGGTGAGGTAGAGACAGGTGAGGTGAGGGAGAGACAGGTGAGGTGAGGTAGAGACAGATGAGGTGAGGTAGAGACAGGTGAGGTGAGGTAGAGACAGGTGAGGTGAGGTAGAGACAGGTGAGGTGAGGTAGAGACAGGTGAGGTGAGGGAGAGACAGGTGAGGTGAGGTAGAGACAGGTGAGGGAGAGACAGGTGAGGTGAGGTAGAGACAGATGAGGTGAGGTAGAGACAGGTGAGGTGAGGGAGAGACAGGTGAGGTGAGGTAGAGACAGGTGAGGTGAGGTAGAGACAGATGAGGTAGAGACAGGTGAGGTGAGGTAGAGACAGGTGAGGTGAGGTAGAGACAGGTGAGGTGAGGTAGAGACAGGTGAGGTAGAGACAGGTGAGGTAGAGACAGGTGAGGTGAGGTAGAGACAGATGAGGTGAGGTAGAGACAGATGAGGTGAGGGAGAGACAGATGAGGTGAGGGAGAGACCGGTGAGGTGAGGTAGAGACAGGTGAGGTGAGGGAGAGACAGGTGAGGTGAGGTAGAGACAGATGAGGTGAGGTAGAGACAGGTGAGGTGAGGTAGAGACAGATGAGGTGAGGGAGAGACAGGTGAGGTGAGGTAGAGACAGGTGAGGTGAGGGAGAGACAGGTGAGGTGAGGTAGAGACAGGTGAGGTGAGGTAGAGACAGGTGAGGTGAGGTAGAGACAGATGAGGTAGAGACAGGTGAGGTGAGGTAGAGACAGGTGAGGTGAGGTAGAGACAGGTGAGGTGAGGTAGAGACAGGTGAGGTAGAGACAGGTGAGGTAGAGACAGGTGAGGTGAGGTAGAGACAGATGAGGTGAGGTAGAGACAGATGAGGTGAGGGAGAGACAGATGAGGTGAGGGAGAGACAGGTGAGGTGAGGTAGAGACAGGTGAGGTGAGGGAGAGACAAGTGAGGTGAGGTAGAGACAGGTGAGGTGAGGGAGAGACAGGTGAGGTGAGGTAGAGACAGATGAGGTGAGATAGAGACAGGTGAGGTGAGGGAGAGACAGATGAGGTGAGGTAGAGACAGGTGAGGTGAGGTAGAGACAGATGAGGTGAGGTAGAGACAGATGAGGTGAGGTAGAGACAGATGAGGTGAGGTAGAGACAGGTGAGGTGAGGTAGAGACAGGTGAGGTGAGGTAGAGACAGATGAGGTAGAGACAGGTGAGGTGAGGTAGAGACAGATGAGGTGAGGTAGAGACAGGTGAGGTGAGGTAGAGACAGGTGAGGTGAGGTAGAGACAGATGAGGTGAGGTAGAGACAGGTGAGGTGAGGTAGAGACAGATGAGGTGAGGTAGAGACAGGTGAGGTGAGGTAGAGACAGATGAGGTGAGGTAGAGACAGGTGAGGTGAGGTAAAGACAGATGAGGTGAGGTAGAGACAGGTGAGGTGAGGTAGAGACAGATGAGGTGAGGTAGAGACAGGTGAGGTGAGGTAGAGACAGGTGAGGTGAGGTAGAGACAGATGAGGTGAGGTAGAGACAGATGAGGTGAGGTAGAGACAGGTGAGGTGAGGTAGAGACAGATGAGGTGAGGTAGAGACAGATGAGGTGAGGTAGAGACAGATGAGGTGAGGTAGAGACAGGTGAGGTGAGGTAGAGACAGGTGAGGTGAGGTAGAGACAGATGAGGTGAGGTAGAGACAGGTGAGGTGAGGTAGAGACAGATGAGGTGAGGTAGAGACAGATGAGGTGAGGTAGAGACAGATGAGGTGAGGTAGAGACAGGTGAGGTGAGGTAGAGACAGATGAGGTGAGGTAGAGACAGGTGAGGTGAGGTAGAGACAGGTGAGGTGAGGTAGAGACAGATGAGGTGAGGTAGAGACAGGTGAGGTAGAGACAGGTGAGGTAGAGACAGGTGAGGTTCAGTAATATATGTGTGGGGGCGGACAGGGGTGTGCCTTAGACTGCACGCTGCCCACCCCAACAGGACACGTGCCCATTGTTGACCACGCGTCGTTATCATACTGCCCCCCACACCTTCATCATTATCTGTGCTCACTACCTCCACCATCACCACTACCACCATCACCACCACTACCACCATCACCACTACCACCATCACCACCACTACCACCATCACCACTACCACCATCACCACTACCACCATCACCACTACCTCCACCACCACTACCACCATCACCACTACCTCCATCACCACTACCACCATCACCACCACTACCACCATCACCACTACCACCATCACCACTACCACCACCACCACTACCACCATCACCACTACCTCCACCACCACTACCACCATCACCACTACCTCCATCACCACTACCACCATCACCACCACTACCACCATCACCACTACCACCATCACCACTACCACCACCACCACTACCACCATCACCACTACCTCCACCACCACTACCACCATCACCACTACCACCATCACCACTACCACCACCACCACTACCACCATCACCACTACCACCATCACCACTACCTCCACCACCACTACCACCATCACCACTACCTCCACCACCACTACCACCATCACCACTACCACCATCACCACTACCTCCATCACCACTACCACTACCACCACCACCACCATCACCACTACCACTACCACTACCACCACCACCACCACCACCATCACCATCACCACCACCATGTCTCTCTCTCTCTCTCACTGAGTGTCGTGGCGGCCCCAAGACACTGAGTTGGGTTTGGGTCTCCTTCACTAGTGCGTTTACAGGGGCTCGTCATATAGTAAACATTCCATAAATCATTATTATTGAGATATTTATTTGAATGTTTAACTTCGATTCCATACTGTATTTACTAATGTGAGTTTCCTTCTGTCGAATGTAAACAAACACGGCACTGCCACACTGCACACAACCTGACGAGCCCCTGTAAACGCACTAGTGAAGGGGACTGTGTAATGAGATGCACTAAACTCACGCTAAAGAATCTGTTTATATCGAGTAGGGTGCGTCGAGTAGGGTGTGTCGTGTAGTGTGTGTCGTGTAGTGTGTGTCGTGTACGGTGTGTCGTGTAGGGTGCGTCGAGTAGGGTGTGTCGTGTAGGGTGTGTCGTGTAGGGTGTGTCGTGTAGGGTGTGTCGTGTAGGGTGTGTCATGTAGTGTGTGTCGTGTAGTGTGTGTCGTGTAGGGTGTGTCATGTAGTGTGTGTCGTGTAGGGTGCGTCGTGTAGGGTGTGTCGTGTAGGGTGTGTCGTGTAGGGTGTGTCGTGTAGGGTGTGTCGTGTAGTGTGTGTCGTGTAGGGTGTGTCGTGTAGGGTGCGTCGTGTAGGGTGCGTCGTGTAGGGTGCGTCGTGTAGGGTGCGTCGTGTAGGGTGCGTCGTGTAGGGTGTGTCGTGTAGGGTGTGTCGTGTAGGGTGCGTCGTGTAGGGTGTGTCGTGTAGGGTGTGTCGAGTAGGGTGTGTCGTGTAGTGTGTGTCGTGTAGGGTGTGTCGTGTAGGGTGTGTCGAGTAGCGTGTGTCGTTTAGGGTGTGTCGTGTAGGGTGTGTCATGTAGTGTGTGTCGTGTAGGGTGCGTCGTGTAGGGTGTGTCGTGTAGGGTGTGTCGTGTAGGGTGTGTCGTGTAGGGTGTGTCGTGTAGGGTGTGTCATGTAGTGTGTGTCGTGTAGGGTGTGTCATGTAGTGTGTGTCGTGTAGGGTGTGTCGTGTAGGGTGTGTCGTGTAGGGTGTGTCGTGTAGGGTGTGTCATGTAGTGTGTGTCGTGTAGGGTGTGTCGTGTAGGGTGTGTCGTGTAGGGTGTGTCATGTAGTGTGTGTCGTGTAGGGTGTCATGTAGTGTGTGTCGTGTGGTGTGCGTCGTGTAGTGTGTGTCGTGTAGGGTGTGTCGTGTAGGGTGTGTCGTGTAGGGTGTGTTAGAGTATCATTAAGGGGAAGGCAATAGAGTAAGACAACTAATGTATTTATACCAGTTTTCATTTCCAGGACTGTCAGTTCGGATGACACCTCCACCCTCTCTTCCACCTCCCCCCATACCTCCACACAACGCCTCCACCCTCCCCCACACCTCCACCCTCCCCCACGCCTCCACCCTCCCCCACACCTCCACCCTCCCCCACGCCTCCACCCTCCCCCACGCCTCCACCCTCCACCACACCTCCACCCTCCACCACACCTCCACATTCTTCTTCACTGATTTCAACCACATTTCCATTTCCTCTAACCCCGTCTCCTCCCACACCACCACCACTGCATCACCCAACTGTCATCACCATCACCACACCAATCTACTGTCATCACCACCACTGCACCACCCTACTGTCATCACCACCACTGCACCACCCAACTGTCATCACCACTACTTACACCAACCTACTTTCATCACCATCACCTCTCCACCCAACTGTCATCACCACCACTTACACCAACCTACTTTCATCACCATCACCTCTCCACCTTACTGTCTTCACCTCACCACCCTACTGTCATCACCATCACCTCACCACCCTACTGTCATCACCATCACCTCACCACCCTACTGTCATCACCATCACCTCACCACCCTACTGTCATCACCATCACCTCACCACCCTACTGTCATCACCATCACCTCACCACCCTACTGTCATCACCATCACCTCACCACCCTACTGTCATCACCATCACCTCACCACCCTACTGTCATCACCATCACCTCACCACCCTACTGTCATCACCATCACCTCACCACCCTACTGTCATCACCATCACCTCACCACCCTACTGTCATCACCATCACCTCACCACCCTACTGTCATCACCATCACCTCACCACCCTACTGTCATCACCATCACCTCACCACCCTACTGTCATCACCATCACCTCACCACCCTACTGTCATCACCATCACCTCACCACCCTACTGTCATCACCATCACCTCACCACCCTACTGTCATCACCATCACCTCACCACCCTACTGTCATCACCATCACCTCACCACCCTACTGTCATCACCATCACCTCACCACCCTACTGTCATCACCATCACCTCACCACCCTACTGTCATCACCATCACCTCACCACCCTACTGTCATCACCATCACCTCACCACCCTACTGTCATCACCATCACCTCACCACCCTACTGTCATCACCATCACCTCACCACCCTACTGTCATCACCATCACCTCACCACCCTACTGTCATCACCATCACCTCACCACCCTACTGTCATCACCATCACCTCACCACCCTACTGTCATCACCATCACCTCACCACCCTACTGTCATCACCATCACCTCACCACCCTACTGTCATCACCATCACCTCACCACCCTACTGTCATCACCATCACCTCACCACCGTCATCACTATCTACACTAATATGTCTTGAAAGCCATATATGTTATTTTTGTGTGTCAGCTGGTTGTGGTGGTGTGTCAGCTGGTGGTGGTGGTGTGTCAGCTGATGATGGTGGTGGTGGTGGTGTGTCAGCTGATGGCGGTGGTGGTGTGTCAGCTGATGATGGTGGTGGTGGTGGTGTGTCAGCTGACGGTGGTGGTGGTGTGTCAGCTGATGGTGGTGGTGGTGGTGTTGTGTCAGCTGATGGTGGTGGTGGCGTGTCAGCTGATGATGGCTGTGGTGTGTCAGCTGATGGTGGTGGTGGTGTGTCAGCTGATGGTGGTGGTGTGTCAGCTGATGGTGGTGGTGGTGGTGGTGTGTCAGCTGATGGTAAGAGTGGCTGGTTGGGTCCTACATCTCACTACACGAGGTTCTCCACACAGTTCATATTCACCTATAGCATTAACCTCCCACTCTTTCCCCTCTAGAGTTGAATCTTGCTTTAACCCCCTCCCTTTCCTCCCCTACCACTGACCCCCTTCCCTCCCCCACCCACCCCACCCCTCCCCCCTCCTTCCCCCACCCCACCCCTTCCCCTCCCCAGCATAACTCACACCGCCTCACATTTGATGCTGACATTCCGCCTGAGAAATTGTTAGCCAATTTTTCGATTTGTGACAATTTACTACGTGAGTTGTAGACGGTCTTACAAATACTGTCTAAATAATGTGATGGATGTGTGTGTGTGGATGAGTAACTGGATGACTGGCGAAGATGAGTAACTGGATGTAAGAGACCAGGCTGCCTCGTCTTCCTGGTAAGTCTATATGTCTTTGTCACCATCATCCTCCTCAGTGCCTGGCGATCAGCTTCACCCTACCAACGTTCACCAGTCTTCTGCCTACACTGGCGAACTGTTGGGGCCCTCATGTACAGTATATCCCACAGGAACTGATGTTATTGTTTGTGTTGTTACGTTATTGTGTCATCGTAATTCGGATTGGACAAAGGTAAAGTTTCGGTAGTAAACTTGACGCCATTTTGCCCAACATCTTTGTATCGTAATTTGTGTAGAGATTATTCAGTGAGTCTTCCTCCCCCCTCCATTCCCCCCTCCATCCTTTCCTCCCCCTCTACCCCTTCCTCCCTCTCTACCCCTTCCCCCCTCCACCCCTTCCCCCCTCCACCCCTTCTACCGCACTTCTAAGGGAAAAAATTGAAACGCACCAAATTTCTTAGAATCCCGAGCGGCCGAGATGATGGTCACCTGTCAACCTTATGGTAAAGTATGACAAGTGACGCCATGTTGAGGAGGACCTGTACACCGCGCCCGAGTACGGTGTAGGACCCCCCCCCCCCCCCCAAACACACACTACTATAATCGTTGCGGACCTCAATCCGCCCTGACAGACCTCAGGCAGGGTGCAGGCCGCCTTATATACGGCGTACTTTATGTTCTCTCTTTATTATGTGGCCACCCGCCTGGGTGTAGTGCAGTGTGGCCACCCGCCTGGGTGTAGTGCAGTGTGGCCACCCACCTGGGTGTAGTGCTGTGTGGCCACCCACCTGGGTGTAGTGCTGTGTGGCCACCCACCTGGGTGTAGTGCTGTGTGGCCACCCACCTGGGTGTAGTGCTGTGTGGCCACCCACCTGGGTGTAGTGCTGTGTGGCCACCCACCTTGGTGTAGTAGTGTGTGGCCACCCACCTGGTGTAGTGCTGTGTGGCCACCTGGGTGTAGTGCTGTGTGGCCATCCACCTGGGTGTAGTGCGGCGTGGCCACCCACCTGGGTGTAGTGTGACGACCTACCTCATACTCGAGGTGCAAGGTGTCGACCTACCTTATACTCGAGGTGTAAGGTGCCGACCTACCTTATACTCCAGGTGTAAGGTGCCGACCTACCTTATACTCGAGGTGCAAGGTGTCGACCTACCTTATACTCGAGGTGTAAGGTGCCGACCTACCTTATACTCCAGGTGTAAGGTGCCGACCTACCTTATACTCCCGATGTAAGGTGCCGACCTACCTTATACTCCAGGTGTAAGGTGCCGACCTACCTTATACTCCAGGTGTAAGGTGCCGACCTACCTTATACTCCTGGTGTAAGGTGCCGACCTACCTTATACTCCTGGTGTAAGGTGCCGACCTACCTTATACTCCTGGTGTAAGGTGCCGACCTACCTTATACTCCTGGTGTAAGGTGCCGACCTACCTTATACTCGAGGTGTAAGGTGCCGACCTACCTTATACTCCTGGTGTAAGGTGCCATGTTTGTGTTTTAAGAGTGTTTAACGCAGCCAGTGACGGCAAGAGGTGTTGTGTTAAGACCCACGTGTGTCTGTAAACGGACGAACATTGCAGCTGAGAACATTACCAGTGTATAGTCCCAGAGATACTGTATCAGTGTTAACCTCTCACAAATTACGAACTGTTTATTGCCCCACCACCTGACCTAACCTAACCTGACCTAACCTAACCTAACCTGCAGGTCGTCAGCTAAGGCAGAAACTAGAGCAGAGAACATATTGGTTTTGGATTAAGGCAGAAAAAAAATGTCCCACATATTTGCAGTGAAGAACAGAAGGGGGGAAGGGAGGAACTGCGGTAGGTACACACACACACGAGAGACAGAGAGACAGGTGTTGTAGTTAACTTTGTAGGTGTGGTGGTAATTAGTACAGTGGTTCTTCCTGGTATATCTGTTAGTGATCGTTCCCGGTATGTCTGCCAGAGGTTCTTCCCGGTAGTTAGTGGTGCTGGTATACCGGGGTCTCAGTTCACCTTATACTGCTGATACAATTACTAACCCGGAGGTAAGACTCTTATGTTGTGTCTAGCTGATGACCTGTGATGACTGATGGACACACACACATCCTCTCTCTCTCTCTCTCTCTCTCTCTCTCTCTCTCTCTCTCACCCCACCCTTTGCTCCCCTTCACACAATCTTCATCCCTCCCTTTTCCCCTCTCCTCCTCTCCTTTACCCCCCCCCTTTTCCTTCCCCTTCCCTCTCTACCTCCTTCCCATTCCCTCCCTTGCCACTCTCCTTCCCTCACCCCTCCTCAACCCCAACCCCTCCCCCTCCCTCCCCCCCCTCCCCACCTTACCCCTGCAGTATTAGACCCATTCATTGCTATAATCACATGGGCTAGTTCACGCCATTGGACCATACACTCCATACTACTCTCTCTCTCTCTCTCTCTCTCTCTCTCTCTCTCTCTCTCTCTCTCTCTCTCTCTCTCTCATATTATCACATGCACGGCCTTGTATGTATGTATGTATGTATTTATGTATGTATGTAGGTATGTATGTATGTATGTATGTATGTCTGTCTGTCTGTCTGTCTGTATGTATGTATGTGTGTATGTGGATTTGTATTACTCCCTATCCGTCCCAGTTCACCAGGCGAGGAGAGTAGGGTATGACTGCGTGGTTTAGGTCGGGGTTAGGTTAGGTATGACTGCGTGGTTTAGGTCGAGGCCAGGTTAGGTATGACTGCGTGGTTTAGGTCGAGGTTAGGGTAGGTATGACTGCGTGGTTTAGGTCGGGGTTTGGTTAGGTATGACTGCGTGGTTTAGGTCGGGGTTAGGTTAGGTATGACTGCGTGGTTTAGGTCGAGGTTAGGGTAGGTATGACTGCGTGGTTTAGGTCGGGGTTAGGTATGACTGCGTGGTTTAGGTCGGGGTTAGGTTAGGTATGACTGCGTGGTTTAGGTCGAGGTTAGGGTAGGTATGACTGCGTGGTTTAGGTCGGGGTTAGGTATGACTGCGTGGTTTAGGTCGGGGTTAGGTTAGGTATGACTGCGTGGTTTAGGTCGGGGTTAGGTTAGGTATGACTGCGTGGTTTAGGTCGGGGTTAGGTTAGGTATGACTGCGTGGTTTAGGTCTAGGTTAGGTATGACTGCGTGGTTTAGGTCGGGGTTAGGTTAGGTATGACTGCGTGGTTTAGGTCGGGGTTAGGTTAGGTATGACTGCGTGGTTTAGGTCGGGGTTAGGTTAGGTATGACTGCGTGGTTTAGGTCGGGGTTAGGTTAGGTATGACTGCGTGGTTTAGGTCGGGGTTAGGTTAGGTATGACTGCGTGGTTTAGGTCGGGGTTAGGTTAGGTATGACTGCGTGGTTTAGGTCGAGGTTAGGGTAGGTATGACTGCGTGGTTTAGGTCGGGGTTAGTTTAGGTATGACTGCGTGGTTTAGGTCGGGGTTAGGTTAGGTATGACTGCGTGGTTTAGGTCGGGGTTAGGTTAGGTATGACTGCGTGGTTTAGGTCGGGGTTAGGTTAGGTATGACTGCGTGGTTTAGGTCGGGGTTAGGTTAGGTATGACTGCGTGGTTTAGGTCGGGGTTAGGTTAGGTATGACTGCGTGGTTTAGGTCGGGGTTAGGTTAGGTATGACTGCGTGGTTTAGGTCGAGGTTAGGGTAGGTATGACTGCGTGGTTTAGGTCGGGGTTAGGTATGACTGCGTGGTTTAGGTCGGGGTTAGGTTAGGTATGACTGCGTGGTTTAGGTCGGGGTTAGGTTAGGTATGACTGCGTGGTTTAGGTCGAGGTTAGGTTAGGTATGACTGCGTGGTTTAGGTCGAGGCCAGGTTAGGTATGACTGCGTGGTTTAGGTCGAGGTTAGGTTAGGTTAGGTATGACTGCGTGGTTTAGGTCGAGGCCAGGTTAGGTATGACTGCCTGGTTTAGGTCGGGGTTAGGTTAGGTTAGGTTAGGTATGACTGCGTGGTTTAGGTCGAGGCCAGGTTAGGTATGACTGCCTGGTTTAGGTCGGGGTTAGGTTAGGTTAGGTTAGGTATGACTGCGTGGTTTAGGTCGAGGCCAGGTTAGGTATGACTGCGTGGTTTAGGTCGAGGCCAGGTTAGGTATGACTGCGTGGTTTAGGTCGAGGCCAGGTTAGGTATGACTGCGTGGTTTAGGTCGAGGCCAGGTTAGGTATGACTGCCTGGTTTAGGTCGAGGCCAGGTTAGGTATGACTGCGTGGTTTAGGTCGAGGTTAGGAACGCACCTGTGTGACGAGACCAGAGATTGAATGATCGTCAGGTGGGTCCACTGTCACCTTATCTCCAGCAGTGATAACACGCTATACTGTCAGGTTATCGCTGATACAACACGTCACACCTGTCAAGTAATGATGGTGGGAGTGATGTAATGATATCACCTAGAGATTAAACACACCTTAACTAATTTTACTTGAAGATTTAACCTCCCTAACGCTATCTGGGGACGTTACGTTAGGGTTAGGTTAGGTTAGTTTTGGGCCACAGGGGTAGGGTAGGGCCACAGGGGTAGGGTAGGTCAAGCAGTGATCGTTAGCGGATAATCGAGGTCGGTCAAGCAGACATAAAATGGATTTGTGTGCCTGAACTAACTGAGGTGTTCCCCAACCCGGCCACCCTGCTTCCTGCTGTTACCTCCTGCTACCACCACCTCCTGCTGCCACCTCCTACTACCACCACCTCCTGCTGTCACCTCCTGCTACCACCACCTCCTGCTGTCACCTCCTGCTACCACCTCCTCCTGCTGCCACCTCCTACTACCACCACCTCCTGCTGTCACCACCTCCTGCTGTCACCTCCTCCTGCTACCACCTCCTCCTGCTGTTACCTCCTGCTACCACCACCTCCTGCTGTCACCTCCTGCTACCACCACCTCCTGCTGTCACCTCCTGCTGTCATTTCCTTCTTGTATACGTGTGTGTGTGTGTGTGTGTGTGTGTGTGTGTGTGTGTGTGTGTGATTCCTTCGTTATGTAAAAATTATGAACTGTTTGTGAGATGAAAAACTGATGTCTTGAAGGTAACGATATATTTTAATGAAAAAATAACAACACTTCACGTTATAAATAGCGAGGAGGACCCTAAATCACACACACACACGCACACACACACAAGCATCACCAATATCTTGTTCAGGCAGTGTTGGCCACGGTACTGGAGGAAATGCCCATCGCTCATGCTGGAGTCTGTAACTAGGCCATGCAAAAAATCAAATGAACATCGCGTGTGTTGATGAGAGGAAGCGGGGCACACCTGGCGATATAGATTACCTGTTACCTCAATGATTTATAAGATCTAATTAATGACCACTAGAATTGTTTATTATGAAATATAAATATTGATAAACACGAAATCAAATTGGGTGTTGCTTGGACGGTTTACAAGACGTAATTTTGTGGTTATTGATTATAATAATGTAAATATAGATGAGAGTACTCTGGGTGGTTATTTAATGGCGACTTTGGCATGGAGGTTGTTATTGCCTGTGTTGAGTCATACAAGCTAGCATGCATACCGACACGCTTTTCCCCTGACGTGCACTCGTGTATGTTCATGCTGACATGTATACCCGAGTCCACGAAGCTTGATACATAGAAATACATTTGTCACTTTCTCTCTTACTGTCTCTCTCTTCCACTTATCTGTCTCTCTCTCCCACTTATCTGTCTCTCTCTTCCACTTTCTTTTTCTTTTTCTCTTTTTACAGACACTCAAGGTCGAAATTCTCGTATAACTACACAGCCAATCAACCATTAGAGACGACCCTAAAAACCGCTATAGACCAATCCAGCAGTGAGGGGAGGAGGGGGGGGGGGTGAGGGCCAGACGAAGGCGTGGGTGGGAGGGGGGGGGGTGGGCCAGACGAAGGCGAGGGTGGGAGGGGGGTGGGAATAAGAGGTGAAGGGGAGACTTCTCCATTGAGGCATAATTTTCTCAAAAGGTGGAAGGTGCCCACTCAGCAGAGGAGTCTTGGCGACGGTACATTGACCCCTTTTATGCAAGCGAAGGACGTCATCCGACCGAATTTGGATTCTTAACCGAGTTGGGTTGGCTGACGAGAGTTGAGGAAAAGGGTTGGGGTCGCGGGAAGGGGCTGGAGGGGGAGTTTTAAGGCTCGTAAAGGTGATTGAAATTGTGTCGATAAGGCGGAAGAGGTGATTCCTGGAGTCCGAAACTCAGCGAAAAGTAGTATTTGGAATGTCTTTATAGAGAGCGACCGCCGGAGTAATGTATTATTGCTCGCCCTTATTCTGTCTGTGCTGCGTTCTTGTCTCCTCGTCTTAACATTTGGGGTGAGAATGTTCATCAACTCCAACGGTATCCTTCAGGAATTGTTCTTCAGACCTTCACGTAGCGAGAACTAACTCAGGGGGTTGACACACTGTGCACGGCGCCCTCCTTGTGCACGGCGCCCTCCTTGTGCACGGCGCCCTCCTTGTGTATGGTCCCTTCCTTGTGCACGGCGCCCTCCTTGTGCACGGCGTCCTCCTTGTGCACGGCGCCCTCCTTGTGCATGGTCCCTTCCTTGTGCACGGCGCCCTCCTTGTGCACGGCGCCCTCCTTGTGCACGGCCCCCTCCTTGTGCACGGCGCCCTCCTTGTGCACGGCGCCCTCCTTGTGCACGGCGCCCTCCTTAGGCATGGTCCCTTCCTTGTGCACGGCGCCCTCCTTGTGCACGGCGCCCTCCTTATGCATGGTCCCTTCCTTGTGCATGGTCCCTTCCTTGTGCACATCATCAGTCAGTATAAAGCTGTTATCATTACACTGTCCCCGCTGGTGGTCAAAACACTCGGCCGACAATTTCATCTTCAAATATATGTACGATACAAAGCTGTTAGATAATGACACTGCAATATTTCTGAGACTCTATATAAACAATGCCTTCTGTGTACTGAGGGGTGAAAAGAAGGATTCACCAACATTGTAATAAGCTTACATAGATGTTGTGTGTGGTATCCCATGTGACGGAGATAAAAGAATTTCACCGCGACATTCTTGGGTTGGCCGTGGAACCGTGAGGTGGTGTCCTACGTCGGCGCCTCCCGCTGGTGAAGCATCGCCACCCACCATAACATTTGATACACAATTATCTGGGGAATATTTTTTTTTTGTGTGTGAGGGGTGAGGGGGGGGGGTGAGGGGAAGAAGAGACGAGGAGGGGATATAAAGTGAGGCGACAGCAGCCGAGTTGGTGTTTCCGTCGTTGGTGCTCGTTAACCTGTGATGAACAACCTCGTTTCTCCGCCTTAGCCGCAAATTGGTGCCACCTTCCTCGCCCTTACTGCCATCCCCGCCACTACTCTCACTGTGCACCTCCCCGCCACTACTCTCACTGTGCACCTCCCCGCCACTACTCTCACTGTGCACCTCCCCACCACTACTCTCACTGTGCACCTCCCCGCCACTACTCTCACTGTGCACCTCCCCGCCACTACTCTCACTGTGCACCACCCCGCCACTACTCTCACTGTGCACCTCCCCGCCACTACTCTCACTGTGCACCTCCCTGCCACTACTCTTACTGTGCACCTCCCCACCACTACTCTTACTGTGCACCTCCCCGCCATCATAGTGTGACTTGGCCCTCTCGCTCCCTCACACTAGTCCTTCCTCCCTCACACTAGTCCTTCCTCCCTCACACTAGTCCTCCTCCCTCACACTAGTCCTTCCCTCCATCACACTAATCCTCCTTCCCTCCATCACACTAGTCCTCCCCTCCCTCACACTATTTCACCCTACCTCACACTAGTCCTCCCCTCCCTCACACTATTTCACCCTACCTCACACTAGTCCTCCTTCCCTCCCTCACACTAGTCCTCCCCTCCCTCACACTAGTCCTCCCTCCCTCACACTAGTCCTCCCTCCCTCACACTAGTCCTTCCCTCCCTCACACTAGTCCTCCCCTCCCTCACACTAGTCCTCCTTCCCTCCATCACACTAGTCCTCCTTCCCTCCATCACACTAGTCCTCCCCTCCCTCACACTATTTCACCCTACCTCACACTAGTCCTCCTTCCCTCCCTCACACTAGTCCTCCCCTCCCTCACACTCGTCCTCCTTCCCTCCATCACACTCACTCGTCCTCCTTCCCTCCATCACACTAGTCCTCCCCTCCCTCACACTAGTCCTCCTCCCTCACACTAGTCCTCCTTCCCTCCCTCACACTAGTCCACCTTCCCTCCCTCACACTAGTCCTCCCTCCATCCCTCACACTAGTCCTCCATCCCTCACATTAGTCCTCCCTCCCTCACTCTAGTCCTCCTTCTCTCCCTCACACTAGTTCACCCCTCACACTAGTCCTCCTTCCCTCCCTCACACTAGTCCTTCTTCCCTCCCTCACACTAGTCCTTCCCTCCCTCACACTAGTCTTCCTTCCTTCCCTCACACTAGTCCTCCTTCCCTCCCTCACACTAGTCCTCCCTCCCTCACACTAGTCCTCCCTCCCTCACACTAGTCCTCCTTCCCTCACACTAGTCCTCCTTCCCTCCCTCACACTAGTCCTCCCTCCCTCACACTAGTCCTCCTTCCCTCACACTAGTCCTCCTTCCCTCACACTAGTCCTCCTTCCCTCACACTAGTCCTCCCTCCCTCACACTAGTCCTCCCTCCCTCACACTAGTCCTCCTTCCCTCCCTCACACTAGTCCTCCTTCCCTCCCTCACACTAGTCCTCCCTCCCTCACACTAGTCCTCCTTCCCTCACACTAGTCCTCCTTCCCTCACACTAGTCCTCCTTCCCTCACACTAGTCCTCCTTCCCTCACACTAGTCCTCCCTCCCTCACACTAGTCCTCCCTCCCTCACACTATTTTTGACCACATATGTATTATTTAAAACCTCATAATGTGTTGTGTTTTTATGTTCTTATTTTTACCCCATGATCATGTGACGTAACGATGAAGGTGGGTAAGTAATGGTCTGTGTGGGAGTAGTACCTGAAGGAGGAGGAACAGCCTGGTGGTGGGGAGGTGACAGTATAGCCCGGTAATGACGTGGGGGAGGGAGGGGTGGGGGGGGGGACTATACCATAATGTAACCGTGATAAATTAATACTTCCTGCTGTACGCCTCGCCTCGTTGCATTTTATTAGCCGCGAGTATTACAATTATAAAGCATGAAGATCGATTAATCAAAAGCCTCGGGAGGGTGGTTGAGTCTTCCTACCTGGCTATATGTCTTGGTAATAATGTACCCTCCCTCTTGCCGCCGCCCAGCGCTCATACGCGGCCTCCTTCTCTATAACAACTTGGGGCGTGAACAAGCGATAACTACCGGTGTTGGGGCGCCGGACACTCTCTCTCTCTCTCTCTCTCTCTCTCTCTCTCTCTCTCTCCAGGGTCCGTATGTCTTCCCCAGCTTGAGGTTGATGGCGTAATTGAGACTATTATCAATTTGATATTGTTATTAACCGCTTAAAAGACTCGTATCCTTTCCCCGCGATGTGATCACTGTTATAGCGGATGTGTCATAACTGCCTACCTGGCCTGGTCATCCGTACAGTAGGGTGTGGGGCAGCCAGCTACACCTACCTGGCCTGGTCATCCGTACAGCAGGTGTGGGACAGCCAGCTACACCTACCTGGCCTGGTCATCCGTACAACAGGTGTGGGGCAACCAGCTACACCTACCTGGCCTGGTCATCCGTACAGCAGGTGTGGGACAGCCAGCTACACCTACCTGGCCTGGTCATCCGTACAACAGGTGTGGGACAGCCAGCTATCACGTTATCCTTCCAACTTTCATTAACTGGACGTAAAGTATTTCAAAAGAGCTGTTTATACTGTACAGCTGCTGGTGGTGGTACAGGGAGTAGGGTACACATTAAAGCGAGTACAGAGACAGGTTAAAGCATCTTAATTTGCACTCCCTCGAGAGACGTAGAGTGAGGGGCGACCTGATAGAGGTGTATGAATGGAAGTCAGGGCTGAACAAATGTTTATATAACAAAGGTACTCAAGCTATCCAACCAGGAGCGAACTCGTAACAATGGTTTTAAATTAGACAAATTTAGATTAAGGCGCGAGATAGGTAAACATTGGTTTGGAACTAGAGTAGTGGACGAGTGGAACAAGTTACCAAACATCATCATTAACTCTAATACGCTGGATAGCTTCAAACATAGGTTGGGTGGATATAAGAACATAAGAAAATAAGGAGTCTGCAATAGGCCGGTTGGCCTGTGCATGGCAACTCCTGTCGAGAGTTACTACCACTCTCTATCATCCATGAATCTATCTAGCCTCCTTTTGAAACTTTCCAGCGTTCCAGCACTTACTACAAAGTTGCTAAGCTTGTTCCACTCGTCCACCACCCTATTTGTGAACCAGTTTCTTCCTATCTCCCTCCTAAACCTAAACTTATCCAACTTGAATCCGTTGCTCCGAGTCCTATCCTGCTCGGATATTATAAGAACTTTATCTATATCCCCTTTATTGATTCCTTTCACCCACTTAAATACTTCTATCATATCTCCCCGCACTCTTCGTCTTTCTAGGGAATGCAAGTTAAGTTTCTTTAGCCTGTCCTGAGATGGAAGGTTTCTAAGTCCCGGAATCATTTTTGTCATTCTTCGCTGCACCGACTCTAGTGAATTTATATACATTCTATAATAGGGGCACCAGAACTGAACCGCATAATCGAGGTGTGGCCTGACTAGCGCAAGATATAGTTGCAATAAGACCTCTGCACTCTTGTTACTTACACTTCTAGATATAGAACCCAATACTCTGCCTTATTTCGAACATTAACGCACTGTTTTCTAGGCCGTAGGTCCGGGCTTACAAGTACCCCTAGATCTCTTTTACAAGTCGACTTCTCTAGGTTGATGTTGTTAAGGCTGTATACATTATAAGTATTTGTTCTTCCAATATTAAGTACGCTGCACTTGCTGGTGTTGAATTTCATTTGCCATTTTTCAGACCACCCCTGCAGTTTATTTAGATCCTCCTGTAATGCATTTGCATCCTGCCCTGAATTTGCCGCCCTATTTTGGTGCCATTCGCAAACTTGCTTGTGTCACTGCTGATCCCAGTATCTAGATCGTTTATGTAGATTAAGATCGTTTATGTAGATTATGAGCGATAGGGGCTGGGTGTAAACGGGACTGCCCAGTATGGGTCAATAGTTACTGTTTCTTCCAGTCTTATGTTATTATGTTCGTATGGTGGTGATTGTGTTGCAATATGGTGACGGTGATGACTTAATGGTGATGTTGCTACAGTATGGTTAGAACATGGTGGTGATTGTGTTACAGTATGGTGATGGTGAAGACATAATGGTAATGTTGTTACAGTATGGTGATAACATGGTGGTGATTGTTACAGTATGGCGATGACATAGTGATGATACACTGTGGTGATGACATAGTGATGATACACTGTGGTGATGACATAGTGATGATCCACTGTGGTGATGACATGGTAGTAAGGTACAGTGGAGGAGGTGGGCGGTGATGTCCTTCAGGAGGCAAGAGTTATTAGGCGGTGAGACCCCCTGGCAGATGACTCCCTCCCCCCACACGGCCACCCGACCCACAATAGATCAAAAGATTTCGTTCACGTCTAAGAAGAGTAGGAGAGGAAGGTGCTGCGTGGAGTGCTTCTTGCAAGTCAGCTATGCCCTCCCCTCCCTCCCCTCCCTCCCTCCCTCCCTCCCTCCCTCCCTCCCTCCCTCCATCCCTCCTTCTCTCTTCTTGTCATATGTACTCTGGCTCCTCATGTCTCGGTCCTGGATGGTTGGTGGTACAGATCTTCTTCTCCTCCTCTTCTTACTCTTCCTCTCCTCCTCCTATCCTCATCACCTGTCCCCTCTTCATTTTCTCTCTCCATCTTTATGTCTTCCTCTTTTCTTCTTACTCTCTTTATCATTTCTTTTCTATATCTTCTTTCTGTCAGCTGTGTCAAGGCTCTTCTCCCCCGTGCAGGCTTCGAGTGCTCACACGAGTTAATGTGAACCTATCTGCAGTGGGTGGGTGGGTGGGTGGGTGGGTGGATTGTTTAATTAACTGAGTGAATAAGTTGTAGTCAGTAATTTCATGGACATCAAATTCTTAAGGTGTGTGTGTGTGTTACTGAGCGCTCCAGCGTTATGTGTGTAAAGGAGTTTGTGAGCGTCCGACTTCCCTTGCACACACACACACACACACACACACACACGAGAGAGATATGAGTGTCTGTGTGTGTGTGTTTGTATAAAGTTAAAAGTTATCAATTTTTATCTCGAAGGTCGTATCATTGTGTTGGGCTGAGGACATGCTCAGACAATGAGTGAATGACCAGACTCTCCAACTGATGGTGATTATGGACTCACACGTGTAAAGTTTCTCCCACACACACACCTAACCATGTGTCCCCTCACCTGGGTCATTCAGTTAAAGGTTCCTTCACAAGTTTGACTAACGTGTGTAACAGGAAGGGGGGGGGGGGGGCTGGGAGAGAGAGGGAGGGAGGAAGGCCGATAGAGAGAGGGAGGGAGGAAGGCCGATAGAGAGAGGGAGGGAGGAAGGCCGATAGAGAGAGGGATGTAGGGAGGCCGGTAGAGAGAGAGAGAGAGAGTTAGTTTAGTAGGGAGGAAGGCCGGTAGAGAGAGGGAGGGAGGAAGGCCGGTGGAGAGAGGGGGAGAAGGAGGGAGGGAGGCCTGTGGAGAGAGGGAGAGAGGAAGGCCGGTGGAGAGAGGGGGAGAAGGAGGGAGGGAGGCCTGTGGAGAGAGGGAAGCCGGTGGAGAAGGGAGAGGAGGGATGGGTGGAGAAGGGAGGGAGGGAGGGAGGGAGGGTACCTGTGTTATCGGGCAGCACCAGCAGAGTCAGTATCGTGAAGACCGTTGATGTGGGTCAGCAAGAAGGGCCACAAGTGTTGCTCTCTGCACCAACTTGTGTGTGGAATTAAATAACGAATTTTCTTATGTTTTTGGTATGTGTGTCTTAAGGTAACTGAGTGTGGACGAGGTAGTGTGTGGTGCTAGTTGTGTCAGGGGACTATATGGGGGTAGTTATGATACCTGTTAACTTCGGCCTGCAATAAGAATTAATGACAAGAGCAGTTTGTTGATAACTTAACTACAGAAGCAGCATCAGCTTCAATCTCTGCTTCACTCGCCACCCTCACATTAATGCCACGTATCATCAAACAACCTTGTCACTGGTGGGGGGGGGGGGGGAATTAATATTCATCTTCATGTGTTGTCAAGAACAGTATTGTGGTGGTGTTACAGGTCAGTAGGCCAGCGGTGTGAGGCAGGCCCGCCCCCGCACCGCCCCGGGAGGCCACTCGGGTTCTGCAACCGTGAACCCAAACGCCATTCTCGGTGGCTTACTTTCCCATGCAGACTACTGCGTCTCGCCTGCCACTTCCCCTAGACGCCGCGTGGGGGCAGCACCTCCTGTGTCCCTCCCATCACTGTCTCAACCCTTTATCACTCTTTATCAAAGCCTTACGTCCAAATCTTGCAGTCAACACTTTCTTATTTCTTGCAGTGTGATCACCTATTTCAAACGATGTCTCAATGATACAGATAGTCGAAGTTAATAAAATGTAGAGAGTTGGACGAGGGAAGAGATACAACGGTAGCCAGAGTTGAGTGAAGACGTGCGGGAGCGGGGCAGGCGGGTGTGCGTGGTGAGCGGGGCGCCACGTTCAACAGGTGTCCTCCAGCCCACCACCGCCATGCTGTCTCCGTCTCCTGGGCCTGTCTCTTCCACCTTACATTAGTCCTCCACATCACACTTCCTCTATCCCACAGCAACTATATAAACCTCAATTACAAGTCACCACAAATATTCACTGATTGAGATGTTGTTAAAGACTTTATTATCGTGAACTGGAAGCCTCCATATACCACATAATGTGTCTCCATGTTGTGTCGTATATCTACAAGTGTAGTATTAATGCTCACACCTTACTTCATAAACACCACCGTGAGAATAGAAAAAAATACATATTAATTAATGTATTGTAGAGTTAAGACTGTGCAGTAAGTAACAGTGTGCAGCATGTAACAGCTTAGCCGTCAGCATGTAACAGCTTGGCCGTCAGCATGTAACAGCTTAGCCGTCAGCATGTAACAGCTTGGCCGTCAGCATGTAACAGCTTAGCCGTCAGCATAAGTGATGATGACTGCTGCAGCACCAACAATTAATGTGACCTGTAGTTAATGACTTGGGTACTGAAGTGTTCGTCTTTTTCTGGGTGACAGAACTTTTTTCATATTCGCCTCAAGACCACCTCCCCTCGGCCACTGCCCCCCTCGGCTGGCCCTCCGTCAAGACTACCTCCCCTCGGCCACTGCCCCCCCTCGGCTGGCCCTCCGTCAAGACCACCTCCCCTCGGCCACTACCCCCCCTCAGTTGGCCCTCCGTCAAGACCACCTCCCCTCGGCCACTACCCTCCTCGGCTGGCCCTCCGTCAAGACCACCTCCCCTCGGCCACCCCCCCCCCCCTCTTCACTACCACTCGGCAACTATACTGCTTTAAAGCGCTTCCTGAGAAAATAAAATTCCGCCTAGTGACATCATTTATCACACCGATATTAACTTACCCAGCAGTACCTCTTCATACTATGAGCACCACTCAAATATTAAAATTATAGGTGGTTCAAAATGAAGCCCTAAGATTCGTCACAGAAGAAAGACACCCCTTCACCAGAACCACAGCCGAGATACATAGAGACCTGAGAATAAAACCCATCAACCAGCGGAATCTGGCAAAAGATAGAACGATCAGACCAAGAACTCCTTCAAGGACTCCCGTCAGATAACGACAACAACCATACATGGTTCCCAAAAAGTTACCAAATCTCAAAAGGTCCATTACCACCCCCGATCTACACGGCCAGGCAAAAGACAACCTCCCTAGACCAACATCCACCAGTAGGGTCGGCGGAATATGAAATAAGGCCCTTAAAACACCCATATATGGGCTAGGGTAGAATGTCTACTGTAGTGCCTGTACCGACAGACCATAACTAACCCATGACACAACCCTAACACACCATTAGCTTAGTCAGCCCGCCCTCTCTTACCTCCTCCTAAATTTCTTCAATTTCCGCGATATAACTTCCTTCCCCCACCTCTAATCTTCTTTCACCCCTCCTTTCACCCCTTCTTTCACCCCTCCTTCCACCCCTTCTTTCACCCCTCCTTTCACCCCTTCTTTCACCCCTTCTTTCACCCCTCCTTCCACCCCTTCTTTCACCCCTTCTTTCACCCCTTCTTTCACCCCTCCTTCCACCCCTTCTTTCACCCCTCCTTTCACCCCTTCTTTCACCCCTTCTTTCACCCCTCCTTTCACCCCTTCTTTCACTCATCCTTTCACCCCTTCTTTCACTCATCCTTTCACCCCTTCTTTCACTCATCCTTTCACCCCTTCTTTCACCCCTCCTTTCACCCCTTCTTTCACCCCTCCTTTCACCCCTCCTTTCACCCCTTCTTTCACCCCTCCTTTCACCCCTTCTTTCACCCCTTCTTTCACCCCTTCTTTCACCCCTCCTTTCACCCCTCCTTTCACCCCTTCTTTCACCCCTTCTTTCACCCCTCCTTTCACCCCTCCTTTCACCCCTTCTTTCACCCCTTCTTTCACCCCTCCTTTCACCCCTTCTTTCACCCCTTCTTTCACCCCTTCTTTCACCCCTTCTTTCACCCCTCCTTTCTCTACAAAAAAAAAAAATCTACCTCCCCTCAGGAAAGACCATCTACCTCGCGACCACCTACCCTCCCTCACTACTACCTCCCCGCCCTCACGACCACCTCCCCGCCCTCACGACCACCTCCCCGCGGCCACCCCTCCCTCACTACCACCTCCCCGCCCTCACGACCACCTCCCCGGGGCCACCCCTCCCTCACGACCACCTCCCCGCCCTCACGACCACCTCCCCGCGGCCACCCCTCCCTCACGACCACCTCCCCTCCGTTACCTCCTCCGCCCCTCTCGGGTATGGCTGAGCTTCTCCCTCCCCGTCACCTCTCGTCTGTACCTCTTGCTACACTTAACAGCTGATGACCCAACCTTAACGCTCCTTATACATGTCACGACGTGTTCTGTGTTGACCTGGTGTCCTGGATTAGATTAAGGTTAGGTTAGGTTAGGTTATGGTTAGGTTAGGTTAGGTTGTGGTTAGGTTAGGTTATGATTAGGTTAGGTTATGGTTAGGTTAGGTTATGGTTAGGTTAGGTTATGGTTAGGTTGTGGTTAGGTTAGGTTATGGTTAGGTTATGGTTAGGTTAGGTTAGGTTATGGTTAGGTTAGGTTAGGTTGTGGTTAGGTTAGGTTATGGTTAGGTTAGGTTGTGGTTAGGTTAGGTTGTGGTTATGGTTAGGTTGTGGTTAGGTTAGGTTATGGTTAGGTTATGGTTAGGTTAGGTTGTGGTTAGGTTAGGTTATGGTTAGGTTAGGTTGTGGTTAGGTTATATGTCTTGTGTTAAGTTAGTATAGTATTTAATGGTACTCATATTATGTTATATCTTGGGAACACCTGAAGGACAGCTCCTTCAGGTGTAGTGGCTGGGGGAGGGTTTATATCGACACGACCATGGTTTATGATGACACGACCATGGTTTATGATGACACGACCATGGTTTATGATGACACACGACCATGGTTTATGATGACACGACCATGGTTTATGATGACACGACCATGGTTTATGATGACACACGACCATGGTTTATGATGACACGACCATGGTTTATGATGACACACGACCATGGTTTATGATGACACGACCATGGTTTATGATGACACGACCATGGTTTATGATGACACACGACCATGGTTTATGATCACACACGACCATGGTTTATGATGACACACGACCATGGTTTATGATCACACACGACCATGGTTTATGATGACACACGACCATGGTTTATGATGACACGACCATGGTTTATGATGACACGACCATGGTTTATGATGACAAAGGCGATTGACAGAGTGACACCCAACTGTAGTGACACGCATCTTCTGTGATCAAGACTACAATCACACACAGGACTACAATCACACAAACGACTACAATCACACAAGACTTCAATCACACACAAGACTACAATCACACACGAAACTACAATCACACACAAGACTGCAATCACACACGACTACAATCACACACGACTACAATCACACACAAGACTGACTACAATCACACACGACTACAATCACACACAAGACTACAATCACACACGACTACAATCACACACGACTACAATCACACACAAGACTGACTACAATCACACACGACTACAATCACACACAAGACTACAATCACACACAAGACTGCAATCACACACGAGACTACAATCACACACGAGACTACAATCACACACGAAACTACAATCACACACAAGACTGCAATCACACACGAGACTACAATCACACACAAGACTGCAATCACACACGAGACTACAATCACACACAAGGCTACAATCACACACAAGACTACAATCACACACATGACTACAATCACATACGAGACTACATTCATACTTCCGAAGCTCACCTATGTCTCCCCCACCTGGTCTTCCTCCCTAAATGCCACACAACGTAAACACCTAGAAAAAGTGCAAAAGAGGGCATGCAAGATTATTCTCTCCCCTTCCTATTCCACATATCAAGAAGCGCGCAACACACTGACCCTTTCGACTCTCACTGACCATCACCACGACCTCATCTGGAAATTTGGTAAGAAGCTTCTGCACCATCCTCGACACCGGCTCCTACTACCACCTGAGATCCCTAGCCCTAGAATTGCTGTTCGACACCACAACCGCATCCAGCCCATACGTGCACGAACTGATCGCTATAAGAACAGCCCAGTCCCAACCATTGTAAAAATTATCAATAACTTGTAATAAACCAGTGTATTCACTCCCAGTAAATACTACTTCTTGCACTGTCACTATGTTGAAATGCACTGTAGTTTGAGCTTTTCCCCATCTAGTTATTATATATCTTATTTGTATCACTTATGTTACTTGTATATACGTATTTGTAAATCGAAACCCATTCCCCAATTATGTAACTGTATATTTTCAGCCTTCTGGCTGCCAAGCTCTTTCGATAAACCGTTAATTATTATTATTATTATTATTATCACACACAAGACTGACTACAATTACACACAAACGCATAAGAATAGAGGAAACTGCAGCGGGGCTATTGGCCCATACTTGGCAGTCCCGTTTACACCACTCATATATCCACCCAACCTGTGTTTGAAGCTATCCAGCGTATTAGAGTTAATGATGATGTTTGGTAACTTGTTCCACTCATCCACTACTCTGTTTCCAAACCAATGTTTACCTATTTCGCGCCTAAATCTAAATTTGTCTAATTTAAAACCATTGTTACGAGTTCGCTCCTGGTTGATAGTTTGAGTACCTTTGTTATATTACCTTTGTTTAGCCCTGACTTCCATTTATACACCTCTATCATATCGCCCCTCGCTCTACGTCTCTCGAGGGAGTGCAAATTAAGATGCTAGAACCTGTTTCTGTACTCAAGGTTCCTAATGCCCGGGATTAGTCTTGTCATTCTCCTCTGAATTCTTTCCAAGGATTCTATATCCATTCTGTAGTACGGTGACCAGAATTGAACTGCGTAATCGAAGTGAGGTCTAACAAGCGCAAGATATAGTTTTAGGACGACCTCGCTAGTCTTGTAACTAACACTCCTTTGTATGAACCCAAGTACTTTATTAGCCTTGTTTCGGGCAAATACACATTGTTTACTTGGCTTAAGATTCCTACTTATCATTACTCCTAAATCTTTCTCACAGTCGGATTTCTCTATAACAAGGTTGTTCGTCTGGTATCTGGTTTCCTTGTTTACATCTCCTAGACTAAGTACTTTACATTTGTCCACATTGAATTTCATCTGCCATTTTTCAGACGATTCGAAAAATTTGTTTAGATCTTCCTGTAGTTTTGCGGAGTCCTCGTCAGATTTAATTACACTCCCTATTTTAGTGTCATCAGCAAATTTACTTATGTTGCTGTCTATGCCGATATCTATGTCGTTTATGTATATAATAAATAATAATGGTCCAAGTACTGAGCCTTGGGGTACTCCACTAGTGACGTTACCCAATCAGATTTAGTGCTGTTAATGTTTACTCGCTGTTTCCTGTCCTGCAACCACACACAAGACTACAATCACACACGAGACTACAATCACACACCAGACTACAATCAAACACAAGACTACAATCACACACCAGACTACAATCACACACAAGACTATAATCACACACTATAACATAGACACCTGCAATCACAGCCAGAAACTATCACAAGCACAGACATATACAGCCAGCCAGATACAGACAGACAGACACAGACAGACACACAGACACAGACAGACAGACACCTACAATCACAACATCTTTGAACAGGAAAAGAAAAAGAGTTGAAATATGTTGCCAACTCGGCGAGCGACGGACGGGTCAGCCACACACACAGAGCCGCCAGGGCTGTGAGCTCCCAGACGTTACTAGACGACCTCAAGTACTGGCTCTCACTACTGTGGCTCCTTACCCCCCCCCCCCCCCAGTCTGACTGACGGAGGGAAGATGTTCCTTAGTGTAAGGTATTTTAAGGGTGAAAGTGGTGTGTGATGGTGACAGTTAACTCAGTGGTGTGTTGCGTGAGGCTTGGAGGTGTCCCGACCGAACAGCTGATCGGTGGTGTGTCGTCATCTCCATATAGATTGGTGGCTCCGTCCCTCTGCCCCTGGGGAGTACAGGGGAGGCAGGGATCCTCCGCCCTCTCTCTCTCTCTCTCTTCCCCCCTTCTAAACCCCTCCACTCTCATTCTTTCTATTCCCACATTTTTTTACTTTCACTTCTGTACGTTATTACATTTTGTGTGTGGGGGGGGGGGGGGCGGGGGGGGGGTGTAATCTGGAATGCTGCAAGTATTTCCCTTTTGGGGGTCACTTCTTGTTTACCTTTAACTATGTACTAATTCTCTTATTGTATTATTTGTTTTATTCTGATTCTATCTTTTTTTTCTCCATCTATTTTCATCTCTCTTTCTTTCTTTTCCTCTCCCTCTCTCTAAATCTCCTTCCCTCTATCTCCAGTTCTCTCTCTCGCTCTCCCTCTCTCCAGCATCCCGGAACCTCATCACACACCTATGCTACTGACGGAGATATAAGCCTCAAGATGGTCTTTTGATTAAGTAAAGTATCAGACTCCTAGGGGTGGCCAAGCCCTCCTGAAGCACCCACCTAACCCTTGCTTCACTGCTTCACTGACATTGTTTATATTGTTTAAGTGTGTTGTTTTTATTAAGCAAGGATCTAACCTAACCCATGTGGTGAAGGATTGTGATTGTGGTGAGGAGTCATGTGGTGGTGGTGTGGTAGGGAAGAGGAAGCAGCAACTAGTGGTTTGCTCGCCCGAGGGTGGTGAAGGTGACGTGGCTGACGGCAGCGTGTAGAGGCGAGTGTTGTGTTTTGTGTGTGTGTGGACAAGTTTCGGTCATCATATTCAGCCACCAACACCACAACACCACACCCACACCACAACACTACACCACCACAACACCACATCACCTCCACACCACCACCAACACCACCACACCCACACCACCACACCACACCACCACAACACTACCACACCACCACAACACCACATCACCTCCACACCACCACACCACACCACCACACCCACACCACACCTCCACACCACCACAACACCACACCCACACCACCACACCCACACCACAACACCACACCACCACACCACACCACCACAACACTACAACACCTCCACACCACACCACCACAACACCTCCACACCACCACACCACACCACCACACCCACACCACACCTCCACACCACCACAACACCACATCAACCATAAACAAATCCTTTATATCTGTACAGTTGTCATTGTTTACACCCCCTGCCAGTCCTCGTTTCTCAGGTGTACTTACGTGAACACCTGCAGAGACTAATAATAATAATAATAATAATAATAATAATAATAATAATAATAATAATAAACCTTATGGATACGGTAGACAGGGTGAGGGAGGGAGGGAGGGAGGGAGGCCCCCAAGACACACAAAACCTAACTCAGTAATTACGTCCCTCTTACCTGGCGATATTTTCACACCCACCTTTTCAGTAGTGATCAAAAAATTTGAAATGGAAAAGAATATATATATTCCGTTGAGAGGAAAAAAAAAGAGAGGGGGAAAAAAGAGTGGGAATGAAGCCTCTTAGCTGGAAACTCCCTCTCTCTCTTTCTCTCTCTCTCTCTCTCTTTCTTTCTCTTTCCTCCCTCCCTCCCTCCCCCCCCCCCCACCTATACCTTCTCTGGCCCTAATTAAATAAACGGCATTATAAGAGTGAAAAAATGTGTCCGTTCTCTTGATTACGCCCTTGTTGCTCGTTCTTCTTCTTCTTCTTCTTCTTCTTCTTCTTCTTCTTCTTCTTCTTCTCTGTCGCTTGTCATGTGTCAATATTTTTTTCATATTCACTTTCTTTATTCTTCTATGTCTGTCTCTTCGTCTTTTAGTTACTTCACTTAATTCCTTCTGTTCATCATTTATTCCTGTCTTCTCTATGTACCTTCTTCGGTCTCTTAAGTGAGAGAGAGAGAGAGAGAGAGAGAGAGAGAGAGAGAGAGAGAGAGTCATCCCTGCTGTCTCACTTTGAAATATTTGAGTCCTTTTAATATTATTTTATTAACAATAGAGTGTATTAATAGCTAGGTCAGGTCAGGTCAGGTCAGGTCAGGTTAGGTTAGCTATCCGGAGATTTGTATGGATTTGAGGCAGCGGTGTTATGGTTAGGTCAGGTTAGGTTAGGTTAGGTTAGGTCAGGTGAGGTTAGGTTAGGTTGGTGACTGATTTCGAGGTCTGTTGTTATGCCCCACAGTGATACGTGTTAAATCTGTCTGTCTGTCTGTTGGTCGCTGTAAATCTTCCACTTATAATTAATTTCGGTTAAAATCTGGACTGACTTTCATCGACCTTTCCTCTTACTCACCCTTCATTATTATTATTATTATTATTATTATTATTATTATTATTATTTACCAGTACAATGGATCCCTTTAATAACTTGACCATACATCTCACAGGAGTAAAGAACACGACTATCCTATCCTATCCTCTTCTTCCTCCGCTTGTTCTCTTTCTTCTTGTTGCAACTCGTGTGCCTCACCTGCCCCTCCTTCTATCCCTCCCTCACCTACCCCAGATTATGCATTCCCCCCTCCCTCCTCTCCCTACCACCCCCCCACCTCTCCCCACCACACACACACCCCTCTCCCCACCATACACACACACACACACCCCACTCTCCCCACTACACACACCCCCCACTCTCCCCACCACACACACCCCCACCCTCCCCACCACACACACCCCCCACCCTCCCCACCACACACACCCCCCACTCTCCCCACCACACACACCCCCCACTCTCCCCACCACACACCCCCCTCTCTAATCACATAAAACTCTTCGCATCCCCCAATAAGAAACTTCCCCCTACTCTCCCCTCCACTCCCCCATCACAAACCCATACCCGGAGCCCCCATCACACCCCCCTCCTCCCCCCCTCCGTGTCACCTGTCATTTCCTACGAGTAAATTAGCAATTTTTACCTGGGCTGTAACACACTAGTCAAAAATTCTCGATTTTTGTCCCTCCCGACTTTCATTTCACCCATTTGTTTGGGAGGAAGGAAGGGGGGGAGGGAGGTGAGAAGAAAGGAGGAAATAGAGAGCAAGAGGGAGGAAATAGAGAGAAGGAAGGATGATGAGGGTGGAGATAAAAAGAAGGAAAGAAGAGATAGGGAGGAGGGGAAGGATAGGGATGGAAGGCGTAAAGGAAAGATAAACTGAGGGATGGGGAGGGAGAGGAAATGAATGAGAGGGAAGAGGAGGAGAGGTGACTGAAGGGAGATGAAGGAAAGGAGGGGAGAATGGTTGGGAGATAAAGGGCGGAGGGGAGAATGGTTGGGAGATGAAGGAAGGGGGGGGGGGTTAGTTTAACAAATTTATTGACAAAGCTTGTAGTACAGTTTGCCTATTGTGAGTAATTCAGTCAGGTCTTGACACTGAGGGTGGTATCACTTCTCACTGCCACACAGGACAGAGGTTCATACACAAAGAAATACATCATATTCATTAACAGTATATATAGGTCAGACTCATGTGGGTGATGTCACTGTTCGCTGCCATGCAGGTCAGTGGATCACATACATTGGACGTCATATTCTATTTGAAGACTAATCAGTGTGGGCTAGCAGCAAATTTGGGATAAACAGCAAGAATGTCCTCAAGCACCCCCGATTCAATGTAGTAATTACAAAGTTCATGATACAACAAGCCAGGTGGCCTGAAGTCTTTGACAGTGTCACATTCAATAATATAGTGTTCAAGTGTATGCTTTAAAGGTTTATCACAAAGTTTACATGCTGAGTGTTCCGGTATGGGTACAGCGTTACTAACTTGCCAGATGTGTCTGTATCCTAGCTTAATTCTGGCCACGACTACATCACATTGTCTGGTTCTGTCCTTATGCTGGCCATACCGGTACCTCTCGTCACAAATTTGTCATATTTACTAATGCTACAACTGTCAGGTCTCTCTGCATTTCTCACTTCTTCTAGATCAGAGTTCATGATTCTGACTTGAATGTTTTTAAGTACATCATTGGACAGGCCAAGGTCAAGGTCAACATTTTCTTTCTTACATGCCTCATTGGCCAGTCTATCAGCACGGTCATGATACCTGATTCCAACATGGGACGGAATCCACACAAATTCGATACGAAAGTTGTTCTCATTGGCAGTTATCACATTCCTTTTAATATCACATACAACTTTAGACATAGAGCCTGATTTCAAAGCACTTTGAGAGTCACAGAATATCACCCCACCTCCATTTTCTTTGAGGTAGTCTGTGGCTAAGTTGATTCCAGTTAGTTCAGTTTGTGTTGTGCTGGCCCAGTTGTTCAGCCTTTGTTTGTTTGACACTATCATCTCTTTTTCTTTATATATTACAATTGCACAGCCTGTTCTACCTGTGTTTGTCTGCACAGAACCATCAGTAAAAGCATAACATTCACTTGATTTAATACTCTCTATGTGTCTGTTAATAGTTTCTAGTGTGACACATCTCACCACATCGGTGTTTAACATTTGCTTACTACCAACAGGAGTGTAATTAATAGGAACTGATATATCCAGCCAAGGAGGAATGGCATTAATAGGTTCGTCTGGGGTGATTGGGACATTCAGTTTCAAGAGATCTGCAACACTTTTATGAAGCCACGCCCCAAAGAGAGTCTTTTGTGGAAGGTTAGCGAGATGGTCGGGAGTACTTACATAGAACATCAACTCAGTTTGACACAAAACATGGTATTAAGTAGAGCTATCCTCTCAGATAGGGAGGGCAGTCCGAGCTCTGAGAACAAAGGAGAGAGAGAGAGAGAGAGAGAGAGAGAGAGAGAGAGAGAGAGATGGAAGAGGAGGCAGTAGCAAAGGAGGAAGAGTAGAAGAGGGATGTGGTAATGGGCCATGGACGGAGAGGAGAGGTGAGGTGAGGGGCTAGAGGGGGTGGTGAGGGGCTAGGAGGGGTGGTGAGGGGCTAGAGGGGGTGGTGAGGGGCTAGAGGGGGTGTTGTAAGGGGCTAGAGGGGGTGGTGAGGGGCAGGACTGGGGGGCTTCACTGGCCAAATTAATTGCCCTCTGAGTTTTAAACAGATTTATTATTATCGACCATCAGGCGACAATAAGGACAAATGAGCAAACTATAAAGATTCCCAGGTTAATGAGGGGGAAGGTGGGGGGGAAGGTGGGGGGGAAGGTGGGGAGGGGCGAGGGGATAAAAGAAGTAGGTAGATGGTGGGAAGGGGAGTAGAGGGGAGAGCCGAGTGAGGTTTAGGGGAGAAGAGAGATGGATGGATGAGAAAAAGAGGAAACAAGAGAGGGAGATTAGAGAAGAGGGGAGAGGAGAGGGGAGAAGAAGGGGTGAGGGGAGAGGGGAATAAGGAAGTGGAGAAGGTGAGAGAAGAAGCAAAGAGGACAGTGAGAGGAAGAGAGAGAGAGAGAGAGAGAGAGAGAGAGAGAGAAGATAAAAGCCATAAGTAAGGGGAAGGAAAGGGGGAGCTGAGAAAGGGTAAAAGGAGAGTACTGTGAGAAAGGGTGACGAGGGGAACTGAAGAGGGCAGGGGATAAGAAGTGATCAGGGGGAGGGTGAGGGGGAAAAAAGGTTACTGAGGAGAGCAGAGAGTGAAGGGTGAGGGAGGGAGGGGAGGTAAGGAGAGAGATGTGAGGGGAAGAAGGGGATTGTTGTTATGTTACTGGTACTGTGGTGTGGCGTGTTGTGGTGGTAGTGTGGCGTGGCGTGGTGGTAGTGTAGCGTGGTGTGGTGGTAACGTGGTGTGGTGGTAGTGTAGCGTGGTGTGGTGGTAACGTGGCGTGGTGGTAGTGTAGCGTGGTGTGGTGGTAACGTGGTGTGGTGGTAGTGTAGCGTGGCGTGGCGTGGTGGTAGTGTAACGTGGCGTGGCGTGGTGGTAGTGTGGCGTGGTGTGGTGGTAACGTGGTGTGGTGGTAGTGTAGCGTGGTGTGGTGGTAACGTGGCGTGGTGGTAGTGTAGCGTGGTGTGGTGGTAACGTGGTGTGGTGGTAGTGTAGCGTGGCGTGGCGTGGTGGTAGTGTAACGTGGCGTGGCGTGGTGGTAGTGTGGCGTGGTGTGGTGGTAACGTGGTGTGGTGGTAGTGTGGCGTGAATTAAAAACTCTGCTTCGAAAAAATGACTAGTTTATTGTGCATCCTATCTTCATCCTATGAGCTGTAGTGTGTGGCTGAATCTCTCTCCACATATTGTACATTATCAGTGTTCACATCTGTACACTACCGGATACTGTACACCGTTTTGTTACTCTCCCTGACTCAAGCGGACAGTAACAATAGTAAGACAAATGTACGTCTGTTTGTACTGTCTACTTCAAACACTTTTTTATGGTGGTTACAGTTTTAAAATGTCTGTGTGAGTGTCGTGGATTTTGAACTGTATATAAGAGATCAACACCACAACCTGGTCTTAATGTCCTTGCTTCAGTGACAAGAGTGTGTGTGTGTGTAGTCATGGTGAGGTACCTAGGTTTCCTCACTCTGTCTCTACCTCCCCTCATAACCCCCCTCCCCTCATAACCCCCCTCCCCTCATAACCCTCCTCCCCTCATAACCCCCCTCCCCTCATAACCCTCCTCCCCTCATAACCCCCCTCCCCTCATAACCCCCCTCCCCTCATAACCCCCCTCCCCTCATAACCCCCTCCCCTCATAACCCCCCTCCCCTCATAACCCCCCCTCCCCTCATAACCCCCTCCCCTCATAACCCCCCTCCCCTTCATAACCCTCCTCCCCTCATAACCCCCCTCCCCTCATAACCCCCCTCCCCTCATAACCCCCCTCCCCTCATAACCCCCCTCCCCTCATAACCCCCCCTCCCCTCATAACCCCCTCCCCTCATAACCCCCCTCCCCTCATAACCCCCCTCCCCTCATAACCCCCCTCCCCTCATAACCCTCCTCCCCTCATAACCCCCCTCCCCTCATAACCCCCCTCCCCTCATAACCCCTCTCTCCCCTCATAACCCCCCCTCCCCTCATAACCCCCTCCTTGACTCCATAGTACTTAATGGTGGAGGCTGAACTGGGTGGTCCTTGACTCCATAGTACTTAATGGTGGAGGCTGACGTGGGTGGTCCTTGACTCCATAGTACTTAATGGTGGAGGCTGACGGGGTGGTCCTTGACTCCATGGTACTTAATGGTGGAGGCTGACGTGGGTGGTCCTTGACTCCATAGTACTTAATGGTGGAGGCTGAACTGGAGTGCTACCTTGAGGGAATTGTTGAATCTTTCAGTGGCGAGTTAATTAATTTTTCTCCCTATAGTTTTTAATTGAATTCTCTTTCTACTCCTTCTTCTCCTTCCTTCCTTCGTTTCCATTCTCCTCCTCCTCTGTCTCCTCATCTTGTCCCTCTTTCTCCTTATTTTCCTTCACTTCTCCCTCCTCCTCTTCTGCCTCCTCATTTTCTTCCTCCTCCTCCATCTGTTCCTCGTTACCCATCCCTCCCTCCCCCACTCCCTACTTCCCCCTTTCCCCCTCCCATCCCCTTCCCCCTCCCCACGGCCAGAACGGTATAGGCGGCTTCCGCAGAGATTGGAACCCCCCGCTAATGTCATTATAAAACAGAGAAATTGCATTTTTAACTTTTCTTCATACTTCAAAAATGAAATTATAATTCCTAATTTCCTTATAAATCTGTACCACCTCTTCTACCACAGACAGAACTCACAAGGATTTTTTTTTTTGTTTCATTTGTTTTTCTCTGTGAATATTTTTGTTAATATATATATAAAGGGAAAATTAAATACTTCGTTTATTTTAATTTTTTTTTTTTTTTTTTTAGAATATTTTGTCTTTTATTGATTTAAGAGAAAAGTTTATATATTTGTTCTTGTTAAATTATTCAGATTTTTGTTTTTGTTTTTTTTTTAGTTAATTAAATGTTGTTCTTTATGTTTCTTTGTCGTGTTGGTTTATTTAAGTTAGTGAAGGTGATGTGTGTGTGTGTGTGTGTGTGTGTGTTTTGTTTTTATTTAGTTTTATCTTTGATTTCTATTGTTTTTGTTTGTTATATTCAATATTTTGTTACTTTATGTATGTATGTATGTATGTATGTATGTATGTATGTAAGTAAGTATTTTTTTGCAGTTACATACATTTATAAGCATGTGTGTATGTAAACTTTGTCTTCCTGTGTGCATCTGTTTACATATGATGGTGTATGTACGTGTGTGTAGGTGTACTGTGTCTAGTGTGCATCTGTTTACATGTGATCGTGTATGTATGTGTGTGTAGGTGTACTGTGTCTAGTGTGCATCTGTTTACTTGTTTACAGTGTCTATAGACTTGAGACAGTGTGTACAGCAAACAGGTTAACAAGACCTTAATTACACCATACACACCTGTCAGTAGGAGAGAGAGAGAGAGAGAGAGAGAGAGAGAGAGGCTCTGTATGGTAATTAAAGAACCACTATTGATTATAAAGGTAAATTGCTTATTACTGGCACTTGAGGTGGGGGTGGTGCTTGGAGGTGGTGCTTGGAGGTGGTGCTTGGGGGTGGTGCTTGGGGGTGGTGCTTGGAGGTGGTGCTTGGGGGTGGTGCTTGGAGGTGGTGCTTGGGGGTGGGGCTTGGGGGTGGTGCTTGGAGGTGGTGCTTGGAGGTGGTGCTTGGAGGTGGTGCTTGGAGGTGGTGCTTGGAGGTGGTGCTTGGGGGTGGTGCTTGGGGGTGGTGCTTGGAGGTGGTGCTTGGAGGTGGTGCTTGAGTTGTCTCTCTTGTGTTAGATGAATTCTCTTCTTGTCCCTTCCTTCCTCCCTCTTCCTTCCGTCCTTCCGTCCTTCCTTCCTTCCTCCCTCCCTCTTCCTTCCGTCCTTCCGTCCTTCCTTCCTTCCTTCCTTCCTTCCTTCCTTGCGTTATTAGTTCTCCTTGATGCGTTAATTACGTTTGATTACGTTATTAGTAAAGGATAAATGAAGGGTTGGCTGTTCAAGTGTCGCGTCACCGTGTGTGTACGTACTGTATACGCGTGTGTCATCATCGTCATCATCGTCATCATCATCATCGTCATCATCGTCATCATTATCATCATCATCATTATCATCGTCATCATCATTATCATCGTCATCATTATCATCATCATCGTCATCATCGTCATCATTATCATCGTCATCATCATTATCATTATCATCGTCATCATCATTATCATCGTCATCATTATCATCGTCATCATCATCATCGTCATCATCATTATCATCGTCATCATTATCATCATCATCGTCATCATCATTATCATCGTCATCATCATTATCATCGTCATCATTATCATCATCATCGTCATCATCGTCATCATTATCATCGTCATCATCATTATCATCGTCATCATTATTGTCATCATCGTCATCATCGTCATCATCATTATCATCGTCATCATCGTCATCATCGTCATCATCATTATCATCGTCATCATTATCATCATCATCGTCATCATCGTCATCATTATCATCGTCATCATCATTATCATCGTCATCATTATCATCATCATCGTCATCATCATCATCGTCATCATCATTATCATCGTCATCATTATTGTCATCATCATCATCATCGTCATCATCATTATCATCGTCATCATTATCATCGTCATCATCATTATCATTATCATCGTCATCATCATTATCATCGTCATCATTATCATCGTCATCATCATCATCGTCATCATCATTATCATCGTCATCATTATCATCATCATCGTCATCATCATTATCATCGTCATCATCATTATCATCGTCATCATTATCATCATCATCGTCATCATCGTCATCATTATCATCGTCATCATCATTATCATCGTCATCATTATTGTCATCATCATCATCATCGTCATCATCATTATCATCGTCATCATTATTGTCATCATCATCATACCTATGTTATCATTTGTTCTAACATGTTAATAATACACTTCTTAACTAACTGGTTGTTGCGGTATGAGTGAGGTCAAAGGTTATCTCAGTGGTGATGGTTGTTGTGGCAGCATTGACCATCAGGCCACCAACCTTTGCCACTGTCAACACTGACCCTCGCTGACACAGCCCATACAAGGTCAAATTGGGTCACATATGTAAATGAGTGTACAAAAAAACTCATGGAATTTTGCTGACTCGTGTTGACCGATTGTAATTGAATTGCACAAAGAAACGAGGTGGAGTGTGGGCGTGAGGGATGGCAGAGTCGCTCTTATGGTGTAGTGGGCGTGAGTCAAATCTCCCTTGACCACCTCAAGGTCTAAATGAGATCCCCAGTTTTTACCTATCACGAGATAAACGATTTTAGTACAGCAAGAGTTATGTAATACGGAGGGTGGGGGGTTGACCCTGTGTATGTGGCTGGTGGGCGGGTAGGGGCGGGCGGGTGGGCGGATGTAACACAGATGCACCACACTCTTATCCTGGATTTACTTATGAGTCATTTTTAAGTGAGTAATGATTCACGTGTGTCGGTCACTTCCCGAGCCACAGTACAGTGTGGCTGGGTAATGTGTTAAAGAGACAATTATGGTGTGGCTGGCTGGTGTGGCTGGTTGGTGTGGCTGGCTCGCTGGTTGGATGGTGTGACACACAATCAGATGTATCAACATTATAACACACACACACACACACACACACACACACAAAGCTGAAGATAACGAGGAAATGTCTTGTGTGTGTGTGTGGGAGGGGTGAGGGGTGGGGGGTGGGGGGGCATCACTGGAGACAAGGTGGGTGAGGCAAGAATGTCGAGGATAGCGAGTCAAGGGGATGAGGTGGGTGAGGTGAGGAAGGGAGAGAAGGGGTTACAACAAGAGAGAGAGAGAGAGAGAGAGAGAGAGAGAGAGAGAGAGACTTATCAGTGCCACGATAAGGTTCTGTCTCACACCCACAAAAAAGACCCGCCCATAAAAAGCCACTTATGACGCATCAGGTTAGTGGGTGTGGGAGGGAGGGACCCATGATCACCTCTCACTGTCCTCCGTGATGTAGTTGAAGTATTATACAGGAGGGCCAGGTGCGTTTGGTGACCGTGGGTGGGGTGTGTATGCTGACACAGGTGGACGCATTTGATGAGGGTAGCCCGACCCGAGGTGTGTTTGTGACCCGTCTACTGACCCTTCGCCACCTCCCTCACGCCCCCGGGATATTGACTCTTATCTCCATGTGGGTGAAGGGCGGTATTGGTGAGGGCGTGAGCTCCACCACCAGCTGTAGGCGGGGGTCACCCTGCCTGCCTGCCTACTGTTGGAGGTCCCCAACTACGCACTACACTCGTCCTATTCCTAATGTCTCGTAGGGTCGTCGTGTACGGGTCGTTCGGTCGTCGTGTACGTCTCGTCGGGTCGTCGTGTACGGGTCGTTCGGTCGTCGTGTACGTCTCGTCGGGTCGTCGTGTACGGGTCGTCGGTTGTGTCTCGTCGGGTCGTCGGGTCCCTGAAAGGACTGTGGTATAGACTCCTTTTGTTCACGTCTTAATTGAGAAGTTTTTACCGTCACTTGTTCTCGTGTGTATATACCCAGAACCACACGTACACATGTACACACACTCCAGCATACACGCTAACCAAGACACTAGTCGATATGCAGACATACGTGTGAGTACAGTTTTACACACACACACACCCACACACCATACTGTGAAAATAACTCGGCACTATAATCACCATAACTTTATTGTTTTTCATCTTCATCTTCCCGCGTTCCTTGTCTTCATCTTCCCGCGTTCCTTGTCTTCATCTTCCCGCGTTCCTTGTCGTCCCGCTTTCTTTGTCTTCCCGCGTTCCTTGTCTTCATCTTCCCGCATTCCTTGTCGTCATCTTCCCGCGTTCCTTGTCTTCCCGCGTTCTTTGTCGTCTCTCCCTCACCTTCTGATGTCTCATGTCGTTTATCGTCACCTCCTGCCCCTCCCTCACCTAGTCTCCCCCCTGCCCCCTCCCTCACCCTCGTCCACCCCTTAGCCCCCCTCCCTCTTCGCGTATACAAGGTCTTTATCATTTATCATACCGATATTAACTTACCCAGCAGTACCTCATCATACTATGAGCACCACTCAAATGTTAACTTACAGGTGGTCCAAAATGAAGCCCTGATATTCGTCACAGGTGAAAGACACCCCTTCACCAGAACCACAGCCGAGATACATAGAGACCTGAGAATAAAACCCATCAACCAGCAGCTGCACACCCTGGCCAGCTGAGTCTAGCAAAAGATAGAACGATCAGAGCAAGAACTCCTTCAAGGACTCCCGTCAGATAATGACAACAACCATACATGGTTCCCAAAAAGTTACCAAATCTCAAAAGGTCCATTACCACCCCCGATCTACACGGCCAGGCAATAGACAACCTCCCTAGACCAACATCCGCCAGTAGGGTCGGCGGAATATGAAATAAGGCCCTTAAAACACCCATATATGGGCTAGGGTAGGATGTCTAGTGCCTGTACCGACAGACAATAACTAACCCATGACGCAACCTTAACACACCATTAGCTTAGCTAGGCGGTCAGCCCGCCCTCTCTTACATCCTCCTAAATTTCTTCAATTTCCGCGATATAACTTCCCTCCCCCACCTCTAATCTTCTTTCACCCCTCCTTTCACCCCAAATTTCACCCCTCCTTTCACCCCTTCTTTCACCCCTCCTTTCACCCCTCCTTCCACCCCTTCTTTCACCCCTCCTTTCACCCCTCCTTTCTCTACAAAAAAAAAAGGGTCGGACAGACGATTTAATAGCCTAACCTAACACTAAACAGGTTGATGTGTTGGTATCGGGTAGAGTCTCAGCGCTAGTTGGACGCCATTATGTCTTTACTGTTGAAGGTTCACTGAGGAAGCTAAATGCATTGACACGTCTTCAGTTAAGGGGAAATATTGATTACTGAACCGACGAACATCTGACCCTGGTTGTGTGTGTGGTGAGAGGTGTGTGGTTGGTGGGTAGTGGTGGGTGGGCGCTAGGTATGCAGCGCCCACCTGGCCACACAATTACCACTGGCAGGTTGTTGAGTCACGGTACTGAACGCCAGACGGTGTACAGTTTCAGCCAGGCGAACAATGGTGCCACTCTGGGTACACACAGAGACGTGGGCACTGGGCACTCCACCACCTAGTACCCGGAGATGACCACACACGTACACACACACACACACACAGGGTCCTGGGATGTTTGGTGGTTGTAGTGGTGAGGGTTGTAGGTTGGTGGTGGTAGTGGTGAGGGTTGTAGGTTGGTGGTAGTGGTGAGGGTTGTAGGTTGGTGGTAGTGGTGGTAAGGTTGTAGGTTGGTGGTGGTGGTGGTGGTGAGGGTTGTAGCTTGGTGGTAGTAGTGGTGAGGATTGTAGGTTGGTGGTAGTGGTGGTTGTAGTGGTGAGGGTTGTAGGTTGGTGGTGGTAGTGGTGAGGGTTGTAGGTTGGTGGTTGTAGTGGTGAGGGTTGTAGGTTGGTGGTGGTAGTGGTGAGGGTTGTAGGTTGGTGGTGGTAGTGGTGAGGGTTGTAGGTTGGTGGTTGTAGTGGTGAGGGTTGTAGGTTGGTGGTGGTAGTGGTGAGGGTTGTAGGTTGGTGGTGGTAGTGGTGAGGGTTGTAGGTTTGTGGTGGTGGTGGTTGTAGGTTGGTGGTGGTAGTGGTGAGGGTTGTAGGTTGGTGGTGGTAGTGGTGAGGGTTGTAGGTTTGTGGTGGTAGTGGTGAGGGTTGTAGGTTGGTGGTAGTGGTGGTTGTAGTGGTGAGGGTTGTAGGTTGGTGGTTGTAGTGGTGAGGGTTGTAGGTTGGTGGTAGTGGTGGTTGTAGTGGTGAGGGTTGTAGGTTAGTGGTGGTAGTGGTGAGGGTTGTAGGTTGGTGGTTGTAGTGGTGAGGGTTGTAGGTTGGTGGTTGTAGTGGTGAGGGTTGTAGGTTGGTGGTTGTAGTGGTGAGGGTTGTAGGTTGGTGGTTGTAGTGGTGAAGGTTGTAGGTTGGTGGTTGTAGTGGTGAGGGTTGTAGGTTGGTGGTTGTAGTGGTGAGGGTTGTAGGTTGGTGGTGGTGGTGGCGAAGGTTGTAGGTTGGTGGTGGTAGTGGGGAGGGTGATAGGGTTGTGGTTGTAGTGGTGAGAGTGATAGGGTTGTGGTTGTAGTGGTGAGAGTGATAGGGTTGTGGTTGTAGTGGTGAGAGTGATAGGGTTGTGGTGGGGATGGTAGGGTTGTGGTTGTAGTGGTGAGAGTGATAGGGTTGTGGTGGGGATGGTAGGGTTGTGGTTGTAGTGGTGAGAGTGATAGGGTTGTGGTTGTAGTGGTGAGAGTGATAGGGTTGTGGTGGGGATGGTAGGGTTGTGGTTGTAGTGGTGAGAGTGATAGGGTTGTAGTTGTAGTGGTGAGAGTGATAGGGTTGTGGTGGGGATGGTAGGGTTGTGGTTGTAGTGGTGAGAGTGATAGGGTTGTGGTGGGGATGGTAGGGTTGTGGTTGTAGTGGTGAGAGTGATAGGGTTGTGGTTGTAGTGGTGAGAGTGATAGGGTTGTGGTTGTAGTGGTGTGAGGGTGATAGGGTTGTGGTGGGAGTCCTACTGATGGTTGTAGTCTGATCAAAAGGAGTTTTATAAACGTGTTATGTTGTTTGTGTGGTTGTTCGGTAGACACGGCCACAGTTATGACGGTAGAGAACTGTTGGTTGAGTCTGGTGATAGTGGTTGTCGTCAGCAGGTGGTGGAGTTTTGTGTACGCCCCTCCACCCTCCTTATCGACAATAGCATCTGAACGTATTTAAGGGGAGCTGATCCACCTATATCCGTCGCTGTTGGGTGTAATTAAACGCGTAATTCAGCCAATCGCATTTTTTGCAAGACGCCAGTGACATGGAGCACGTCAGGCCATATACATATTCATAGCAATATTCAAATGCAGCCATTGTGACGCTGGGCTTGAACCGTAGCGGCGGCTGCATAGTGGAGTGGTGGCGCGGCCCCCTTGTTATATTTCCTGCCCGTGCTGGCCCCGCCCACCGCCCCGGCCTCACTGGTGGGGCCGGGGCGGTGGGCGGGCCCTCCACTTGACACACGACACGTCTTAACCAATGGCACGCATTCAAAATATGAGGGGAAAGGCTTTAACCACGCCCACAATGTCTTGATTATTGGCGTGAGCGGTGCACCTCCCCCTCTCTTGTATACCTGGTGCTCAGGTAAGGGGGCGTGGTCTTGACGGTAGTGTGGGTGGGAAGGGGGCGTGGCTTGTACTGGACCACACCTGGCCAGTTATCATGTAATGCACCCAACAGAAAACATGAGTCAGTACGACACACTCAACACCTGCAGCCCTGTAACAATGTCTATTGAAAAACTTACTGAAGATTAATACCTGTAGACGATAATTGTTGAAGGAGGCCGGCCCTACTCCCTTCCTCACCTCACCTCATCTCATCTCACACTCCTTACACCACACCTTTCATCCCTCACACCACACATACAACCCCTCACACCACAACTACAACCCCTCACACCACACCTCCCACCCCTCACACCACACCTCTCAACCCTCACACCACACCCCTCATACCACACCTACAACCCCTCACACCTCCCACCCCTCACACCACACCCCTCACACCACACCCCACACCACACCCCTCACACCACACTCCTCACACCACACCTCCCACCCCTCACACCACACCTCTCAACCCTCACACCACACCCCTCATACCACACCTACAACCCCTCACACCTCCCACCCCTCACACCACACCTCCCAACCCTCACACCACAACCCTCACACCACACCGCTCACACCACGCCCCTCACACCACACCTACAACCCCTCACACCACATCCCTCACACCACACCCCACACCACACCCCTCACACCACACTCCTCACACCACATCTCCCACCCCTCACACCACACCTCTCAACCCTCACACCACACCCCTCATACCACACCTACAACCCCTCACACCTCCCACCCCTCACACCACACCCCTCACACCACACCCCACACCACACCCCTCACACCTCACTCCTCACACCACATCTCCCACCCCTCACACCACACCTCTCAACCCTCACACCACACCCCTCATACCACACCTACAACCCCTCACACCACACCTCCCAACCCTCACACCACACCGCTCACACCACACCGCTCACACCACGCCCCTCACACCACACCTACAAACCCTCACACCTACAACCCCTCACACCATACCCCTCACCCCACACCTCTCACCCCACACCTCTCACCCCACACCCCTCACACCACACCCCTCACACCACAACCTCCCACCCCACACCTCTCATACCACACCTCACACCCCTCACAGCACACCTCTCATCCCTCACACCACACCTCTCACCCCTCACACCACACCCATTCACACCACACACCCTCACACCACAACTCTCACCCCTCACATCACAACTCTCACCCCTCACACCCCTCACACCACACCTCTCACCCCCTCACACCACACCTCTCACCCCCTCACACCACACCTCTCGCCCCTCACACAACACCTCACACACCACACCTCTTACCCTCACACCTCTCACCCCTCACACCACACCCCTCACACCACACCTCACACCACACCTCCCACCCCTCACCCCTCACACCACACCTCTCACCCCTCACACCTCTCACCCCACACACCACACCCCTCACCCCTCACACCACACCTCTCACCCCTCATATAACACACTCTCACACCACACACCACACCTCACCGCTCACACCACAGCTCTTAACCCTCACACCACACTTCTCACCCCTTACACCAAACCCATCACCCCTCACACCACACCTCTCACCCCTCACACCACACCTCTCACCCCTTACACCACACCTCTCACCCCTCACATCACAACTCTCACCCCTTACATCTCTCACCCCTCACACTACACCTCTCACCCCTCACACCACACCTCTCACCCCTCACACCACACCTCTCACCCCCTCACACCACACCTCTCACCCCCTCACACCACACCTCTCACCCCCTCACACCACACCTCTCGCCCCTCACAAAACACCTCTCACCCCTCACACCTCTCACCCCTCACACCTCTCACCCCTCACACCACACCCCTCACACCACACCTCACACCACACCTCCCACCCCTCACCCCTCACACCACACCTCCCACCCCTCACACCTCTCACCCCACACACCACACCCCTCACCCCTCACCTCTCACCCCTCATATAACACACTCTCACACCACACACCACACCTCTCACCGCTCACACCACAGCTCTCACCCCTCACACAACACTTCTCACCCCTTACACCACACCCCTCACCCCTCACACCACACCTCTCACCCCTCACACCACACCTCTCACCCCTCACACCACACCTCTCACCCCTCACACCACACCTCTCACCCCTCACACCACACCTCTCACCCCTCACACCACACCTCCCACCCCTCACACCACACCTCCCACCCCTCACACCACACCTCTCACCCCTCACACCACGCCTCCCACCCCTCACACCACACCCACAATCCCTAATCCCTCACACCATACCCCTCACACCATACCCCACACCCCTCACACCACACCTCTCACCCCTCACACCACACCCCTCACCCCTCACACCACACCTCACACCCCTCACACCACACCTCTCACCTCTCACCCCTCACTCCACACCTCCCACTCCTCACACCACACCTCTCACCCCTCACACCACACCTCTCACCCCTCACACCACACCTCTCACACCACACCTCTCACCCCTCACACCACACCTCTCATCCCTCACACCACACCTCTCACCCTTCACACCACACCTCCCACCCCTCACACCACACCCCTCACACCACACCTCTCATCCCTCACACCACACCTCTCACCCTTCACACCACACCTCCCACCCCTCACACCACACCCCTCACACCACACCCCTCACACCACACCTCTCACCCCTCACACCACACCTCTCACCCCTCACCTCTCACGTGTCCCTCCTCTTTCGTCTCCATCCCTTCCTACTCTCGTTTCCCCTCTCCGGCACAATCCCTCTCACCCTCTCCTCCCCCTCACCCTCTCCTCTCCCTCACCCTTTCCCCTCCCTCACCTTCACCCTCTCCTCTTCCTCACCTCACCCTCTCCTCACCCTCTCCTCTTCCTCTCCTCACCCTCTCCTCTCCCTCACCTCCCCGCACCAAGTCCTCTCCGCACCCCCTCCCGTCCCTCGCTCCCTCCCCTCTCCCTCTGCCGTGATAATCAAGGCAGCAGTGTCATATCGCCTCTACATTTTTGCTCTGCCCTTGACAGTGGCTGGCAGTGAAGTGTCTTAATCCTGCCCTCTGATTGGCGGATGAAAATATTCCCTGGGCGGTGATTGGCTGGGTTGTTGTTGCCGTAGATCAGAGCCGATGTAAGAATTTCATCTTCATGGACCATTGTGGTATAGACGCGTCACGGCCAGCTGCTAATCGCGTATGCAGAAAGCCACTTGCAATTGCGAGCCGGAAAGAAAAGTGTGTGAAGTGTGTGTGTGTGTGTGTGTGTGTGTGTGTACGTGTGTGTGTATACAGGTGGATCGATAATTACCTGTATGATCATTATATCTACCAGGATAATAAACTAACATAATGATAATTAACCTGGAATGATAATTTAACCTATAGGTATCATAATAATCCGTATAAGAGCGTCATCTCGGTATGAATTATGACCCATATGACTTTTATCACCAGTTATATACAAGCGGGTAAATCTTTCTCTATATACACTAATGAACGGGTTAGCGAGTGTTGACGATTACTCTGATTCAATTCTCTACCACATAGGGCAGTTTATCAACGATCTTTAATCTGTTATTATTTATATGAAGTAATTTGTTAGTTAGTTATGGGAGGGTGTGAACAGAGGCTCTACAACAACACGCTATGAGTTATGTGGCGTGAGTGCAGTATGTTGTGTAGCGTGAGTACAGTACGTTGTTGCGTCAGGTAGGGGTGAGGTGGCGGGGTGGGGGACTCTGAGATGTGATGTCTCATTGAGGTCTGTACTGCGCGTCATACTGCCATTGTCTATATTCCACATTGCCACACTACCATCAACCACACCGTCACACTACCATCAACCACACCGTCACACTACCACCAACCACACCGTCACACTACCACCATCACACCGTCACACTACCACCCACCACACCGTCACACTATCACCAACCACACCGTCACACTACCACCAACCACACCGTCACACTATCACCACCCACACCGTCACACTACCACCAACTACACCGTCACACTACCACCAACCACACCGTCACACTACCACCAACCATACCGTCACACTATCACCACCCACACCGTCACACTACCACCAACTACACCGTCACACTACCACCAACCACACCGTCACACTACCACCAACCACACCGTCACACTACCACCACCACACCGTCACACTACCACCAACCACACCGTCACACTACCACCAACCACACCGTCACACTACCACCACCACACTGTCACACTACCACCAACCACACCGTCACACTACCAACCCACCGTCACACTACAAACCCACCGTCACACTACCACCAACCACACCATCACACTACCACCAACCACACCGACACACTACCACCATCCACACCGACACACTACCACCAACCACACCGTCACACTACCACCAACCACACCGTCACAGTACCACCAACCACACCGACACACTACCACCATCCACACCGTCACAGTACCACCAACCACACCGACACACTACCACCAACACACCGTCACACTACCACCAACCACACCGTCACAGTACCACCACACCGTCACACTACCACCACACCGCCACACTACCACCAACCACACCGTCACAGTACCACCACACCGTCACACTACCACCACACCGCCACACTACCACCAACCGCACCGTCACAGTACCACCACTCCGTCACACTACCACCACACCGTCACACTACCACCACACCGTCACACTACTACCACACCGCCACACTACCACCAACCACACCGTCACAGTACCACCACACCGTCACAGTACCACCACACCGCCACACTACCACCAACCACACCGTCACAGTACCACCACACCGTCACAGTACCACCACACCGTCACACTACCACCACACCGTCACACTACTACCACACCGCCGCACTACCACCAACCACACCATCACACTACCACCACACCGTCACACTACCACCAACCACACCGTCACAGTACCACCACACCGTCACACTACCACCACACCGCCACACTACCACCAACCACACCGTCACACTACCACCACACCGTCACACTACCACCACACCGTCACACTACTACCACACCGCCGCACTACCACCAACCACACCGTCACACTACCACCACACCGTCACACTACCACCAACCACACCGTCACAGTACCACCACACCGTCACAGTACCACCACACCGTCACACTACCACCACACCGCCACACTACCACCAACCACACCGTCACACTACCACCACACCGTCACACTACCACCACACCGTCACACTACTACCACACCAAGTTAACTAACACAAATGTAAACAGTTACGCTAATCCCTTAAAACAGATGAGTATAGTGGGTGACGGAGGTGGGTGAGTGGGTGGGTGGGTGGAGGGTGGAAGAGTGGGTGGGTGGAGGGTGGGTGGGTGTAGGGTGGAAGAGTGGGTGGGTGGAGGGTGGGAGAGTGGGTGGGTGGGTGGAGGGTGGGTGAGTGGGTGGGTGGGTGGAGGGTGGGTGGAGGTCGGCTATGGGATTATCAGGGACATCTCACCACCTGTGCTCTACCTCTAATTATCTGACGACGACGAGGTAACACAGTGATCACTTGTTTGTTTATACCTGTCATGGTGAACGGGTCCGATAACACACACACACTCACACACACACACACACACACACATACACACACACACACACTATAGATATAATAACTAAATAGAAGGAGTAATAATTCGCATACCTGACACAAGCTAATTACCGCCTCCAGGTGTGTTATATAACTTACTACAGTGGTGAGGGGGGGTGACACACTGAGGCAGGTCAGTGGTGAGGGGGTGACACACTGAGGCAGGTCAGTGGTGAGGGGGTGACACACTGAGGCAGGTCAGTGGTGAGGGGGTGACACACTGAGGCAGGTCAGTGGTGAGGGGGTGACACACTGAGGCAGGTCAGTGGTGAGGGGGTGACACGCTGAGGCAGGTCAGTGGTGAGGGGGTGACACACTGAGGCAGGTCAGTGGTGAGGGGGTGACACGCTGAGGCAGGTCAGTGGTGAGGGGGTGACACACTGAGGCAGGTCAGTGGTGAGGGGGTGACACACTGAGGCAGGTCAGTGGTGAGGGGGTGACACACTGAGGCAGGTCAGTGGTGAGGCGGTGACACGCTGAGGCAGGTCAGTGGTGAGAGGGTGACACACTGAGGCAGGTCAGTGGTGAGGGGGTGACACACTGAGGCAGGTCAGTGGTGAGGGGGTGACACACTGAGGCAGGTCAGTGGTGAGGGGGTGACACGCTGAGGCAGGTCAGTGGTGAGGGGGTGACACGCTGAGGCAGGTCAGTGGTGAGGGGGTGACACACTGAGGCAGGTCAGTGGTGAGGGGGTGACACGCTGAGGCAGGTCAGTGGTGAGGGGGTGACACACTGAGGCAGGTCAGTGGTGCAGGCTGTTACAACATTACCATATGAATAACACAATGTATGGTGACATAGAACAATGGTTTGGTGTTGGAGGGGTGGAGGGGGTGTTGGAGGGGTGGAGGGGGTGTTGGAGGGGTGGAAGGGGTGATGTACAGGTGGGTATAGCAGCTATGGATACTGTGGGAGGTGGTAGGTGTAGTGAGGTGATAGTGGTTATTGTGGTAGTTGTGGTAGGGTTAGTAGTTATGGTAGTAGTGGTGGTGATAGTGGTGGTAGGGTTGGTAGTAGTGGTGGTAATGGTGGTAGGGTCGGTAGTAATGGTGGTAATGGTGGTAGGGTTAGTAGTTATGATAGTAGTGGTGGTGATAATGGTGGTAGGGTTGGTAGTTATGATAGTAGTGGTGGTGATAGTGGTTATTGTGGTAGTGGTGGTAGGGTTAGTAGTGGTTGTGGTGCACATCAACTGTGGTACGCGCGTCACTCTTATTAAATAATATAAATAAATGTTTATGCAAATTCTTCCCTTTCTCTCTGTCAACACCCGTTAGTTCATGTAGCTACACCCTTCCTTGTGTGTCAGTACCAACCATCACTATATACTGTCCATCACTGTCACCACCACTACCACCAACATCACTATCACCACCACTACCACCATCATCACTGTCACCACCACTACCACCACTACCACCATCATCACTGTCACCACCACTACCACCATATCACTATCACCACCACTACCACCATCATCACTATCACCACCACTACCACCATCATCACTGTCACCACCACTACCACCATCATCACTATCACCACCACTACCACCATCATCACTGTCACCACCACTACCACCATCATCACTATCACCACCACTACCACCATCATCACTATCACCACCACTACCACCATCATCACTGTCACCACCACTACCACCATTACCTATATACCCCTTCACCACCTCACCACCCAGCCTCACCTCCTCACCACTCAACCTCCAGGCTTCACCACTCAGTAGTACCCTCCTGCACACAGCCACCTTAGAGATCAATATCCTACAATACTACACTGGATCTCCCGCCTTGTGTCCTCCTTCACCTTCTAATTTCAGCGGGAATCGAACCCTGGACTCGAGCTGTTGTTAAAGATAATTTACTTCGATATTATTTATTGTTTTATTTATTTATTTAATTTTATTTTTTGCGAGAGATGATTGGGAAATTAATCTTCATCCCTCTCCACCCGCCTCCCTCTCTCCATCCCTCTCTCTCCATCCCTCTCTCTCTCCCCTTTCCTCTCCTCCCTTCCGGCATACTGTCATGTTGTCATCATCATCATCATCATCATTATTATTATTATCATCATAACTGAAAAGATGACAAACTGTAAATTCTGTTCCTTCGTTTTGTTATATCTACTCTCTCTCTCTCTCTCTCTCTCTCTCTCTCTCTCTCTCTCTCTCTCTCTCTCTCTCTCTCTCTCTCTCCTGTGTTAATCGTTTCCTCTCCGTATTTACCATTCTTCCTCTTTTATTCCTACATATACTTCCCCCTCCCTCTACCCCTCTCTCCACTCTACAAACTGAATTAGTTGCCATACTCACAGCTATTAAATTCATTCAAACCACTGTTACTGACAGTCTCATCATCACTGACTCTCTATCCTCACTACTTGCCCTTGGTAACCTCGACTCAGGTTGTCACGCTCTTGTCTCTGAAGCCAGACACAAATATGCGTGCCTTGTTGACCGGGGTGTCAGGGTCAAACTGTTGTGGATCCCCTCTCACATAGGCCTCATAAAACATGACAGAGTTGATGCCCTCGCCAAACTCGCGTCTAACAAAGACACCGTTGAATACAGTTTGGGTCTGTCAAAAAGAACCCTTAAAACTGTAATTAGGAAATAACTTATTGATGAATGACGCAAGTAGACAAGTGCAAACAGGCACTAGTCGATCCATAGTTTACCATGATGAGATGTATCAAGTGAAACATGTATATGGAGCAAGTAACAAGATCACTAGATTACAAGATGTTGTAACCGCTAGATTAAGGTTAGGATATAAGTACCTTTGGCAGTATGTTCCTCAAGCAGATGTAAACAAAACTAAATGTAAAGTGTGTGGCCATACATATGGCCACACACTTGAACACTACGTCCTCGACTGTGTGAAGATAGAACCTTTTAGGGACAGGTCCAAGCACACTGTGTGTGAAATGGCACAACACTTCATCTCTAATGGCAAGATAGCCGACATATTAAGATTGTATCCACTTTTTTGCACTTAGTAACTATATCAGTTCTCATGTACAGAACCAAACACACTTTGTGCTTGAATACTTCTCACGTAAATGTGAATAACAAAGTGTGAGGCCAGACATACTGCCTCACACTCCTGTACTCACGCAGTTGTGAATAAGTTACCCTTTATGTATAGAACTAAACAAATAATGTAATTGAAATACTGTGTAACATTCAGTGCCATAATATCCTGACCACAGGGGTTAATTATTATGACCCTTTGTAAACCCTACTCTGTAATCCTTTTGCGCTACCGCTCACAGGATGAGTGTGGGGTGCACAATAAACTAGCCGCTGTAAGCGTCAAAATATAAAAACCAATCCCCTTCCTTCTAAAGTCATCACTCCTCACGCCTATAGATTCAGGTGAGGTGCTTCTCCCACCCTTCCTTACCTTCATCCTCCCCCTCCTCCTCCTCCTACCTTCTCTCCCCCCTTACCCCTCACACCTATAGATCGAGCTAAGGCGTCTCTTGCCGCACGTTTGGCCTCACTAACACAAAGGCCAACATGCAAATTTGATCCGACAAAAAGCTCGTGTTTACCTGCAGCCGACCACATCGATGGCGCCTGTGTGTGAGACGTGAGTATGGAATGGCTTAGATGTTTTTTATCCCGTGAAAGTGACGCCTCGGATGAAGTTGAAAGTGGAAATAGATGAGAGGGGAGGAGATGAGAGGATTCCCCCCTCCTTCACCCCAGGATGCCCCCCCTTCACCCCAGGACACCCTCCCTCCTTCACCCCAGGACGTTCTCTCCCCTCGTCTTGTTGTGCACCGCCGACGCCAGTTTTCTCGACGAGGACAATGAAATTATTCGATATCGGCCCATACCTGTTGCTCTGTGTGTGTGTGTGTGTGTGTGTGTACTGCACTTAGTCTCACAGTTACTCGTTGCTGTACGATGTTGGAAGCAAATTTATTCATTTCCACCACACACTTAGAGCACATGCACGCCCTAGGACTTGGACGCATACACAAGCAGTAAAAATCACACGCACGCGCAAACATTCAAAAGACAACACACACATGCACAAACACAGTAAGACAATCGTGAGGAGAATGGCGTGTGCGTGCACCCCTTCAGAGAGTCACACAGTGTCGTCTCCGGTGAGGTCGTGGCGGGTCGTGGATGCCTGGGAGAGAGGGAGGTGCCCCCCCGGCTCAAATAACCATATTTAGCCGCTGCTCATGAGTTGTCAATCACGACGCGCCTTTCAACGGAAGCTGGAGAGTCTGGGAGTCTTGCCGCTCATTACCACCCAAATTGCCGGTCTGGGGCAATTAACCGCTCGCCCCAACAACATGCTGAACGGTGGAGCCTCCGTCAGTGACTCTGGTGCTTGTGGGTGGCGGCCTTAAGGAAGGGAACACCGTGTAAGAGGCAGCCAGGGGAGGATATCCATCCACTCACCCTGGAGGAACAGTTATAATCCTCAGATGTCTTATGAGCAACTCGGGCTGAGGGACGAGTCTCGAGCTGATTTCCAAACGTGGGAGTCGATTATATGTATGTGGGCCCCTCACACTGTACCCTCCCCCACTACAGTATGTGGGCCCCTCACACTGTACCCTCCCCCACTACAGTATGTGGGCCCCTCGCACTGTACCCTCCCCCACTACAGTATGTGGGCCCCTCACACTGTACCCTCCCCCACTACAGTATGTGGGCCCCTCACACTGTACCCTCCCCCACTACAGTATGTGGGCCCCTCACACTGTACCCTCCCTCACTACAGTATGTGGGCCCCTCACACTGTACCCTCCCTCACTACAGTATGTGGGCCCCTCACACTGTACCCTCCCTCACTACAGTATGTGGGCCCCTCACACTGTACCCTCCCCCACTACAGTATGTGGGCCCCTCGCACTGTACCCTCCCTCACTATTACAGTATGTGGGGCCCTCACACTGTACCCTCCCCCACTACAGTATGTGGCCCCCTCACACTGTACCCTCCCTCACTACAGTATGTGGGCCCCTCGCACTGTACCCTCCCTCACTACTACAGTATGTGGGCCCCTCACACTGTATCCTCCCTCACTACTACAGTATGTGGGGCCCTCACACTGTACCCTCCCTCACTACTACAGTATGTGGGGCCCTCACACTGTACCCTCCCTCACTACTACAGTATGTGGGGGCCTCACACTGTACCCTCCCTCACTACAGTATGTGGGCCCCCTCACTATACACGTCAGGCACCACGCCAGGCTCCCCCATGCGTGTCTCCGAACTTAACCAGCCATTGTGGCCCCGACGGCTCCCCCAGTGAGGTGTGGCCCCAGGCTTTCGGGTAGAAGTAACGTGGCCAGGCGGCTGTGTGTGGCCACCGAGTCATGTCACTACAACACTTAGAACAGAGGTACAGTAGTTGATGAGCCACCACACCTTAAGATGTGTGTGCGTGCGTGTGTGTGTGTGTGTGTGTGTGTTCCATCAGGCCACCGGGGGGGGGGGGGCAGGTCTGAAGGCTGCTCTGTTACCCTACATTACAGGCTGGTGCTATTTAAGAGAGAGAGAGAGAGAGAGAGAGAGAGAGAGAGAGAGAGAGAGGTAATCAAGGTGTGTCTCAAGGTTCAGAATGAGACTCAGGTATTTCCTATTATTCTTTCACCTGTACAACATCTTCCTTTCCCACAACATTAATTTTGTCCACCATTTTATTCATTATAATTATTATCCCAGGAACTTTTAATTATCTTGTGTCTAACTGCTGTAATTCTTTCCAGGTAAGATGTGGTGCCTTGTGGGATAACGAGGTGGTGAGTAACAGGTAAATATCTACACACCTGTCCTCGTCCACCTGGCTTACTGTGTGCTTGACTTATTATTATTATTATTAGTAGTAGTAGTAGTAGTAGTAACATCTCGAGGTCCACAAATAGGGTACCACCCAAACGCTAGCAAGTCCTTCCTCATAGTGAAGCCAGAACATTATGAACGGGCTTTGGAGGTTTTTGGCGGAAGTGAGGTCAAAGTAACTAAGGACGGCCAAAGACATCTAGGCGCAGTAATTGGCACTACGGACTTCAAGACCGAGTATGTAGCTGGAAAGGTGAATGAGTGGGTTAGCGAAATCCAAGCTCTATCTGAGATTGCTAACACAGAGCCACATGCGGCCTTTGCAGCATTCACCCATGGAGTCAAGCATCGCTGGAACTACCTGATGCGTACCATCCCTGAGATCGGACCCCTCATCCACCCTCTGGAAGAAGCCATCAGTGTCAAGTTCATTCCCAAACTAGTGAAACACCCCGACTTAACCCCAGCAGAAAGAACACTTCTTGCACTTCCACCAAGACTGGGAGGGATGGGACTAACTAATCCAGAGGAGATTGCTGACACTGAACATCAAAATTCACTTAAGCTCACGGCAGCCCTCACTGACCACATAATAGCCCAGAATGCAACAGGGGAAGTGGACACCAGCGAAGTAAATAAGATCCGTAGTGCCATTACAACAGATCGGCAGCACTGCCAAAATGACATGTTGCAGCAACTATTGCTGCAGGTTCCAGAAAATTTGACAAAAAAAGTAGCTATAGCGCAGGAGGTGGGCGCCTCGAACTGGTTAACTACGTTACCGATAAGGGCAAATGGTTTCAGCCTTAACAAACAAGAATTTACAGATGCCATTGCTCTAAGGTACGGTTGGCCAGTAGATGGTTTGCCCTCCCAATGCGTGTGTGGCTCTTCCTACGACGGCGATCACGCCATGGTCTGCAAGAAGGGGGGCTTCATATGCATGAGGCATGACGAGGTAAGGGATCTCACAGCAAATATGTTGAAGGAAATCTGCCGGGACGTCATGGTAGAACCGACCCTCCTTCCACTGGATGGTGAGATCTTCCAACAAAGGACTTCAAACACATCTAACGAAGCCCGTGTGGACGTCAGTGCTCGAGGATTCTGGACGCGGGGACAGCGAGCTTTCTTCGACATAGGATTTTTGATCCCATGGCCACTTGTCACCGTAACCTAGCTCTCGATGCTGCGCATAGGAGGAACGAGAACGACAAGAGAAGGGCATATGGGGAGAGAATTCAAAGTGTTGATCAAGGCAGCTTCACTCCTCTAGTGTTCACAACCTCTGGTGGGATGGGCCCAAGTGCAAGATGTTTCTACGCCAGACTCGCGGAGCTGATCTCCGAACAGAAGCAGCAGCCCAGAAGTTATGTCACAGCCTGGATGAGATGTCGACTGTCCTCTCTCCTTCGGTCGGCTTTGCTCTGCCTCAGGGGAACGAGAGCTTCTGCCCCTACTCCGACAACTGCTGCAGATATTGACTATGAGGCTACAGTCACTGAATGCCGCATGGATCTGCGGCTCAACTAATTTAACACAGATAGGATAGCTTCTTATGTATTAGGATATTTAATATTAAGGTAAATAAATGGTGGCGAAGGTGTGGCTATTGGGGGAGGCTGGAGGCCACGTTATAAAAAAAAAAAAAAAAAAAAAAAAAGTAGTAGTAGTAGTAGTATTTATACGGGTTTTCAATGCAATAGTAGTGATCCCAGTTTGTGTAGAACTCTCTCTCTCTCTCTCTCTCTCCACGTGCCTGTGTTGAAAGAACTGTCCTCCATCACTCACCTCCCCCCCTCACCACTCCTTCCTACCATTCCTTGGCCCTCCCCATCACAATTTCCCCTTCACCACCACCGTTGCTTCCTCCCTCGTCACCATTACTACTTCCCTACTACCACTTCCTCCCTCACCTCCCTCCTCTCCCCCACCATCATTGTTTCAACAGCTTCAAATATCACTGAGAGGAGATAATACCTAAGTATAATATTCATAGAGGCATTAGCATAACGTGGCGGCATTAACACTGCCTCTCAGCATTACTATAGCATGATGCATACTTGACCAGCATCCAGGTGTTCTCCTCCCCCCCCCCCACACACCTGTCCTCTACCCCCCACTCCCACTACCCCCCCACCCTCTCATAGGTAAGGGCTGGTATTCCACCCCTTTGTCCCTCTGTCTAACCCCCCCTTACGTCCACCTGTCTGCCCGCCCCCCCTTCCGTCCATACCCCCAGACCCCCAGTTGATATGTTATTCCGTCTCATCAGCTCGTAACAGTGCTGATAACGTGTAGGTAAATTTCCAGGTAACTTGTGTGTTGAGGGTTACCTGTCTCTCCCTAGAGGTTCACACACACACACACACACACACACACATACATACATACATACATACATACATACATACATACATCAATAAGCTAATTCTATACATATTGAAGAACAAAATCCCACTTACAATTTGTGTGGTATGAGATGTAAGTTACCTGCGTATATTACCTTTACTCAAATATTACACCTGGTTACCTGAGTGACGACACCTGCCTCGCCACCTTACAAAGAACATTTCATATATCAGCCTCTAGTGTAATCTTGCAGGAAGACATATTACACTGTAGGATCTGGAACTCGTAAGATTATGTGTTTATACAACTTATGTATACGATCTTTTCTTTTATATAGATATTAGGCATTACCAGACACCTTTACCTGTATAGTGTGTGTGTGTGTGTGTGTGTGTGTGTGTGTGTGTGTGTGTTAATCTGATTAAACTGTAAAATGCAATAAACTGTTTTTGTAACATGACGATAATTTTGTTGTTGTTTATATTGCTATGTATGCATGGAAATCATTGCTTATGGCGAATAAAAATTATTAATATGTCATCTAAGGTATCTATTAAGAACATAAGAATGGAGGAAACTGCAGCGGGCCAATTGGTCCATACTGGGCAGTCCCGTTTACACCCAACCCCTACCGCTCATATATCCACCCAACCTGTGTTTGAAGCTATCCAGCGTATTAGAGTTAATGATGATGTTTGTAACTTGTTCCACTCATCCACTACTCTGTTTCTAAACCAATGTTTACCTATCTCGCGCCTAAATTTGTGTAATTTAAAACCATTGTTACGAGTTCGCTCCTGGTTGATAGTTTGAGTACCTTTGTAATGTCCCCTTTGTTTAGCCCTGACTTCCATTTATACACCTCGATCATATCGCCCCTCGCTCTCCGTCTCTCGAGGGAGTACAAATTAAGATGCTTTAACCTGTCTCTGTACTCAAGGTTCCTAATGCCCGGGATTAGTCTTGTCATTCTCCTCTGAATTCTTTCTAGGGATTCTATATCCATTCTGTAGTACGGTGACCAGAATTGAACAGCGTAATCCTAGTGAGGTCTAACAAGCGCAAGATATAGTTTTAGGATGACCTCGGTAGTCTTGTAACTAACACTCCTTTGTATGAACCCAAGTCAGGGCAGGTGAGTTAGGTTAGGTTAGTGTTGTGTGGGCGGGAGGTGTAGGCACTTGAGGGAGAAAGCTACGAGGGGTAATAACTTATATTACAATAATAAGAAATAAATCGAAGTATTAAATATTGTCTGGAGGAAGAAGACAAATGCTGTAAGTCTAAAGAACGAAGGTGATAAATGGAAGGTAATAAGATATGAGAGAATGATGGTGTAAATAAGAATGGGTGGAATAAAGGAGGAGAGAAGATGAAGGTGGGTGAGTACTCGTGTTAACAGGACTGGTTATAACAACTATATATACTGATATTAAACGTGGGGTCATATACTAGTAAGCTGACTAACTCTATTTACATTAATGGATTATTTTACAATTTATTCGGTTCACTATTAAATATGGATTTTTTTTTCACTCCCCAAAAATATTTATTTAATTTAAAATGTATAATGAACGAAATATGCAATAGCGCTCGTTTGTCAATTGAAATTGTTTAATGTAGTTGGAAATGAAATGAAAATTTGAAGCGCTCAACACACCAAAATGGTAGTTCTTTAAATACACTGTTCGTAGAAATGACGACCCCAAAAATGATATTCTAACTGGCGTGTAGACGTGAGGGAACTCCACCTTGATGATATTCACCTCAGCTCTTCATCATAAAGGTCCTCGCCGCCTCACATGTTATACAATATCCCACTTGGAGCCACAGGACTCTCGCCTCGGGGAAGAAACTCGCCTTCTTAAAATGGCCTTCAATTGGTGACGTGCGCCTTCCCCTGGGCTGACACTCCTGCCTTGCTCCCCCAAGTCGAAATTAATCCGGTTCAGCCTAAAAGCCCACGTGATGTTGTTGGATCAGATTGGTTGTGGTCAGAGAGGTGGTGACTGGCGCCCTCAGTGATCAAGGCTACCCCCCCCCCCCTGCAGCACACCCATCAGCGGGGGGCCTCCTTATTTTTGGTCGCTCACCTACAGGGGCTGCATTTGGCTTCACCTACATTGTGTCTACCAGGTGAAATCACTACCGGGTACCTCTATGATGCTCTACCTGTATAATACTCTACCAGGTAATTAGTTAATCTGTATAATACTCTACCAGGTAAAATCATTACCTGTATAATACTCTACCAGGTAAAATGAATACCTGTATAATACTCTACTAGGTAAAATCAATACCTGTATAATACTCTACCAGGTAAAATCAATACCTGTATAATACTCTACCAGGTAAAATCATTACCTGTATAATACTCTACCAGGTAAAATCAATACCTGTATAATACTCTACCAGGTAAAATCATTACCTGTATAATACTCTACCAGGTAAAATCATTACCTGTATAATACTCTACCAGGTAAAATCATTACCTGTATAATACTCTACCAGGTAAAATCATTACCTGTATAATACTCTACCAGGTAATTAGTTAACCTGTACTACATATTAACAGAAAAGAACCCATACTTGTAATGATACGATTGATTAAACTTGATGATTCACAGTAGGACCGAGTGTGGTAGGGTCGGGGAGGAGGAGGTGGTGCATCCCATCTGACGGTATTCGGAGGAAAGGTAATCACCAGTTTTTCCCGTTGACCTCTGTAGTGGCGAGGAACTCAATAGCTAAATGAAGGAAGAGCTGGGTGGCTGGGATTGAGCTGAGAGTTTTACTTCCCTGTGACTTGAGACGAAAATCCCAGTGTTGGAAGCTGCAGTGATGGACTGTGTGTGTGAGGCGTGGCGGTTTCCTCCCCGCCGCCCTCCTGTACTGAAATGAACTCCTGGTCATGTATTTGAATCCGTCAATGAGGTAGGACGTGTATTTAGAGAGTAAATAAGTGAGGGGCAATCGGAGACGACCCTTTTGTATGCGGGGTCACAACAACTTGTTTTCTGACGGCCTTCCAGGTGCTGCTCTGCTCCCTCCCTCCCACCCCTCCTCTCTCTCTCTCTTTCTTCCCTCTTCCGTCATCACTTCCTTCCCTCATTCCTTCCCTTCCCATCCCTCACGCCTTCTTTTCTCTCTCCTCTATCTCTCCCTTCCCCTACTCCCCTTCCTTCTTCCCTTCCCTTATGCCTTCCTTTCTTTCCATTAACGACACTAAATCTGATTGGGTAACGTCACTAGTGGAGTACCCCAAGGCTCAGTACTTGGACCATTATTATTTATTTTATACATAAACGACATAGATATCGGCATAGACAACAACATAAGTAAATTTGCTGATGACACTAAAATAGGGAGTGTAATTAAATCTGACGAGGACTCAGCAAAACTACAGGAAGATCTAAAATGATTTTTCGAATGGTCTGAAAAATGGCAGATGAAATTTAGTGTGGACAAATGTAAAGTACTTAGTCTAGGAGATGTAAACAAGGAAACCAGATGCCAGACGAACAACCTTGTTATAGAGAAATCCGACTGTGAGAAAGATTTAGGAGTAATGATAAGGAGGAATCTTAAACCAAGTAAACAATGTGTATTTGCCCGAAACAAGGCCAATAAAGTACTTGGGTTCATACAAAGGAGTGTTAGTTACAAGACTAACGAGGTCATCCTAAAACTATATCTTGCTCTTGTGAGACCTCACTTGGATTACGCAGTTCAATTCTGGTCACCGTACTAAAGAATGGATAAAGAATCCCTAGAAAGAATTCAGAGGAGAATGACAAGACTAATCCCGGGCATTAGGAACCTTGAGTGCAGAGACAGGTTAAAGCATCTTAATTTGCACTCCCTCGAGAGACGTAGAGCGAGGGGCGATATGATAGAGGTGTATAAATGGAAGTCAGAGGTAAACAAAGGTTATATAACAAGGGTACTCAAACTATCCAACCAGGAGAGAACTCGTAACAGTGGTTTTAAATTAGACACATTTAGATCTAGGCGCGAAATAGGTAAACATTGGTTTGGAAACAGAGTAGTGGACGAGTGGAACAAGTTACCAAACATCATCATTAACTCTAATACGCTGGATAGCTTCAAACACAGGTTGGGTGGATATATGAGCGATAGGGGTTGGGTGTAAACGGGACTGCCTAGTATGGGCCAATAGGCCCGCTGCAGTTTCCTCCATAACCTAACCTATCCTAAACTAATCTGCCGTTAACCTAACCTAACGCTAGCTTAACCTAAGCGAACCTAACCTAACCCATTACAGATGCCAAGTTAAGGGGCAAATATCACTATCATTTTTTTTTATAATTTAAAACTGCCACACTAAGCGAACCAGAGAGGTAATGTGTGTGTGTGTGGCGAAGGAGTTGGGTCAGTGAGTCACCCTCAGAATGTTGTGCTGTACACGGTAACATGATGCGCCCACGATCCAGGTACTCCTTGAGTGCATTTACACAGTGGTGTGTGTGTCGGGGGGGGGGTTGGTGTAGATACCGTATGTGTTGTGTGTGTGTGCGCGCGCTTATATGTGTATTTACTGTAGATACGTAGCCCGACTGCAAACCGAGGCAGACAAGCGCCAACGCCGGAAAGACGCTGCCGCCACCCCTCCCGCACTAGATGTAGCCCTCCACATGTGCAACATCTGCGAACGACTCTGCCGGTCCCGTATCGGCCTCTTTAGTCACCTCAGAACTCACCAACCTAGGTGACATCCCTAATGACTTATATCATTGTATCATAGCTGGATGATCGTCATACTCGATTCCGAGTGACAGCAAAATTTATAAAGTAGTTAGGGGTGCGTTTAAGTGTATGTAAGAATGTATAATAAATGTTCGTGTATGTGTGTGTGTACGCGTGCGCGCGTGTGTCTACATGTCGTTGTTAACAGTGGTGAGGTAATATGAGACGACCAGCGTGTGAGGAATACAAGAAGTGAGGCAACAGACATCCTCATCCCTTCACACTACCTCACACCAGCTCACACCAGCTCACACCACTATCATCACCATCACAATCATCATCATCACCACTACCATCACCACTACCATCACCACCATCACCACTACCATCATCACCAACATCATCACCACCACTACCACCACCACTACCACCACTACCATCATCACCACTACCATCATCACCAACATCATCATCACCACCACTACCATCACCACTACCATCACCACTACCATCACCACTACCAACACCACCATCACCACTACCATCATCACCAACATCATCATCATCACCACTACCATCACCACCACCACCACCACCACCACCATCACCACTACCATCATCACCAACATCATCATCACCACCACCACTACCATCACCACCACCATCACCACTACCATCATCATCATCACCACCACTACCATCACCACTACCATCATCATCCAACATCATCATCATCACCACCACTTCCATCACCACTACCATCATCATCCAACATCATCATCATCACCACCACTCCCATCACCACTACCATCACCACTACCATCATCACTACCATCATCATCCAACATCATCATCATCACCACCACTACCATCACCACTACCATCACCACTACCATCATCATCCAACATCATCATCATCACCACCACTCCCATCACCACTACCATCACCACTACCATCATCATCCAACACAAAATCATTCAGGATACATTTTAGGGACTCTTATATTTTGATAATGAGAAGATATACAGTGTTGGAGAGATGGTGCCCCAGTAGTGTTGGAGAGATGGTGCCCCAGTAGTGTTGGAGAGATGGTGGCCCAGTAGTGTTGGAGAGATGGTGCCCCAGTAGTGTTGGAGAGATGGTGCCCCAGTAGTGTTGGAGAGATGGTGGCCCAGTAGTGTTGGAGAGATGGTGCCCCAGTAGTGTTGGAGAGATGGTGCCCCAGTAGTGTTGGAGAGATGGTGCCCCAGTAGTGTTGGAGAGATGGTGCCCCCAGTAGTGTTGGAGAGATGGTGCCCCCAGTAGTGTTGGAGAGATGGTGCCCCTAGTAGTGTTGGAGAGATGGTGCCCCTAGTAGTGTTGGAGAGATGGTGCCCCAGTAGTGTTGGAGAGATGGTGCCCCAGTAGTGTTGGAGAGATGGTGCCCCTAGTAGTGTTGGAGAGATGGTGCCCCCAGTAGTGTTGGAGAGATGGTGCCCAAGTAGTGTTGGAGAGATGGTGCCCCTAGTAGTGTTGGAGAGATGGTGCCCCTAGTAGTGTTGGAGAGATGGTGCCCCAGTAGTGTTGGAGAGATGGTGCCCCAGTAGTGTTGGAGAGATGGTGCCCCTAGTAGTGTTGGAGAGATGGTGCCCCCAGTAGTGTTGGAGAGATGGTGCCCAAGTAGTGTTGGAGAGATGGTGCCCCTAGTAAACACCCACAGATCTGGACCCATTGTTGTGTCCCGGGACGTGTGAGTCACCGGTCCAACTGCACTGACAATTAGTAAGGTAACACACACACACACACACACATGTACGTCTTGAGGCTGAGGAAGACAGGGCAGGTCGCCTCATAGATAATAAATCAATACTGAGTTAACCAGTTGAGCCGTCACTGTGAGGCACTGGAGCACCTCACTCATAACACCTCACTTGGGACCACACACCTCACTTGGGACCACATACCTCTCTTGGGACCACACACCTATCTGGGACCACACACCTCACTTGGGACCACACATCTCGCTTGGGACCACACACCTCACTTGGGACCACACACCTCACTTGGGACCACATACCTCTCTTGGGACCACACACCTCACTTGGGACCACACACCTCTCTTGGGACCACACACCTCTCTTGGGACCACACACCTCACTCATAACACCTCTCTTGGGACCACACACCTCTCTTGGGACCACATACACACATTCCTAATTTAATTTAATATTTGTACAGTCGGAACCTAAAATCCCTGGATACTTTTAGCTATGATTTAAGGTCATTTAGTTAAGGGTGGTGGTTGTGGTGGTGGTAGTGGGGGGTGGTGGTGGTGGTAGTGGTGGTAGGTAGTAGTAATGGGGGGGTCTTGGTGGTAGTGGTGGTGTTGGTAGTAGTGGGGGTGGTGGTGGTAGTGGTGGTGGTAGTGGGGGGTGGTGGTGAACTTGTTACCTGTTACGTGAACTTGTTACCTGTTACGTGAACTCGTTACCTGTTACTTGAACTTGTTACCTGTTACGTGAACTTGTTACCTGTTACTTGAATATATATAGCTTGTGTTTGCTGCTGTATTACTGTATGAACACGACCTTCCCCTGTTACGAACTTAGCTAAAACTTGATAGTCGAGGAGGAGCTAGGGTGACACTCGGGTAGATCTTGGGAGGTGCTACATGCTAAGTGGCTTGTATACTGCTATTGAGGGTAGCAAGAGTGCGTGGGTGGACTGTTTGTGTGTGTGTGTGTGTGTGTGTGTGTTGACGCCACACACACACACTCACACACACCAGCGACCCCCCCCCCCCACCCCCCCCACCCCCCCACCACCCCCACCCTTACCAGTGTTCGTATTATCCTTGGTGATTGTAGAGGGGGAGGAAGGAAAGGGGGGGGGGATAGAGGGAGGGAGGAAGAGAGAGAGGAAGGAAAGTAGGGGGGGTAGGAAAGAAGACCTGTAACACGGCAGGGAGACTATACACTACCCTACCACTAAGAGAGACGTACACACACACACACACACACACACACACGACTCAGTACACCTCAGTCTTTCATGAAAGACTCACACGGTGTTTCCTCCTTGTAAAATATATCTCTTAGGAAGAATGGATACTAAACACACTCACGGTCTTTACATCAACAGAAAAGGCCCTCTAAAACGAGAAGGCCCTCTAGGTAACAGATACAGAAGACGTATAAATAAACAAACGGATCCCGCCTTGAGTCCCTAGTGAGGTGATGTCATTTATTCCAAACCGATTTACCGCTGATCCAAGAGGGCTGAGGCGACCGACCCTTTTGACGGCGGGCGGGCGGGCGGGCGGGGTGAGGACACTGAGCTCGGGAGGAAGTGAGAGGGGAGAGGGAGAGAGAAAGAGAGAAGGGGAGAGAGAGAGAGGGAGAGAGAAGGATAATGATGCGGCCAGGGGAAAATGGGAGGGAGGGAGTGAGGGTGGGGTCGGGGGGGTGTGGAACAGATGAGAGGAAAAGCGTGCTATGGAAAGTGACAGGAGAGAGAGACAGAGAGAGAGAGAGAGAGACAGAGAGACAGAGAGACACACAATCATTTAGCCAGAGAAAATGAGATAGAAGAGGGGAAAAAGTTTGGCGACTGAGGAAAAGGAGGAGGAAGGAGAACTTAAGAAAGAGAGAAAGAGAGAGAGAGGCAATACTGATAAAGGAGAGAGAGAGGAGAGAGAGGGAGGAGCGTGGGCGGTATGGAGAAAAATTGATGTTTCTTGAAGAGAGGAATGGGTGAGAGGGGAAGGGGAGGGGGTATGGGTGAGAGGGGAAGGGGAGGGAAGAGGAGGGGAAATGAGAGGAGTGATTGAATGAATGTGAGAGTGAGAGGGGACTGAGTGGGATTTCTGAGAGGGGAGGAGGAGGAGGAGGAACAACTTGTGTGGGTGGAGAGAGAGAGAGAGAGAGAGAGAGAGAGAGGTTAATGTTGAGGATTTTGAGAGGATAAGAGATTAGAGCACCAAGGAAGAGATTAGAGCACCTAGGAAGAGCTTAGGGCACCTGGGGAGAGCTTAGAGCACCCGGGGAGAGATTAGAGCCCATGGGGAGAGAATATAGAGCACCTGGGGAGAGTGTAGATCATCTGGGGAGAATATAGAGCACCTGGGAAGAGAATATAGAGCACCTGGGGAGAGTGTAGAGCACCTGGGGAGAGTGTAGAGCACCTGGGGAAGAAGTAAGGTAGGGATTAGTGGGGGAGTCAGCTAAGGACTGGGGAGAAGGTGAAGAGGCAGACATAAGGATTTACTGTAGAAGGGGGAAGGTGTGGGAAGAGGCAAGGATAGAATGATAAGAGCTATAACATGTGATAAAGATGAGATAGAGAGAGAGAGAGAGAGAAGGGTGAGAGGAGGAGGACCAAGGGAAGGAACTATGGGGGTACAGGAAGAGAGGAGGGAGGCAAGGCGGGGGTGGGGTGGGGGTGGGTAAAGTACAGAAGTAAACATACAGGTGTTTAAAGGTGTGGTAATGATGATTGATATACTCATTAGTCGAGCAGGTGTAGTACAGTCACTTCAAAAAACTACCTGTACTCGGGGTGATCGATGAGTCTCACAATGAACACTGTTACTCCTGTTGTCTCGGTAGGGTTGTCAAAATGTTTCGTCTGTTGTGTCATATTTTTTCAAACACAATTTTGTTTAGATAGTTTCTTGAATTACTTTACATAGGTGGAGGGGAACGCCAGGTGATCGCTCGTGCTGGCGTTCGACCTTATGATAGGGGCTTCACGTCGTATGATCAATCAGGGTGGATATAGATGCTAATCCTTGAGAGAGAGGGAGGACCCCGCTGATGGTGTAGGTACAGAGTGTCGCCACCCACCAGAGGCTAACTTGCTGAAATTGACGGGGAAATTGTAGCAAAGTTGTAGGCTTAGACGGGCGGCGCTCCTGTCTAATCCACTGTGTGTGTGTGTGTGTGTGTGTAATGCTTCTACTTTCATTTACTTATATGAAAAAAGTAAAAGTAGGTCCCTTAGGCCAGAACACAAGTCGGGTTCCTATTCACAGCTGGGTGGAATAGGATGTTGCAGGCTCGAACCAGTGACCAATAGGGCGGGAGAAGAGTGCTGTATCTACTGGCCCACCGCACCCCTATTGCTTATATAAATATAATTCAAGTATTGACGGGTCTACAGCTTTACTTTTAACAAACATTAACACTGTAGATGACTCATCAGTTTTCCCTCACTTGAAGTTGTTGCAATATTTTCACGTACCAGTCAACAAACGCCTCACACACCACCAAAAATCCTTCCCCTTTCCCTCTAAATATTCTCCTCCTCGTCCTCCTTGTCCCCAGGCAGCGTGTACCCCCTCCCTCCCCCCCCCCCCCATACCAACGTCAGAAGATCCATCATCCTGACTTGACAAAAGCATGATATCCAAGACATTAAATTTGACTAACCCAATTTATCATGATCCCCCAGCACCCTCCCGCCCCTCACTGCTACACCTCACAAACATCTTTTGTTTATATCACGCCTCGGGCCCACAACATGCTCTACTCTCCTCCTCCAGGGAAAAATCACCTTTGTGTTAGATTAAAATAGTGTAAACATTCCCACGACCTGAACAGTTTAGATTAAAGGTACGCAAAGACGAAGATCTTCGCTGTGGTTTTTAAGAAAAACTTCAGAAAGACCTTTAGTGAGGCGATAACAGCGATACATCAAGTGGCTAAAGTCTGTTCTCCCCCTTATTGACGTAGGGGCTAGAGCCGTACGTGTGGGTGTGGTATAGCTTCTTTTTGAACCCAAGACTTTGATATTACGAAGCTAATATATAAGACGCAGCAGAGGTGCCCGGCCACAGCACCAGCAGCGTGTCTGTGATTTCTCTGGTTGTGCTGTTTGATCCTCGATGGTCTTCCTCCTCCTCCTCCTCTTCTCTCCTCTTCCTCCTCCTCCTCCTCCTACCCCCTCCTCCTCCTCCTCCTCCTCCTCCTCCTCCTCCTACCCCCTCCTCCTCCTCCTCCTCGTGGTGCCAGAAGTAAAGTGGGAAGACTAGGATGGAGGGCAGGTATAGAAGGGAGTGTTGTTTGTGTAGAGGGAAGGGGAGCGAGGCAGGTGATACTGGCCTGTGTGAGCAAATAATTTTTGACAAGGAATATTGTCATTTTCGTCTGTACTGTAGTATAGGGTGATTACTGCTCTCTCTCACACACACACACACACACACACACACATATATAGTGTGTGTGTGTGTGTGTGGCTTGAGAACAGGTAAAAAGTGTGATGAATTAATTGATTACAACTCCAATTATCGAGGCTAAGCCAGGAAAGTCACTCTTATTATTATTATTATTATTATTATTATTATTATTATTATTATTATTATTATTATTATTATTATTATTATACAAAAACCCACGTTAGTACAGTACAATATTACCAGATTTAATAAGGTACCCCAAGGGAAGATGATGGATATATAAGGTAATGAAGATGGTAAGGTGAGGTGAGGTAAGGTAAGGTAAGGTAAGGTAAGGTGAGGTGAGGTGAGGTAAGGTAAGGTGAGGTGAGGTAAGGTGAGGTGAGGTAAGGTAAGGTAAGGTGAGGTGTGGTAAGGTAAGGTGAGGTAAGGTAAGGTAAGGTGAGGTGAGGTGAGGTGAGGTGAGGTAAGGTAAGGTGAGGTAAGGTAAAGTAAGGTGAGGTGAGGTGAGGTAAGGTGAGGTAAGGTAAGGTAAGGTGAGGTAAGGTAAGGTGAGGTGAGGTGAGGAGAGGTAAGGTAAGGTAAGGTAAGGTAAGATACAATAAGATCCGTGTAGAGAAAATGGGTTCAAGAGGTCAGTGGTGGGGGGGGGGGGGGATACCGCTTAGGTCAGGGTGTGGTAAAGAATGTCCGGCTGAAGACTTACCTCCGTGGTCACTACAGGTAGCTGCTCTCTCTCTCTCTCTCTCTCTCTCTCTCTCTCTCTCTCTCTCTCTCTCTCTCTCTCTCTCATATATAGATGGGACTCAACACTACGACTTTAACGAGACTCATAACACGGACTCACAGGACAGAGACTCATAACACGGACTCACAGGACAGAGACTCATAACACGGACTCACAGGACAGAGACTCATAACACGGACTCACAGGACAGAGACTCGTAACACGGACTCACAGGACAGAGACTCATAACACGGACTCACAGGACAGAGACTCACAACACGGACTCACAGGACAGACTCACAACATGGACTCACAGGACAGAGACTCACAACGCGGACTCACAGGACAGAGACTCATAACACGGACTCACAGGACAGAGACTCATAACACGGACTCACAGGACAGACTCATAACACGGACTCACAGGACAGAGACTCATAACACGGACTCACAGGACAGAGACTCACAACACGGACTCACAGGACAGACTCACAACATGGACTCACAGGACAGAGACTCACAACGCGGACTCACAGGACAGAGACTCATAACACGGACTCACAGGACAGAGACTCATAACACGGACTCACAGGACAGAGACTCATAACACGGACTCACAGGACAGAGACTCACAACACGGACTCACAGGACAGACTCACAACATGGACTCACAGGACAGAGACTCACAACACGGACTCACAGGACAGACTCACAACACGGACTCACAGGACAGAGACTCATAACACTGACTCACAGGACAGACTCACAACACGGACTCACAGGACAGAGACTCACAACACGGACTCACAGGACAGAGACTCATAACACGGACTCACCTCACAGAATAGGCTCATGGGGGAGGGGTGAGGGGGGGACAGCCATAGCACTATAACACCACTACAGCAACACCACAGCACCATAACACCACCACACCACCATAACACCACCCACACCACCACCACCACACCACCACCACACCACCACCATAACACCACCACACCACCATAACACCACCATACACCACCACACCACCATAACACCACCATAACACCACCACATCACCACCACCACACCACCACCACCACACCACCACCATAACACCACCACACCACCACCGTAAACTGATCGTCTTTATCTGTGCACAATAAACTAACGCATGACGAAGCTCAGATATAAAAATTACGGGTCAGTTGTCCCTCCTGTAGAGGGTTTTATAGGGTCAATCTGACTACCATTGTGGGGAGTCAATGGTCGCCTCCTACAGCGGGGTGACGGGGGCGCCTCTCTCACCCCCCGGAGTCAATGGTCGCCTCCTACAGCGGGGTGACGGGGGCGCCTCTCTCACCCCCCGGAGTCAATGGTCGCCTCCTACAGCGGGGTGACGGGGGCGCCTCTCTCACCCCCCGGAGTCAATGGTCCCCTCCTACAGCGGGGTGACGGGGGCGCCTCTCTCACCCCCCGGAGTCAATGGTCGCCTCCTACAGCGGGGTGACGGGGGCGCCTCTCTCACCCCCCGGAGTCAATGGTCGCCTCCTACAGCGGGGTGACGGGGACGCCTCTCTCACCCCCAGAAGTCAATGGTCGCCTCCTACAGCGGGGTGACGGGGGCGCCTCTCTCACCCCCCGGAGTCGATGGTCGCCTCCTACAGCGGGATGACGGGGACGCCTCTCTCACCCCCCGGAGTCAATGGTCGCCTCCTACAGCGGGGTGACGGGGGCGCCTCTCTCACCCCCCGGAGTCAATGGTCGCCTCCTACAGCGGGGTGACGGGGGCGCCTCTCTCACCCCCCGGAGTCAATGGTCGCCTCCTACAGCGGGATGACGGGGGCGCCTCTCTCACCCCCCGGAGTCGATGGTCGCCTCCTACAGCGGGGTGACGGGGACGCCTCTCTCACCCCCCGGAGTCAATGGTCGCCTCCTACAGCGGGATGACGGGGGCGCCTCTCTCACCCCCCCGGAGTCAATGGTCGCCTACAGCGGGGTGACGGGGGCGCCTCTCTCACCCCCCGGAATCAATGGTTGCCTCCTACAGCGGGGTGACGGGGGCGCCTCTCTCACCCCCCGGAGTCAATGGTCCCCTCCTACAGCGGGGTGACGGGGGCGCCTCTCTCACCCCCCGGAGTCAATGGTCGCCTCCTACAGCGGGGTGACGGGGGCGCCTCTCTCACCCCCCGGAGTCAATGGTCGCCTCCTACAGCGGGGTGACGGGGGCGCCTCTCTCACCCCCGGAGTCAATGGTCTCCTCCTACAGCGGGGTGACGGGGGCGCCTCTCTCACCCCCCGGAGTCAATGGTCGCCTCCTACAGCGGGGTGACGGGGGCGCCTCTCTCACCCCCCGGAGTCAATGGTCGCCTCCTATAGCGGGGTGGGGTGACGGGGGCGCCTCTCTCACCCCCCGGAGTCAATGGTCGCCTCCTACAGCGGGGTGACGGGGGCGCCTCTCTCACCCCCCGGAGTCAATGGTCCCCTCCTACAGCGGGGTGACGGGGGCGCCTCTCTCACCCCCCGGAGTTAATGGTCGCCTCCTACAGCGGGGTGACGGGGGCGCCTCTCTCACCCCCCGGAGTCAATGGTCGCCTCCTACAGCGGGGTGACGGGGACGCCTCTCTCACCCCCAGAAGTCAATGGTCGCCTCCTACAGCGGGGTGACGGGGGCGCCTCTCTCACCCCCCGGAGTCAATGGTCGCCTCCTACAGCGGGGTGACGGGGGCGCCTCTCTCACCCCCCGGAGTCAATGGTCGCCTCCTATAGCGGGGTGGGGTGACGGGGGCGCCTCTCTCACCCCCCGGAGTCAATGGTCGCCTCCTACAGCGGGGTGACGGGGCGCCTCTCTCACCCCCCGGAGTCAATGATCCCCTCCTACAGCGGGATGACGGGGGCGCCTCTCTCACCCCCCGGAGTCAATGGTCGCCTCCTACAGCGGGGTGACGGGGGCGCCTCTCTCACCCCCCGGAGTCAATGGTCTCCTCCTACAGCGGGGTGACGGGGGCGCCTCTCTCACCCCCCGGAGTCAATGGTCGCCTCCTACAGCGGGGTGACGGGGGCGCCTCTCTCACCCCCCGGAGTCAATGGTCGCCTCCTATAGCGGGGTGGGGTGACGGGGGCGCCTCTCTCACCCCCCGGAGTCAATGGTCGCCTCCTGCAGCGGGGTGACGGGGCGCCTCTCTCACCCCCCGGAGTCAATGATCCCCTCCTACAGCGGGGTGACGGGGGCGCCTCTCTCACCCCCCGGAGTCAATGATCCCCTCCTACAGCGGGGTGACGGGGGCGCCTCTCTCACCCCCCGGAGTCAATGGTCCCCTCCTACAGTGGGGTGACGGAGCGCCTCTCACCCCCCGACCATGGACAGTTCTCCCTGCTCACACTGTCACTATTTCCGCCAAGTGAGCGACTGAGAGTGCATGTTTGGTAAGTCTCTCCCGCTTGATTACTTTATTTCTTTTGCTTTCTTTTTTTTCTTATTTTCTTTCTTTCAATTCCATTATTATTATTATTATTATTATTATTGTTATTGTTATTATTATTATTATTATTGTTATTGTTGTTATTATTATTGTTGTTGTTGTTGTTGTTGTTGTTGTTAGATCACCATCGTCGTGTTTATAGCTACTCAACCTCGGATCACGTAACTTACACACAACACAACATAAATAGTTAAGTGGGGAGGTAGACATTATCCAGGCTGATGGTGTGAGCAAAACTTTTATCTCTCTCTCTCTCTCTCTCTCTCTCTCTCTCTCAAAGCCAAACTGTTAAACTACTCTCTGTGTGTGTGTGTGTGTGTGTGTGTGTGTATTAAGAAGGGTTTTGAGAGTGAGAGGTAAAACTGCAACCAATAAATTCTCCCTTCAATGAGGCGTACTAACATAACTTCCTGTTCCGTTGCTCGAGATTTCAGGCTGGGGGGGTGCAAACAATTATGGCTCTTATAACATATATACACAATCATCTTTTTGCCCCTTGACTATTTGTAGGTCGGTGGCGGCGGCGGCCTTCCCACCCTCTAACACAGAAGCAATTGATTTTGATCCTTTTGGTTTAGGTGACATAAAGGCTAAAATATAACTCACCTACATCACTTGGCTTGGTGGGGTGGTGGAGGGGTAGGAGGGGGGGGGGGGTGACCTAAACCTCACAAGTAGCGAGTAAATTTCACCCTTATTAAACACGGTATTAAGACCCGGAATGGTGTATTTTGGATGATATTTACGAAGACCATCAGTAGGGGAGGGTCTTGAGTGGCCACCAGTGGTCTTTGGTCTTCTGATTATCCCCTCCCCCCCCCCCTCCCTCTCCCCCCTCCCTCCCCCTCCCAGTAAGACAGTGAATAATAAGACGTTCTGATAAATATGGTTCATTAATAAAGGTTAACCTGTTAAATAAGGTTAAAATAATATTATATAAGGTTACAGTTAAATAGGAAAAGCTAAAAATATTAAATAAAAGCTAAAAATATTAAAAAGCTAAAAATATTACATAAGAAAAGCTAAAAATATTAAATAACAAAAGCTAAAAATATTAAATAAGAAAAAACTACCATAAATAACTGTAGTGCGTTAAGGAATTTATGTAGAGAGTAAAGTTTGGGACTGTGTAGTGTTTCAAGAGCAGCCTTTCCGTCTTTACCGGACACATACAGTCAACCTACACAAAAACATGTATCCACACAAAAGAAAATTCAATCTTTACGGAATAGAAACGTCGGTATTAATTTCAGTGTTGAGGCAATTTAAGGAGGAATATTTTGTAAATCCAATAACAATTTTATGGAATCGTTTAGTTTTATTCAAATGGTTTTCACAGATAAGAAGACAGCGGGGCCGAGGATTGTTTGTGTGTGTGTGTGTGTGTGTGTGGAGAATAAAGTGGTATGGCAAGAAGGATGTGGTAGTGAACGGTGTGGCAGGAGGTCATGTGGTAGTGAACGGTGTGGCAGGAGGTCATGTGGTAGTGAACGGTGTGGCAGGAGGTCATGTGGTAGTGAACGGTGTGGTAGGAGGTGATGTGGTAGTGAACGGTGTGGTAGTGAGTGGTGTGGTAGTGAACGGTGTGGCAGGTGGTGTGGTAGTGAACGGTGTGGCAGGAGGTGATGTGGTTATATAACAACGGGATCTCTTGAGTGAGTGTTACAGCGTCGTCAGCCGTCAGTTAGGGTGGTGGCTGGTAGACGTCAGCCGTCAGTAGGGGTGGTGGCTGGCAGACGTCAGCCGTCAGTTAGGGTGGTGGCTGGTAGACGTCAGCCGTCAGGAGGGGTGGTGGCTGGTAGACGTCAGCCGTCAGTAGGGGTGGTGGCTGGTAGACGTCAGCCGTCAGTAGGGGTGGTGGCTGGTAGACGTCAGCCGTCAGTAGGGGTGGTGGCTGGTAGACGTCAGCCGTCAGTAGGGGTGGTGGCTGGTAGACGTCAGCCGTCAGCTACCTCCACCAGCGCCTCCTTCGTATACGTATTCGAGCCACCCTAAACCACCCTAGCCACACCATGACTCACCCTAGCCACACCATGACTCACCCTAGCCACACCATGACACCCCCCATACCTGACCTGCTCTCTGTCCTGTAACATTCGTGTCAGCCATCACCTGGTCCTGCACGACCTTCCCATGGCCCTGTAACCTGCTCAGCGTCCCCCCTCCCTCCACAGTAGCCCCCTCCCCCACAGTAGCCCCCCACCTGCACAGTAGTCCCCACCCCCACATAGCCCCCTCCCGCACATAGCCCCTTCCCCCCCACCTGCACAGTAGCCCCCCACCTGCACAGTAGTCCCCACCCCGACAGTAGCCCCCTCCACAGTGTCCCTGCATCATGAACACGAAGCAAGTGCAACCGTGCAACCCCAACGTGAAATATAGTGGATAATTAAAGGATAAAATGTGGCTGGGTGTGTTATTATTACGACGGCTAATAACACGATGGTCCGTAATGACTGACCTGGTGGGGGGAGGGAGGGGCTCAGAGTCAGCAGTACCCTTATGTTGTCACCTACGGCCTACCTCACACGCCAAGATGGTTTAACAGGTGAGGTGGTGGTGTGAGTGGTGGTGTGAGTGGTGTTGGTGCTGGTGGTGTGTGGAGCTGGACGGTCTGTAGGTACATCAGGTCGTATGGATGATCGTATTAACGGGGGCAGAGGATTTGATTTAATGTGTGTGTGTGTACGTTGTTTGTGGCTGTTTTTGACCCTTATACTCCCTGGCTGGAAGGTCGTGATTCTCTCTCTAGCGTCACGTATTCTTCCTTAACTACTGCTCCAACTACCAGAAATGATACAAGTCGATCCTCTTTTTTTAGTTAATTACACATAAAGGCTGGATTTTTTTTCTCGTGGTCTCAAGTTTGCAGTTTATTTAGGCAGCAGTACAGTACACAGTCACTCTAAGTTAGCATTGAACCCTCAGCTTCAAGTCGTGTGTTCATAAAAGCATTAACCAGTTTTTCAGAGCGGTAAGTAACTCTCGCCGTTAACCTTGTATGGTCGCTGCTTTATTACTGCCACTGAAAAAGAGTGAATTCTAAAAAGCGATTTCGGATGATAAATTGATAAGCGGTTTTTCCATCTCTGTAACCAACACAGTCTGGTTGTTAGTGGTTGTTGGGCTCACTGAAGGGTTACAGCTTTCACCACGCTTGTTGTGGCCCGTCGTCACCGCTCCTGCTGGGGGTGAGGTGGAGGTGAGACATTATATCGTCACCGTCACCGTCAGGAGGGCAGTTCCCAAGGGAGGCTGTGAGGTGGGAAGAGAAAATGGATTGTCCTGGGGAGGTGAGACGAAGGTGTTGTAAAGGTGTAAGTGAAATAAATGGTTAGGTTAGGTTTTGTGTTGGGGAGGACCTCGGAGTGATGGTGGGGAGGACCTCGGAGTGATGGTGGGGAGGACCTCGGAGTGATTGTGGGGAGGACCTAGGAGTGATTGTGGGGAGGACCTCGGAGTGATTGTGGGGAGGACCTCGGAGTGATGGTGGGGAGGACCTCGGAGTGATGGTGGGGAGGACCTCGGAGTGATGGTGGGGAGGACCTCGGAGTGATGGTGGGGAGGACCTCGAAGTGATGGTGGGGAGGACCTCGGAGTGATTGTGGGGAGGACCTCGGAGTGATGGTGGGGAGGACCTCGGAGTGATGGTGGGGAGGACCTCGGAGTGATGGTGGGGAGGACCTCGGAGTGATGGTGGGGAGGACCTCGGAGTGATTGTGGGGAGGACCTCGGAGTGATGGTGGGGAGGACCTCGGAGTGATTGTGGGGAGGACCTCGGAGTGATTGTGGGGAGGACCTCGGAGTGATTGTGGGGAGGACCTCGGAGTGATGGTGGGGAGGACCTCGGAGTGATGGTGGGGAGGACCTCGGAGTGATTGTGGGGAGGACCTCGGAGTGATTGTGGGGAGGACCTCGGAGTGATGGTGGGGAGGACCTCGGAGTGATTGTGGGGAGGACCTCGGAGTGATGGTGGGGAGGACCTCGGAGTGATTGTGGGGAGGACCTCGGAGTGATGGTGGGGAGGACCTCGGAGTGATGGTGGGGAGGACCTCGGAGTGATGGTGGGGAGGACCTCGGAGTGATTGTGGGGAGGACCTCAGAGTGATGGTGGGGAGGACCTCGGAGTGATTGTGGGGAGGACCTCGGAGTGATGGTGGGGAGGACCTCGGAGTGATGGTGGGGAGGACCTCGGAGTGATTGTGGGGAGGACCTCGGAGTGATGGTGGGGAGGACCTCGGAGTGATGGTGGGGAGGACCTCGGAGTGATTGTGGGGAGGACCTCGGAGTGATGGTGGGGAGGACCTCGGAGTGATGGTGGGGAGGACCTCAGAGTGATGGTGGGGAGGACCTCGGAGTGATGGTGGGGAGGACCTCGGAGTGATGGTGGGGAGGACCTCGGAGTGATTGTGGGGAGGACCTCAGAGTGATTGTGGGGAGGACCTTGGAGTGATGGTGGGGAGGACCTCGGAGTGATGGTGGGGAGGACCTCGGAGTGATTGTGGGGAGGACCTCGGAGTGAGTACAGGTGTGTGTGGACCTGGACAGAGCATTGCTGGGACAGGTGTGTGTGTGTTTGGACAGAGCACTGCTGGAACAGGTGTGTGTGGACCTGGACAGAGCACTGCTGGAACAGGTGTGTGTGGACCTGGACAGAGCACTGCTGGGACAGGTGTGTGTGGACCTGGACAGAGCACTGCTGGAACAGGTGTGTGTGGACCTGGACAGAGCACTGGTGGGACAGGTGTGTGTGGACAGAGCACTGGTGGAACAGGTGTGTGTGGACCTGGACAGAGCACTGCTGGAACAGGTGTGTGTGGACCTGGACAGAGCACTGCTGGGACAGGTGTGTATGTGTGGACAGAGCACTGCTGGAACAGGTGTGTGTGGACCTGGACAGAGCACTGCTGGAACAGGTGTGTGTGGACCTGGACAGAGCACTGCTGGAACAGATGTGTGTGGACCTGGACAGAGCACTGCTGGAACAGGTGTGTGTGGACCTGGACAGAGCACTGCTGGAACAGGTGTGTGTGGACCTGGACAGAGCACTGCTGGAACAGGTGTGTGTGGACCTGGACAGAGCACTGGTGGGACAGGTGTGTGTGGACAGAGCACTGGTGGAACAGGTGTGTGTGGACCTGGACAGAGCACTGGTGGGACAGGTGTGTGTGGACAGAGCACTGCTGGAACAGGTGTGTGTGGACCTGGACAGAGCACTGGTGGAACAGGTGTGTGTGGACCTGGACAGAGCACTGGTGGGACAGGTGTGTGTGGACAGAGCAATGTGAACTGACCGTTACACCTGCTTCAACTTTGTAACATGATGGTCATTGTTACAAGCTTGTGACAACGAGTCTGAAACAATTAACGGTGTTCATGTACGTGTGTAAGAATGTTCATGTCGTGTGTAACGTGTGTGTGTGTGTGTGTGTGTGTGTGGTGTGTGTGTGTGTGTGTGTGTGTGTTGGGTGTGTGTGTTGGGTGTGTGTGTGTTGGGTGTGTGTTGTGTGTGTGTGTGTGTTGGGTGTGTGGTGTGTGTGTGTGTGTGTGTTGTGTGTGTGTGTGTGTGTGTGTGTGTTGTGTGTGTGTGTGTTGTGTGTGTGTGTGTGTTGGGTGTGTGTGTGTGTGTGTGTGTGTTGGGTGTGTTCTGTGTGTGTGTGTGTTGTGTGTGTTGGGTGTGTTGGGTGTGTGTGTGTGTGTGTGTTGGGTGTGTGTGTGTGTGTGTGTTGGGTGTGTGTGTTTGTGTGTGTGTGTGTGTGTTGGGTGTGTGTGTGTGAGTGTGTGTGTGTGTGTGTGTGTGTTGTGTGTGAGTGTGTGTGTGTGTGTGTGTGTGTGTGTGTTGTGTGTGTGTTGGGTGTGTGTGTGTGTGTGAGTGAGCTGGCCTGTTGCCTCGCCATCATTGCTGACGGTATGTCTTGTACGCATATCTCACCTCCTGTGTCGCCACCACACAACCACACAGCCTTACACCACACCACCACCAGCCTTACACCACACCACCACCACCACACTACACAACCACACCACACCAGCCTTACACCACACCACCACCACACAACCACACCACACCAGCCTCACACCACACCACTACCACACCATACCACACCACACATGGGTCTATAGAGTACGTGTTTCATAAAGATTGTGTTTATTTCAGAGGACACACACACACACACACACACACACACACACACACACACACACAATACAGTGTGGTGAGGAGGAGGACGAGGCCAGTGTGGTGAGGAGTGTGTGGTAGTGGTGGTGGTCAGCAGGTGGGTGTTGTGGCAAACTGTGTGTGTGTGCTGTCATCTCTCACCATCTTCATCTGCTATCGTACTCAGGGGGTTAAGATGTACTCAGGGGTTAAGATGTACTCAAGGGGTTAAGATGTACTCAGGGGGTTAAGATGTACTCAGGGGATTAAGATGTACTCAGGGGATTAAGATGTACTCAAGGGGTTAAGATGTACTCAAGGGGTTAAGATGTACTCAAGGGGTTAAGATGTACTCAAGGGGTTAAGATGTACTCAAGGGGTTAAGATGTACTCAAGGGGTTAAGATATTGCCTAGTTGTTTATTCAGTGAACCTCCATATAAAGGACTGTCCTCTCCATATGGTCCGTTATATCGAGGTTTCATTGTCCCGAGTCCACTGGGCCTTGACGTCATCACTTCCTTCTCACTCTTGACGTCATCACTTCTCACTCTTGACGTCATCACTTCCTTCTCACTCTTGACGTCATCACTTCTCACTCTTGACGTCATCACTTCCTTCTCACTCTTGACGTCATCACTTCCTTCTCACTCTTGACGTCATCACTTCCTTCTCACTCTTGACGTCATCACTTCTCACTCTTGACGTCATCACTTCCTTCTCACTCTTGACGTCATCACTTCCTTCTCACTCTTGACGTCATCACATCGCAGTACTGTTGTTGGTGTAGCAGTACTGTTGTTGGTGTAGCAGTACTGTTGTCGGTGTAGCAGTACTGTTGTTGGTGTAGCAGTACTGTTGTTGGTGTAGCAGTACTGTTGTCGGTGTAGCAGTACTGTTGTTGGTGTAGCAGTACTGTTGTTGGTGTAGCAGTACTGTTGTTGGTGTAGCAGTACTGTTGTTGGTGTAGCAGTACTGTTGTTGGTGTAGCAGTACTGTTGTCGGTGTAGCAGTACTGTTGTCGGTGTAGCAGTACTGTTGTTGGTGTAGCAGTACTGTTGTCGGTGTAGCAGTACTGTTGTTGGTGTAGCAGTACTGTTGTTGGTGTAGCAGTACTGTTGTTGGTGTAGCAGTACTGTTGTCGGTGTAGCAGTACTGTTGTCGGTGTAACAGTACTGTTGTTGGTGTAGCAGTACTGTTGTCGGTGTAGCAGTACTGTTGTTGGTGTAGCAGTACTGTTGTCGGTGTAGCAGTACTGTTGTCGGTGTAGCAGTACTGTTGTTGGTGTAGCAGTACTGTTGTTGGTGTAGCAGTACTGTTGTCGGTGTAGCAGTACTGTTGTTGGTGTAGCAGTACTGTTGTTGGTGTAGCAGTACTGTTGTCGGTGGAGCAGTACTGTTGTCGGTGTAGCAGTACTGTTGTTGGTGTAGCAGTACTGTTGTTGGTGTAGCAGTACTGTTGTTGGTGTAGCAGTACTGTTGTTGGTGTAGCAGTACTGTTGTTGATGTAGCAGTACTGTTGTTGGTGTAGCAGTACTGTTGTTGATGTAGCAGTACTGTTGTTGGTGTAGCAGTACTGTTGTTGGTGTAGCAGTACTGTTGTTGGTGTAACAGTACTGTTGTTGGTGTAGCAGTACTGTTGTCGGTGTAGCAGTACTGTTGTCGGTGTAGCAGTACTGTTGTCGGTGTAACAGTACTGTTGTCGGTGTAGCAATACTGTTGTTGGTGTAGCAGTACTGTTGTCGGTGTAGCAGTACTGTTGTCGGTGTAGCAGTACTGTTGTTGATGTAGCAGTACTGTTGTTGGTGTAGCAGTACTGTTGTTGGTGTAGCAGTACTGTTGTTGGTGTTGCAGTACTGTTGTTGGTGTAACAGTACTGTTGTTGGTGTAGCAGTACTGTTGTTGGTGTAGCAGTTCTGTTGTCGGTGTAGCAGTACTGTTGTTGGTGTAGCAGTACTGTTGTTGGTGTAGCAGTACTGTTGTCGGTGTAGTAGTACTGTTGTTGGTGTAGCAGTACTGTTGTTGGTGTAGCAGTACTGTTGTTGGTGTAACAGTACTGTTGTTGGTGTAGCAGTACTGTTGTCGGTGTAGCAGTACTGTTGTCGGTGTAGCAGTACTGTTGTCGGTGTAGCAGTACTGTTGTCGGTGTAGCAGTACTGTTGTCGGTGTAGCAGTACTGTTGTCGGTGTAGCAGTACTGTTGTCGGTGTAGCAGTACTGTTGTCGGTGTAGCAGTACTGTTGTCGGTGTAGCAGTACTGTTGTGGGTGTGTACTGTTGTTGTGTACAGTACTGTTGTTGGTGTAGCAGTACTGTTGTCGGTGTAGCAGTACTGTTGTTGGTGTAGCAGTACTGTTGTCGGTGTAGCAGTACTGTTGTTGGTGTAGCAGTACTGTTGTCGGTGTAGCAGTACTGTTGTTGGTGTAGCAGTACTGTTGTCGGTGTAGCAGTACTGTTGTTGGTGTAGCAGTACTGTTGTTGGTGTAGCAGTACTGTTGTCGGTGTAGCAGTACTGTTGTCGGTGTAGCAGTACTGTTGTTGGTGTAGCAGTACTGTTGTTGGTGTAGCAGTACTGTTGTTGGTGTAGCAGTACTGTTGTTGGTGTAGCAGTACTGTTGTTGGTGTAGCAGTACTGTTGTTGGTGTAGCAGTACTGTTGTCGGTGTAGCAGTACTGTTGTGGTGTAGCAGTACTGTTGTTGGTGTAGCAGTACTGTTGTCGGTGTAGCAGTACTGTTGTTGGTGTAGCAGTACTGTTGTTGGTGTAGCAGTACTGTTGTTGGTGTAGCAGTACTGTTGTCGGTGTAGCAGTACTGTTGTTGGTGTAGCAGTACTGTTGTTGGTGTAGCAGTACTGTTGTCGGTGTAGCAGTACTGTTGTCGGTGTAGCAGTACTGTTGTTGGTGTAGCAGTACTGTTGTTGGTGTAGCAGTACTGTTGTTGGTGTAGCAGTACTGTTGTTGGTGTAGCAGTACTGTTGTTGGTGTAGCAGTACTGTTGTCGGTGTAGCAGTACTGTTGTTGGTGTAGCAGTACTGTTGTCGGTGTAGCAGTACTGTTGTTGGTGTAGCAGTACTGTTGTTGGTGTAGCAGTACTGTTGTCGGTGTAGCAGTACTGTTGTCGGTGTAGCAGTACTGTTGTTGGTGTAGCAGTACTGTTGTTGGTGTAGCAGTACTGTTGTCGGTGTAGCAGTACTGTTGTCGGTGTAGCAGTACTGTTGTCTGTGTAGAAGTACTGTTGTGGTGTGCAGTACTGTTGTGTGTAGCAGTACTGTTGTTGGTGTAGCAGTACTGTTGTTGGTGTAGCAGTACTGTTGTCGGTGTAGCAGTACTGTTGTTGGTGTAGCAGTACTGTTGTTGGTGTAGCAGTACTGTTGTTGGTGTAGCAGTACTGTTGTTGGTGTAGCAGTACTGTTGTTGGTGTAGCAGTACTGTTGTTGGTGTAGCAGTACTGTTGTCGGTGTAGCAGTACTGTTGTCGGTGTAGCAGTACTGTTGTCGGTGTAGCAGTACTGTTGTCGGTGTAGCAGTACTGTTGTTGGTGTAGCAGTACTGTTGTCGGTGTAGCAGTACTGTTGTCGGTGTAGCAGTACTGTTGTCGGTGTAGCAGTACTGTTGTTGATGTAGCAGTACTGTTGTTGGTGTAGCAGTACTGTTGTTGGTGTAGCAGTACTGTTGTTGGTGTTGCAGTACTGTTGTTGGTGTAACAGTACTGTTGTTGGTGTAGCAGTACTGTTGTTGGTGTAGCAGTTCTGTTGTCGGTGTAGCAGTACTGTTGTTGGTGTAGCAGTACTGTTGTTGGTGTAGCAGTACTGTTGTCGGTGTAGTAGTACTGTTGTTGGTGTAGCAGTACTGTTGTTGGTGTAGCAGTACTGTTGTTGGTGTAACAGTACTGTTGTTGGTGTAGCAGTACTGTTGTCGGTGTAGCAGTACTGTTGTCGGTGTAGCAGTACTGTTGTCGGTGTAGCAGTACTGTTGTCGGTGTAGCAGTACTGTTGTCGGTGTAGCAGTACTGTTGTCGGTGTAGCAGTACTGTTGTCGGTGTAGCAGTACTGTTGTCGGTGTAGCAGTACTGTTGTGTGTAGTACTGTTGTTGGTGTAGCAGTACTGTTGTTGGTGTAGCAGTACTGTTGTCGGTGTAGCAGTACTGTTGTCGGTGTAGCAGTACTGTTGTCGGTGTAGCAGTACTGTTGTTGGTGTAGCAGTACTGTTGTCGGTGTAGCAGTACTGTTGTTGGTGTAGCAGTACTGTTGTCGGTGTAGCAGTACTGTTGTTGGTGTAGCAGTACTGTTGTTGGTGTAGCAGTACTGTTGTCGGTGTAGCAGTACTGTTGTCGGTGTAGCAGTACTGTTGTTGGTGTAGCAGTACTGTTGTTGGTGTAGCAGTACTGTTGTTGGTGTAGCAGTACTGTTGTTGGTGTAGCAGTACTGTTGTTGGTGTAGCAGTACTGTTGTTGGTGTAGCAGTACTGTTGTTGGTGTAGCAGTACTGTTGTAGGTGTAGCAGTACTGTTGTTGGTGTAGCAGTACTGTTGTTGGTGTAGCAGTACTGTTGTTGGTGTAACAGTACTGTTGTTGGTGTAGCAGTACTGTTGTCGGTGTAGCAGTACTGTTGTTGGTGTAGCAGTACTGTTGTTGGTGTAGCAGTACTGTTGTCGGTGTAGCAGTACTGTTGTCGGTGTAGCAGTACTGTTGTTGGTGTAGCAGTACTGTTGCCGGTGTAGCAGTACTGTTGTCGGTGTAGCAGTACTGTTGTCGGTGTAGCAGTACTGTTGTTGGTGTAGCAGTACTGTTGTCGGTGTAGCAGTACTGTTGTCGGTGTAACAGTACTGTTGTCGGTGTAGCAATACTGTTGTTGGTGTAGCAGTACTGTTGTCGGTGTAGCAGTACTGTTGTCGGTGTAGCAGTACTGTTGTCGGTGTAGCAGTACTGTTGTTGATGTAGCAGTACTGTTGTTGGTGTAGCAGTACTGTTGTTGGTGTAGCAGTACTGTTGTTGGTGTTGCAGTACTGTTGTTGGTGTAACAGTACTGTTGTTGGTGTAGCAGTACTGTTGTTGGTGTAGCAGTACTGTTGTCGGTGTAGCAGTACTGTTGTTGGTGTAGCAGTACTGTTGTTGGTGTAGCAGTACTGTTGTCGGTGTAGCAGTACTGTTGTTGGTGTAGCAGTACTGTTGTTGGTGTAGCAGTACTGTTGTTGGTGTAGCAGTACTGTTGTTGGTGTAGCAGTACTGTTGTCGGTGTAGCAGTACTGTTATCGGTGTAGCAGTACTGTTGTCGGTGTAGCAGTACTGTTGTCGGTGTAGCAGTACTGTTGTCGGTGTAGCAGTACTGTTGTCGGTGTAGCAGTACTGTTGTCGGTGTAGCAGTACTGTTGTCGGTGTAGCAGTACTGTTGTCGGTGTAGCAGTACTGTTGTTGGTGTAGTAGTACTGTTGTTGGTGTAGCAGTACTGTTGTTGGTGTAGCAGTACTGTTGTCGGTGTAGCAGTACTGTTGTCGGTGTAGCAGTACTGTTGTCGGTGTAGCAGTACTGTTGTTGGTGTAGCAGTACTGTTGTCGGTGTAGCAGTACTGTTGTTGGTGTAGCAGTACTGTTGTCGGTGTAGCAGTACTGTTGTTGGTGTAGCAGTACTGTTGTTGGTGTAGCAGTACTGTTGTTGGTGTAGCAGTACTGTTGTCGGTGTAGCAGTACTGTTGTCGGTGTAGCAGTACTGTTGTTGGTGTAGCAGTACTGTTGTTGGTGTAGCAGTACTGTTGTCGGTGTAGCAGTACTGTTGTTGGTGTAGCAGTACTGTTGTCGGTGTAGCAGTACTGTTGTTGGTGTAGCAGTACTGTTGTTGGTGTAGCAGTACTGTTGTCGGTGTAGCAGTACTGTTGTTGGTGTAGCAGTACTGTTGTTGATGATGGCGCAGCAGAAGAAAGTAATGTAGTCTCGTCTTTAGTGTGTGTGTGGCGGGTGATTGTGGCGCCGCCTGTAAAACGAAAGAAAGCCTTAATATGATTATTTACTTAGGCATAAATTTTAATGCTGGTTTACTGAGGTGTAAACCGTACTGTATTTACACAAGGTAAAACTTTGTAAACCGATAACGTTATGGTGTTAATAAGTCTGGTGAAAAACCTATATCATTATTTTAGTGGAATTAATATTGGTGTGTGTGTGTGTGTGTGTGTGTGTGTGTGTGTGTGTGTGTGTGTGTGTGTGTGTGACATGGATGGGAGTTGTATTTCTGTGTCGCCAAGTGAGTGACGCCATGTTTATACTCCACGTTTAAGATAACCTAATGAGAGTTAGTTATTTGTTTTACCGTAGGGGGGAGGAGGAGGAGGAGGTTGTGTGGACACCCCCGTCAGGAGGACTGGTGGTGATGGTAGTGGTGATGGCAGTGGTGGTGATGGTAGTGGTGGTGATGGCAGTGGTGGTGATGGTAGTGGTGGTGATGGCAGTGGTGGTGATGGCAGTGGTGGTGATGGTGGCCCTCCTTACAGTATCGCCGTGGTGAGCCTAGCTATTCAAGAGTATATCCCGCACAAACTTGTGGCGGGATAATGCGTGTGTAAGGGTGTATTGTGCGGCGTGATCCGTGGGCGGGGGCCGGGGCGCCACACAAGGGGAAGAATCGCCGATTGAGCGTCTTGTGGTGAGCCGTAAACAAGCGTCAGCACTCCCCTGGCTGCCACGCCTGCTGCTGGCTCTTGTAGTGTGATGGTGCACCGTGTACCTGCCTCCGTCCGTCCTGTTGTGATGGTGCACCGTGTACTTGCCTCCGTCCGTCCTGTTGTGATGGTGCACCGTGTACCTGCCTCCGTCCTGTTGTGATGGTGTATCTGCTTCCCTCCTGTTGCTGACTTAACCCCTTGAGGACGATGATTTAACCCCTTGAGGACGATGACTTAACGCCTTCAGGACGATGATTTAACCCTTGATGATGATGACTTAACCCCTTCAGGACGATGACTTAACCCCTTCAGGACGATGACTTAACCCCGTGAGGACGATGACTTAACCCCTTGAGGACGATGGTCTTAACCCCTTCAGGACGATGACTTGACCCTTGAGGACGATGACTTAACCCCTTGAGGACGATGATTTAACCCTTGAGGACGATGATTTAACTCTTGAGGACGATGATTTAACCCTTAAGGACGATGACCTAACCCCTTGAGGACGAATATTTAACCCTTGAGGACGATGATTTAACCCTTGAGGACGATGATTTAACCATTGAGGACGATGACTTAACCCCTTGAGGACGATAACTTAACCCCTTGAGGACGATGACTTAACCCCTTCAGGACAATGAGTTAACTCCTTGAGGACGATGATTTAACCATTGAGGACGATGATTTACCCCTTGAGGACGATGATCTAACCCCTTGAGGACGATCTGTACGCCAGGGGAACGTTCGCTCGTCGTCCTGGCGCTTGTGTTGTGTACCTGGCGCTGGTGTTGTGTACCTGTCGCTTGTGTTGTGTACCTGTCGCTTGTGTTGTGTACCTGGCGCTGGTGTTGTGTACCTGGCGCTTGTGTTGTGTACCTGTCGCTTGTGTTGTGTACCTGGCGCTGGTGTTGTGTACCTGTCGTGGTGTTGAAGTAAATGTGTTTGTTTACTCATTTGTTGTTCAATGGGATAAACATTATTTAAATCCTTCCAAAATATCGTATTATTAACGCTGTTTATTGTATCATAAATGTAACCTGATCATTATTTACTGAGAGGGTTTGTTTAGCGTATATATTGTTGCCATGTATTTTATTGTGTGTGTGTTATGTGCGGACTTCAGAAAGAAACTCACACAAGTATGGGATACACAAATACATAGGCATACACACATGGTATATATATATATGTATACTGTATACCAGGATTAAAAGAATAGAATTAATCCTCATTGTGTTGTTCATTTTCAAGTAGGCCGTCCCCTCCACCACCCTCTCGAGAGACAGCGGAAGACCTACCAACAGTCCCAGGTCCTGTTTTCTTATTTCCTGCCTCCCGGGGCCTCACTGTGGGTCGGGACTTCTTCATTACCTGTACAATTAGTCTCAGCCTCTGGGAGATGAGTCATTATTAGGCGGTGTTGCTCCTGAGTTGGGTCCTGGGTCCACCTACTGGCACCGTCCCTTAATGAACCAGTAACGATCCTAGCCTCAACCTCAGCCTCGCCTCAACCCCGCCTAGCCTCAACCCCACCCTGCCTCAACCCTGCCCTGCCTCAACCCTGCTCTGCCTCAACCCCGCCCTACCTCAACCCCGCCCTACCTTAACCCCGCCCTACCTCAACCCCATCCTGCCTCGCCTCGCCCCGCCCCTCCTTGTCTCTTCCCAACCTTCCCTGTTTCCCCCCGCTACGCCCATCCTCGTTCCCCCTCGCCCCACCCATCCTCGCCTCTGACTGCCCCGCCCTGCCTCGCCCTGTCCTGCCTCGCCCTGTCCTGCTTCGCCCCTCCCATTCTCGCCCCCTCCCATTCTCGCCCCTCCCATTCTTGCTCCTCCCATTCTCTCCTCTCCTGCCTCGCCCCTCCCATTCTCGCCCCTCCCTGCCTCGCCCCTCCCATTCTCGCCCCTCCTGCCTCGCCCCTCCCATTCTCGCCCCTCCCTGCTTCGCCCCTCCCTGCCTCGCCCCTCCCATTCTCGCCCATCCCTGCCTCGCCCCTCCCTGCCTCGCCCCTCCCTGCCTCGCCCCTCCCTGCCTCGCCCCTCCCATTCTCGCCCATCCCTGCCTCGCCCCTCCCTGCCTCGCCCCTCCCATTCTCGCCCCTCCCATTCTCGCCCCCTCCCTGCCTCGCCCCTCCCATTCTTGCCCCTCCCTGCCTCGCCCCTCCCATTCTCGCCCCTCCCTGCCTCGCCCCTCTCATTCTCGCCCTTCCTTGCCTTGCCCTTCCCTGCCTCACCCCGCCCTGCCTCACCCCGCTCTTGCCTACACCAACCTCTACCATTGTATTGGGTGCTAACAGTGAGTCTTAACAGAGACAAGAGTACAAGCTCAACAAACTCTTCCTCCTTCTCTACCTCCTCTTCCTCCTTCTCCTCCTCTACCCTCCTCCTGTTAGTCGTACTAGCTGCAGAGGAGAATATGCTCACCTATATGGCCGAGTTGAGGCTGGCGACACAGTGATGTAATCTAAGATAATAATAATAATAAACATATTAACTACCTGTGAGAATATTCTACCCAGGTAACTCAGTGTTTAATTGCAGGTATAATTAGACACAGGTGATGTTATAGTGTATTGTTATATTGAGTGGAAAGGTAAGTTACGTGGATTGCCAGAGAGTTGATGGATAAATGGTGTAGGAAATAAAAAGTGGAAGGTAGAGGGAAGTTTTGGCTCAGGTCCAGTGGGCTGTGTGGTACTGCTCCTGATGATGAGAGTTTTTATTGTTGTTGCTTATGGTGATGGTTGTGGCAGCTGTGGCGAGCTATGGCTTACCGTGTACCCCGATAACACCATAATATTGACTCACCACCACCATCATCATCACTGTTTACCTACTACCACTACTACCAACCTACCACTACCACCACCACTACTACCAACCTACCACTACCACCACTACCACCACAACCTGTGTTTACCAGCTACCACCCTAGTTTGCTCTACATGTTAATCTATTCTGGAAATGTGTGTCCCTGGCGACTCTGACGGGGGAAAAAATAATACCGGGATGAAATAATGCTGTCATGATGTCTGCAGCGAGCGACGGTGTACATGAGTGGGTGTCTGCACGTTACACACACGCACACACACACACACACACACACACACACACACACACACACGCACTTAACACAGTCACCTCAGACAAGGTCCTCATATATCTCTCATTGGTCGAGCCATCACAACTACTGCCTCTCCCTCCCCACAACTACTGTCTCTCCCTCCCTCACAACTACTGTCTCTCCCACCCCCACAACTACTGCCTCTCCCTCCCCCACAACTACTGTCTCTCCCTCCCCCACAACTACTGTCTCTCCCTCCCTCACAACTACTGCCTCTCCCTCCCCCACAACTACTGTCTCTCCCTCCCCACAACTACTGTCTCTCCCACCCCCACAACTACTGCCTCTCCCTCCCCCACAACTACTGTCTCTCCCTCCCCCACAACTACTGCCTCTCCCTCCCTCACAACTACTGTCTCTCCCTCCCCCACAACTACTGTCTCTCCCTCCCCCACAACTACTGTCTCTCCCCCTCCTACAACTTACTCCCTCCCTCCCCCCCCCACCTCCCTCTGTGGCTGTGTAGACGGACAGGTGAGTATGAGACAGGTAACACTAGGTCATATTAATTAAGGAGGGTGATATTAAGATGGTGGAGGAGAATTAGTGAAGGAACTCTCACCCCTGACCTGACCCAACCCAACCCAACCCAACCACCCAACCCAACCCAACCCAACCCAACCCAATCCAATCCAATCCAATCCAATCTAACCAAGTTGTGTGCTACTAGACTGAGCTTCCTGGGTTGCCAATATTACCAGGAATACACCGACAGCGTGAACTTCGCCTGACTGTGGGTAAACAGTGTAAGCAGCAGCGTCAACACCACCAACTTCTTTAACTAGAGCCTTGAATGAGCTTACAGACCGGCCACGTCGTCACACTTCTGTTACCCTTATGAATTTGTGTGTTTCTCTGTCGGGTGAACATGCTGCTTGGGGGTGCTCTAGAAACTAGCCATTCTGAATTTAGTGGTGGTGCGGGCCAGATCGAAAGAATACACCAGGACTGGTTTGATGAAAATGACCCGGCAATCAATGTACTCGTCGATGATAAACGTGCATCATTAACTGACCGGCAGAACAACCCTCAGTCTTGGACCAAAGCAGATACCTTCCCCAAGAAGAAATTTTTTGGCCCAGCGGGAACTTCGCAATCAAAGAGTGACTGATTTAAAAATAAAGCATGTGAAACACTAAAATTTGCAGATCAACACAAGATGCTCGAATTTTTCAATTCCACTAAAATATTTCATGGGCCAATCACTCGTGGCGCAGCCTTCCTCTGCTCACCCGACGGTAACTCCCTAATTAAAGACGTTGAAGGCCTCCTTCAGCACTGGAAAGAGCACTACCATTCACTGCTCAACCGAAACACTGATGTGGATGTCCTGACTACCCAGCAGGTGCCTCAGTATACATAGCTGACCCACCTCAGCTATACCTGGATGAGGGAGCTATTGCCATCAAACAGATGAAAAATAACAAAGCTTTAGGGCCTGATGGAATCCCAGCAGAGGTGTATAAAGCAGGAGGACCTCTGCTTACCAGCCGTCTCCACTCTCTCCTGGAGAATATATGGGTAAAGGAGGAAATCCCCCAAGCTCTTAAAGACGCCTCCGTTGTCAATATTTATAAGAACAAAAGAAACCTGTCAGACTGTGGCAACTACTGTGGGATCTCACTGCTGCCTGTAGCTGACAAGATTATTGCCCGCGAGTCCTCCGCAACAGACTTCTTCCTGAGGCGGAAAACTTCCTCCCAGAATCTCAATGTGGCTTTAGACCATCACGTGGCACCACTGACATGATCTTTGCTGCCCGCCAGATACAGGAAAAGTGCAGAGAACAGCGTCGTGACCTGTACATGGCTTTCGTCGACCTAACCAAGGCCTTCGACTCGGTCAACAGGGAAACCCTCTGGTGGACGCTCAGCCGTTTTGGTTGCCCACCAAAATTCATTACCATTGTGAGGCAACTCCACGATGACATGAACGGCAGTGTCCTGCACAATGGCACCTAGTCTGAGTTCTTCCCCATCCAAACAGGGGTAAAACAAGGATGTGTACTGGCAACAACTCTCTTTTCCATTTTCTTGGTTGCCTTCCTTACTCGTGCCAGTGCCAATTTTGCCGGCGGGGTGGACATCAAGTCCAGAATGAAGGGTCTTTTCAACATAACATGACTCCAGGCAGGAACAAAGGTGTCGGCAGCTTCCATTACTGAACTTCAGTATGCAGACGACCTCACCCTTTTCGCTCACACTGAACGCAACCTACAGGAGATCCTGAACACCTATGCAGATGTGTATGCACACTTCGGTCTTGAGGTGAATGTATGTAAGACTCAGATTCTCTTTCAATCTGACCCTGGTTCAGCCACACCTCCACCATCCATCCAGCTTTACGGTACTACCCTCTCTAATGTTGCCCACTTTTGGTATCTCGGCTCCCACCTGTCCGCCACCGCCGACATCGATGAAGAGATTCAGCATCAGATCAGATGTACATCTCAAGCTTTTGGCAGACTCCGTACCCATGTCTTCAGCTGTAGGGAGCTGAAATTATCCTCAAAGTTTAACGTATATCGAGCAGTGGTCCTCTCCACCCTGCTATATGGCAGTGAGACATGGTTCACATACAGGAGGCACCTCAAGGCACTTGAAAACTTTCCCCAAAGTAGTCTGCGTTCCATCCTCCGTGTTCGCTGGGAAGACAAGAGAACAAATGCCAGTATTCTTGCTGACACCAACTGTAGGAGCATCGAGGCTACCATTATCCACGAACAACTACGCTGGACTGGCCGTGTTACCCGCATGGACGACAGTAGACTGCCAAAGCAGCTTCTTTACAGTCGCTTAACGAATAGTATACGTAACGCTGGCGGGCAACTGAAAAGGTATAAGGATAGTCTTAAGACAAACCTGAAAAAGTGCCAAATTGACCCCCTCACCTGGGAGACGATTACTCCACACCGTAACGCTTGGAGGAGCACCACACGAGAAGGTGTCAATACTTTCGAGTTAACCCGGCTGCAAACCGAGGCAGACAAGCGCATTACCGGAAAGACGGTGCCGCCACCCTTCCCACAGTAGATGTAGCCCTCCACACGTGCAACATCTGTGATCGACCCTGCGGGTCCCGTATCGGCCTCTCTAGTCACCTCAGAACTCACCAACCTAGGTGACATCCTTAATAACTCATATCATTGTATCATAGCTGGATGATCGTCATACTAGATTCCGAGTGATTGGAAAGTAGTAGTAAATACAGTGGTGTAGAGGCAGGTGTAGTGTGGTGTAGAGACAGGTGTAGTGTGGTGTAGAGGCAGGTGTAGTGTGGTGTAGAGGCAGGTGTAGTGTGGTGTAGAGGCAGGTGTAGTGTGGTGTAGAGGCAGGTGTAGTGTGGTGTAGAGACAGGTGTAGTGTGGTGTAGAGGCAGGTGTAGTGTGGTGTAGAGGCAGGTGTTAAGTGTATTTAGGGATGGCTGCTGGGGACTTGTAGGAGGAGGTCTCAGGACATGCCGGGATGTAATGCGTGTTGGGTGGGAGGTGTATGTGCTAATTGTGTCGCTAATGTGAGCCAGTACAAGAGAGCACTTCATGACTCCTCGTTATACCTCTACTTGATCAGCTTCAGGTAAACTGTTCTGGGGTTTTTCTTCAATTTTACCAGGTACAGTTGGCTCCACCCCTGCGTTTACTACTCAGTGAATACATCTTCCTAAGTGAGGTGTTCCTTGGTAGGCGGCATTTATGACCAAATAGATTCTGGATGTGTTTAAATCTGTACAGTATATCTTTCCCAGCTCAATAAAGTCGTCTGGTGGCAGCCATAATAAAATAGATAAGACGATGCCGTAGTGAAGGATTAATTATATTATTTATCAAAACAAACAGGAAATGAGCACCACACACTTCCCCTCACACCTCCCCTACCCCTCACACTTCCCCTCACACCTTCCCTACCCCTCACACCTCCTCTCACACCTTCCCTACCTCTCACACCTCCCCTACCTCTCACACCTCCCCTACCCCTCACACCTCCTCTCACACCTCCCCTACCCCTCACACCTCCTCTCACACCTCCCCTACCTCTCACACCTCCCCTACCCCTCACACCTCCTCTCACACCTTCCCTACCTCTCACACCTCCCCTACCCCTCACACCTCCCCTCACACCTCCCCTACCCCTCACACCTCCCCTCACACCTCCCCTCACACCTTCCCTACCTCTCACACCTCCCCTCACACCTTCCCTACCCCTCACACCTCCTCTCACACCTTCCCTACCTCTCACACCTCCCCTACCCCTCACACCTCCCCTACCCCTCACACCTCCTCTCACACCTCCCCTACCCCTCACACCTCCCCTCCCCCTCACACCTCCCCTACCCCTCACACCTCCCCTCACACCTTCCCTACCCCTCACACCTCCCCTCACACCTCCCCTACCCCTCACACCTCCTCTCACACCTCCCCTACCTCTCACACCTCCCCTCACACCTCCCCTACCTCTCAGCAGCACACGGTGACGGTGGTGCCTCACACATTACACCAGGGGCAGGTAACACATTTAAACACAACAAAAGCAATAGCATTTGTTGTTGTGTATGTGATAAACTATTCACGTGAAGCCTGAATATTTTATCTCTGGTAAACTGATGCATATTTACTCCTCATTATGCCACACACACACACACACACACACACACACACACACTATGTATGTATGTATGGAGGTGTGTATACATGCCTCATATAATTTGCATTTTGCTTTTCTCTCTCTCTCTCTCTCTCTCTCTCTCTCCCATTTCTCCTTCTCTTCCTCCTCTCCCCTCTTCTCTCCTCTCCTTATTCTCCCCTCCCTCCTCCTCTCCCCTCCCCACTCCACCCTCCCCACCCATAGGAGAAACTACAGGAACGTGAGATATAATGTGGGGAGGAAGAACTGCTTACCTCCCCACATATCCTCCCCCATTCTCACCACACCCTCTTCTAACCTCTTCCGACCCCCACCTCATTTCCTCCCCACCCCACCGCTGTCTCCCCAGTGCTTTTATCTCCCTCCAGTCCAACCCGCCCTCTCCCCTACTGTTCTCCACTCCCTCACTCGACCCACTTTCCCTATCTCTCTCCCCACCACTTCCTCACCTTCTCCCCACCCTCTCCTCACCTTCTCCCCACCACTTCCCCATCCCCCACCACTTCCCCACCACCCCACCATCTCCCCACCATCTCCCCACCACCCCCACCATCTCCCCACCACTCGCCACCATCTCCCCACCATCTCCCCACCACTCCCCACCATCTCCCCACCACTCCCACCATCTCCTCGCCACCCCCTCCACCACTCCCCTACCCTCTCCCCACCACTCCCCACCACCCCCACCATCTCCCCACCACCCCACCATCTCCCCACTACCCCCACCATCTCCCCACCACCCCCACCATCTCCCCACCACCCCCACCACTCCCCACCATCTCCCCACCACCCCCACCATCTCCCCACCACTCCCACCATCTCCTCGCCACCCCCTCCACCACTCCCCTACCCTCTCCCCACCACCCCCTCCACCACTCCCCCACCATCTCCCCACCACCCCCACCATCTCCCCACCACTCCCCACCATCTCCCCACCACTCCCCACCATCTCCCCACCACTCCCCACCATCTCCCCACCACTCCCCACCATCTCCCCGCCACCCCCTCCACCACTCCCCTACCCTCTCCCCACCACTCCCCACCACCCCCACCATCTCCCCACCACCCCACCATCTCCCCACTACCCCCACCACTCCCCACCATCTCCCCACCACCCCCACCACTCCCCACCACCCCTACCCTCTCCCCACCACCCCCACCACCACTCCCCTACCCTCTCCCCTCTCTCCCACAACACAGGGAAAAAATCAGTAGACAAACTTGAAATAATGGGGAGGGTAAAAGTGCGTGGCTCCTCTCTCAGATACACGGGAACCACATCACCAGTATTTCCACCCCGTGTTCCGCCTTATTAGCGCTAATTTAGTATTTCTTACAAAACCTGGGGGAGGCAAAGGTGAAACAAAGGGGGGTGTGGTGGTGGTGGTGGAAGGGTAGGGGGTGGTGGTGGTGGTGGTGTGAGGGTAAGGGAGGGGGAATGGTGGTGTAAGGGTAGGGGGTGGTGGTGGAAGGGTAGGGGTGGTGGTGGTGGAAGGGTAGGGGGTGGTGGTGGTGGTGGTGTGTGGGTAAGGGAGGGGAATGGTGGTGTAAGGGTAGGGGGTGATGGTGGAAGGGTAGGGGAGGAGGGTGGTGGTGTAAGGGGGGGGTGGTGGTGGAAGGGTAGGGGGTGGTGGTGGTGTGAGGGTAGGGGGGATGGTGGTGTAGGTAGGGGTGGTAGTGGAAGGGTAGGGGGAGGGGGGTGGTGGTGTAAGGGTGGGGGGTGGGGGTGGTGTAAGGGGAGGGGGGGTGGTGGGTGGTGTAAGGGGTGGTGGGTGGGGGTAAGGGTAGAGGAGGGTAGGGGTGGTGGTTCGATAAGGGTAGGGGGAGGTGGTGGAGCAATGGGGGAAGGATGGTATAAGGGGTGATACCTGACGCTCGGGGGGGGGGGAGGGAGGAGGGGAGAATTGTGTATTTATGTGTGTATATTTATAATTCATTAACCCCGGCAACCTAACCTAACCTAACCTAACCTAACTCAACTCCCCCACCTCCACCCCACCCCCCCCCCACCCCCACCCTACCCCTTCCCTGTTTAAGTATGAACATTCAGGGCAGGTCCGAGGGGCTGGTGGATAAGTTCAGTTCACGTCTATATATTTCAGCCCCAAGTTCCACAGTGATGCTGGTTAGGTTAGGTTTAGGTTTAGGTTAGGTTAGGTTAGGTTAGGTTTAGGTTAGGTTAGGTTTAGGTTTAGGTTTAGGTTAGGTTTAGGTTAGGTTTAGGTTTAGTTTAGGTTAGGTTTAGGTTAGGTTAGGTTTAGGTTAGGTTAGGTTTAGGTTAGGTTAGGTTTAGGTTAGGTTTAGGTTAGGTTTAGGTTTAGGTTTAGGTTAGGTTAGGTTAGGTTAGGTTAGGTTAGGTTAGGTTAGGTTAGGTTAGGTTAGGTTAGGTTTAGGTTAGGTTAGGTTAGGTTAGGTTTAGGTTAGGTTTAGGTTTAGGTTTAGGTTAGGTTTAGGTTAGGTTAGGTTAGGTTAGGTTAGGTTAGGTTTAGGTTAGGTTAGGTTAGGTTAGGTTAGGTTTAGTTTAGGTTAGGTTTAGGTTTAGGTTAGGTTTAGGTTAGGTTAGGTTTAGGTTAGGTTAGGTTAGGTTAGGTTAGGTTAGGTTAGGTTAGGTTAGGTTAGGTTAGTTTAGGTTAGGTTAAGTTAGGTTAGGTTAGGTTAGGTTAGGTTAGGTTAGGTTTAGGTTAGGTTAGGTTTGGTTAGGTTTAGGTTAGGTTTAGGTTTAGGTTTAGGTTAGGTTGGTTAGGTTTAGGTTTAGGTTAGGTTAGGTTTAGGTTAGTTTAGGTTTAGCAGCAAACCCAGCGGTGTATAGTGTGTACAGTGTATAAGGTGTAGTGTACAGTGTATAAGGTGTAGTGTATAGTGTATAAGGTGTAGTGTACAGTGTATAAGGTGTAGTGTACAGTATATAAGGTGTAGTGTACAGTATATAAGGTGTAGTGTATAGTGTATAAGGTGTAGTGTACAGTGTATAAGGTGTAGTGTACAGTGTATAAGGTGTAGTGTACAGTATATAAGGTGTACAGTATATCAGCATACGTCAGCTCCCACACCACCTATCCTGACCACCGGCCCGCCACCAGTAAGTTGGCTGGACACAAGAAATACTGCTCGATAACTCCTACCTAAGTGTACCTTATGGTCTGACTGGGCTTGGCTATAGAACAATGTGGTGAGGTTAAATTTGTTAAGGGTTAGGTTAGGTTAATTTATGATTGGTGTTGAGGTTAAGTTTGTTTAGGTTAGGTTATAGTAATAATATATTGTAGTGTTTTGTGTGGCAGCTCTGACGGCCAGCCAGGTATCTGCAGTTGCTTTTATACACATATTCATTAATACACATGCACTTTATACATATATATATATTTACACTTTTACACTTAAGCAAACTTTCTTTTGTCCCATTTTGAAAATATATATATTCTAGTGACGCATCGAGGTGGATTGGCTGTACTGATCACACACACACACACACACACACACGCACACACACACACACACACACACGCACACACACACACACACACACACAACACACACACACACACACGCACACACACACACACACACACACACACACACACACACACACACCTGCCTTAGAACACCTGTGGGAAGTGAATGAACTAATAATATATTTCATTTCTCTGTTCGCAGGTACAGTAGTGCGACCGTGAGTCCCGACCCCCATCCCTCCCCCTCACCTGGACGCCCTCCCCCTCACCTAGACGCCCTCCCCCTCACCTGGACGCCCTCCCCTTCACCTGGACGCCCTCCCCCTCACCTGGACGCCCTCCCCCTCACCTGGACGCCCTCCCCCTCACCTGGACGCCCTCCCCCTCACCTAGACGCCCTCCCTCCTTACCGGGACGTCCCCCCTCACCTGGACACCCTCCCCCTCATCTGGACGCCCTCCCCCTCACCTGGACGCCCTCCCCCCTCACCTAGACGCCCTTCCCCCTCACCTGGACGCCCTCCCCCTCACCTGGACACCCTCCCCCTCACCTGGACGCCCTCCCCCCTCACCTGGACGCCCTCCCCCTCACCTGGACACCCTCCCCTTCACCTGGACACCCTCCCCCTCACCTGGACGCCCTCCCCCTCACCTGGACGCCCTCCCCCTCACCTGGACCCCCTCACCTGGACGCCCTCCCCTTTCACCTGGACGCCCTCCCTCTCACCTGGACACCCTCCCCCTCACCTGGACGCCCTCCCCCCTCACCTGGACGCCCTCCCCCTCACCTGGACGCCCTCCCCCTCACCTGGACACCCTCCCCCTCACCTGGACACCCTCCCCCTCACCTGGACGCCCTCCCCCTCACCTGGACGCCCTCCCTCTCACCTGGACGCCCTCCCCCTCACCTGGACACCCTCCCCCTCACCTGGACACCCTCCCCCTCACCTGGACACCCTCCCCCTCACCTGGACGCCCTCCCCCCTCACCTGGACACCCTCCCCTTCACCTGGACACCCTCCCTCTCACCTGGACGCCCTCCCCCTCACCTGGACGCCCTCCCCCTCACCTGGACGCCCTCACCTGGACACCTCACCTGTATAGAGTCACCTGGGAGAGGTTCGTAAGTACAAGCATAACTGTTTTTGTTACTGTTCACTTTCGGTTACATTGAAGCTTCTCTATAACGGACTTATATCTATATAGTCCGTTAAATGGAGGTTTTATCTCTAACGGACCCTCGATATAACGGACTTCCATCTCTATATAATTGGCATAACGGACCCTCGCTATAACGGACTTCCATCTCTATATAATTCGCATAACGGACCCTCGCTATAACGGACGTCCATCTATAAATAGTTCGTTAGATGGAGGTTTTATCTTTAACGGACCCTCGATGTAACGGACTTTCATCTGTATAATTCGCATAACGGACCCTCGCTATAACGGACTTCCATCTCTATATAATTCGCATAACGGACCCTCGCTATAACGGACGTCCATCTATATATAGTTCGTTAGATGGAGGTTTTAGTGTACTCAAGGTAAGTTTAATTTCAATTCTTGTAATGTTGATTTGATGGGAGTCATAGGTGTGGGAATTACTGCTCATCCACCAGTCATCCTCGCCACCTAGTCATCCACTTGAGGTCATCCACTCTTGGTGCTTGGATGAGGGGGTGTAGAAAGGGAATGAGTGAGAGGGGGGAGGGTGTAGAGAGGGAATGAGTGGGGGAGTTGGAGGGAGATGGTGGGTAGAGGGAGGAAGGGAGAGAAGGGAGGAACAGACTGAGAAATATGGAAGAGGAGGAAAAGAGATAAAGGGGAAGTAAGAGAGAGAGAGAGAGACATAAGGAGGAAAGAGGGAGAGAAGCTACCTAGGGAGAGGGAGGAGAGGGGTGGGGGAGAGGAGAGGGGGGTGGGGGAGAGGAGGAAGCGCTTAGGGGTCCTGGCACCTGACCAAATTGCAAACGGAATGCGCCCAACGGGTTTCAGTATCTGGCTTAGTAGGGGAGTGGTGGGTGTAGGTGTAGTGGGGTGTAGTGGTGGGTGTAGGGGAGTGGTGGGTGTAGGGGTAGTGGGGTGTAGTGGTGGGTGTAGGTGTAGTGGGGTGTAGTGGTGGGTGTAAGGGTAGTGGTGGGTGTAGGGGTAGTGGGGTGTAGTGGTGGGTGTAGGGGTAGTTGTGGGTGTAGGTGTAGTGGTGGGTGTACGGGTAGTGGTGGGTGTAGGGGTAGTGGGGTGGAGTGGTGGGTGTACGGGTAGTGGTGGGTGTAGGTGTAGTGGGGTGTAGTGGTGGGTGTAGGTGTAGTGGTGGGTGTAGGGGAGTGATGGGTGTAGGTGTAGTGGGGTGTAGTGGTGGGTGTAGGGGTAGTGGTGGGTGTAGGGGTAGTAGTGGGTGTAGGGGTAGTGATGGGTGTAGGGGTAGTGGTGGGTGTAGGTGTAGTGGGGTGTAGTGGTGGGTGTAGGGGTAGTGGTGGGTGTAGGGGAGTGGTGGGTGTAGGTGTAGTGGGGTGTAGTGGTGGGTGTAGGTGTAGTGGGGTGTAGGGGAGTGGAGGGTGTAGGTGTAGTGGGGTGTAGTGGTGGGTGTAGGGGTAGTGGTGGGTGTAGGTGTAGTGGGGTGTAGTGGTGGGTGTACGGGTAGTGGTGGGTGTAGGTGTAGTGGGGTGGAGTGGAGGGTGTAGGGGAGTGGTGGGTGTAGGGGTAGTGGGGTGTAGTGGTGGGTGTAGGGGAGTGGTGGGTGTAGGGGTAGTGGGGTGTAGTGGTGGGTGTAGGTGTAGTGGGGTGTAGTGGTGGGTGTAGGGGTAGTGGTGGGTGTAGGGGTAGTGGTGGGTGTAGGTGTAGTGGGGTGTAGTGGTGGGTGTACGGGTAGTGGTGGGTGTAGGTGTAGTGGGGTGGAGTGGAGGGTGTAGGGGAGTGGTGGGTGTAGGTGTAGTGGGTGGAGTGGGGGTGGGGAGTGGTGGGTGTAGGGGTAGTGGTGTAGGTGTAGTGGTGGGTGTAGGGGTAGTGGGGTGTAGTGGTGGGTGTAGGGGTAGTGGGGTGTAGTGGTGGGTGTAGGGGTAGTGGTGGGTGTAGGGGTAGTGGGGTGTAGTGGTGGGTGTAGGGGAGTGGTGGGTGTAGGGGTAGTGGGGTGTATTGGTGGGTGTGGGGGAGTGGTGGGTGTAGGGGTAGTGGGGTGTAGTGGTGGGTGTAGGGGTAGTGGGGTGTAGTGGTGGGTGTAGGGGTAGTGGTGGGTGTGGGGGAGTGGTGGGTGTAGGGGTAGTGGGGTGTAGTGGTGGGTGTGGGGGAGTGGTGGGTGTAGGTGTAGTGGGGTGTAGTGGTGGGTGTGGGGGAGTGGTGGGTGTAGGGGTAGTGGGGTGTAGTGGTGGGTGTAGGGGTAGTGGGGTGTAGTGGTGGGTGTGGGGGAGTGGTGGGTGTAGGGGTAGTGGGGTGTAGTGGTGGGTGTACGGGTAGTGGGGTGTAGTGGTGGGTGTAGGGGTAGTGGGGTGTAGTGGTGGGTGTAGGGGGAGTGTTGGGTGTAGGTGTCGTGGGGTGCAGTGGTGGGTGTGTGGGAGTGGTGGGTGTAGGGGTAGTGGGGTGTAGTGGTGGGTGTAGGGGTAGTGGGGTGTAGTGGTGGGTGTGGGGGAGTGGTGGGTGTAGGGGTAGTGGGGTGTAGTGGTGGGTGTAGGGGTAGTGGGGTGTAGTGGTGGGTGTAGGGGTAGTAGGGTGTAGTGGTGGGTGTAGGGGTAGTGGGGTGTAGTGGTGGGTGTAGGGGTAGTAGGGTGTAGTGGTGGGTGTAGGGGTAGTGGGGTGTACTGGTGGGTGTAGGGGAGTGGTGGGTGTAGGGGTAGTGGGGTGTAGTGGTGGGTGTAGGTGTAGTGGGGTGTAGTGGGGTGGGTGTAGGGGTAGTGGTGGGTGTAGGTGTAGTGGGGTGTAGTGGTGGGTGTGCGGGTAGTGGTGGGTGTAGGTGTAGTGGGGTGGAGTGGAGGGTGTAGGGGAGTGGTGGGTGTAGGTGTAGTGGGGTGGAGTGGTGGGTGTAGGTGTAGTGGTGGGTGTAGGGGTAGTGGTGGGTGTAGGGGTAGTGGGGTGTAGTGGTGGGTGTAGGGGAGTGGTGGGTGTAGGGGTAGTGGGGTGTAGTGGTGGGTGTGGGGGAGTGGTGGGTGTAGGGGTAGTGGGGTGTAGTGGTGGGTGTAGGGGTAGGTGGTGGGGGGGGTGGGTGTTGGGGTTGTGGGGTGTAGTGGTGGGTGTGGGGGAGTGGTGGGTGTAGGTGTAGTGGGGTGTAGTGGTGGGTGTGGGGGAGTGGTGGGTGTAGGGGTAGTGGGGTGTAGTGGTGGGTGTAGGGGTAGTGGGGTGTAGTGGTGGGTGTGGGGGAGTGGTGGGTGTAGGGGTAGTGGGGTGTAGTGGTGGGTGTACGGGTAGTGGGGTGTAGTGGTGGGTGTAGGGGTAGTGGGGTGTAGTGGTGGGTGTAGGGGGAGTGTTGGGTGTAGGTGTCGTGGGGTGCAGTGGTGGGTGTGTGGGAGTGGTGGGTGTAGGGGTAGTGGGGTGTAGTGGTGGGTGTAGGGGTAGTGGGGTGTAGTGGTGGGTGTGGGGGAGTGGTGGGTGTAGGGGTAGTGGGGTGTAGTGGTGGGTGTAGGGGTAGTGGGGTGTAGTGGTGGGTGTAGGGGTAGTAGGGTGTAGTGGTGGGTGTAGGGGTAGTGGGGTGTAGTGGTGGGTGTAGGGGTAGTAGGGTGTAGTGGTGGGGGTTGGGGTTGTGGGGTGGAGTGGTGGGTGTAGGGGTAGTGGGGTGTAGTGGTGGGTGTAGGTGTAGTGGGGTGTAGTGGTGGGTGTAGGGGTAGTGGTGGGTGTAGGTGTAGTGGGGTGTAGTGGTGGGTGTACGGGTAGTGGTGGGTGTAGGTGTAGTGGGGTGGAGTGGAGGGTGTAGGGGAGTGGTGGGTGTAGGTGTAGTGGGGTGGAGTGGTGGGTGTAGGTGTAGTGGTGGGTGTAGGGGTAGTGGTGGGTGTAGGGGTAGTGGGGTGTAGTGGTGGGTGTAGGGGAGTGGTGGGTGTAGGGGTAGTGGGGTGTAGTGGTGGGTGTGGGGGAGTGGTGGGTGTAGGGGTAGTGGGGTGTAGTGGTGGGTGTAGGGGTAGTGGTGGGTGTGGGGGAGTGGTGGGTGTAGGGGTAGTGGGGTGTAGTGGTGGGTGTGGGGGAGTGGTGGGTGTAGTTGTAGTGGGGTGTAGTGGTGGGTGTAGGGGTAGTGGGGTGTAGTGGTGGGTGTAGGTGTAGTGGGATGTAGTGGTGGGTGTAGGTGTAGTGGTGGGTGTAGGGGTAGTGGGGTGTAGTGGTGGGTGTAGGGGTAGTGGGGTGTAGTGGTGGGTGTAGGGGTAGTAGGGTGTAGTGGTGGGTGTAGGGGTAGTGGGGTGTAGTGGTGGGTGTAGGGGTAGTAGGGTGTAGTGGTGGGTGTAGGGGTAGTGGGGTGTACTGGTGGGTGTGGGGGAGTGGTGGGTGTAGGTGTAGTGGGGTGTAGTGGTGGGTGTAGGGGTAGTGGGGTGTAGTGGTGGGTGTAGGGGTAGTGGTGGGTGTAGGTGTAGTGGTGGGTGTATGGGTAGTAGGGTGTAGTGGTGGGTCTAGGTGTAGTGGTGTAGGAGGGGTGTAGGAGGTGGGGTGTAGGTGGAGGGGTCCTGTACACCCTATGCTACCTCTCTCTTCGTGGGTCACGTTCTGAGTGGTTGTGAGTCACGTTCTGAGTGTTTGTGGGTCACGTTCTGAGTGTCTGTGGGTCACGGTCTGAGTGTTTGTGGGTCACGTTCTGAGTGTTTGTGGGTCACGGTCTGAGTGTTTGTGGGTCACGGTCTGAGTGTTTGTGGGTCACTTTCTGAGTGTTTGTGAGTCACTTTCTGAGTGTTTGTGAGTCACGTTCTGAGTGTTTGTGGGTCACTTTCTGAGTGTTTGTGAGTCACTTTCTGAGTGTTTGTGAGTCACGTTCTGAGTGGTTGTGAGTCACTTTCTGAGTGTTTGTGAGTCACTTTCTGAGTGTTTGTGAGTCACGTTCTGAGTGTTTGTGAGTCACGTTCTGAGTGGTTGTGAGTCACTTTCTGAGTGTTTGTGAGTTACTTTCTGAGTGTTTGTGAGTCACGTTCTGAGTGTTTGTGGGTCAGGTTCTGAGTGGTTTGTCATCCCTGTTAAAAAATTAAAACACATGATGGAAAATGCAATTTATTTATTTTTTTTAATTGTATTATTTAAACAACCACATTTTGCTAACCTAACCCAACAATTATGACACCCACATTATGACACACTATGACACTCACAATGACAATCATCATGACACACTATGACACATTATGGCACAATATAACACTCAGATAAGAAGACACTTGTGTTGCCCGGACGACTACCTCCCTCACTGCCTTGGACCCGATAGACATACTGTAGATATATACACAAGTTTCTACCTATCTATACATAAAACACACACACACACACATACATACACATACATTCGTCGTGTAGGTTAGGTCTCCTCAGCAGTGGTCGACATGGAGCCGGTATTAAAGAGAAGTACGGTCGCACCTCTGAAATAGAACCCTAATATAGTTGTTTCCGGAACTCACAATGGGGCCCCGTGAAATATTGCAGCGGCTCTGTGAAAGGTCTAAGTGATACGGTGCTGCTGGTGGTGGTGGTGTGTGTGTGTGTTGCTGTTACTGTTGTTTCTTGGGCTTTTTCTGTTGATGTTGCTACTGTTGATGTTGATGTTAGTACTGGTGTTAGTGATGTTGATGCTACTACTGTTGTTGATGTTACTACTGTTGTTGTTGATGATGTTATTACTGTTGTTGATGATGTTACTACTGTTGTTGATGATGTTACTACTGTTGTTGATGATGTTACTACTGTTGTTGTTGATGATGTTACTGTTGTTGATGATGTTACTACTGTTGTTGATGATGTTACTACTGTTGTTGATGATGTTACTACTGTTGTTGATGATGTTACTACTGTTGTTGTTGATGATGTTACTACTGTTGATTATGTTACAACTGTTGTTGATGATGTTACTACTGTTGTTGTTGATGATGTTACTGTTGTTGATGATGTTACTACTGTTGTTGATGATGTTACTACTGTTGTTGTTGATGATGTTACTACTGTTGTTGATGATGTTACTACTGTTGTTGATGATGATGTTACTACTGTTGTTGTTGATGATGTTACTACTGTTGATTATGTTACAACTGTTGTTGATGATGTTACTAATGTTGTTGATGATGTTACTACTGTTGTTGATGATGTTACTACTGTTGTTGTTGATGTTACTACTGTTGTTGATGATGTTACTACTGTTGTTGATGATGTTACTACTGTTGTTGATGATGTTACTACTGTTGTTGATGATGTTACTACTGTTGTTGATGATGTTACTACTGTTGTTGATGTTACTACTGTTGTTGATGATGTTACTACTGTTGTTGATGATGTTACTACTGTTGTTGATGATGTTACTACTGTTGTTGATGATGATGTTACTACTGTTGTTGATGATGTTACTACTGTTGTTGATGATGTTACTACTGTTGTTGATGATGTTACTACTGTTGTTGATGATGTTACTACTGTTGTTGATGATGTTACTACTGTTGTTGATGATGTTACTACTGTTGTTGTTGATGATGTTACTACTGTTGTTGTTGATGATGTTACTACTGTTGTTGATGATGTTACTACTGTTGTTGTTGATGATGTTACTACTGTTGTTGTTGATGATGTTACTACTGTTGTTGATGATGTTACTACTGTTGTTGATGATGTTACTACTGTTGTTGATGATGTTACTACTGTTGTTGTTGATGATGTTACTACTGTTGTTGATGATGTTGCTACTGTTGTTGTTGATGATGTTACTACTGTTGTTGATGATGTTACTACTGTTGTTGTTGATGATGTTACTACTGTTGTTGTTGATGATGTTACTACTGTTGTTGTTGATGATGTTACTACTGTTGATTATGTTACAACTGTTGTTGATGATGTTACTAATGTTGTTGATGATGTTACTACTGTTGTTGATGATGTTACTACTGTTGATTATGTTACAACTGTTGTTGTTGATGTTACTCCTGTTGTTGATGATGTTACTACTGTTGATTATGTTACTACTGTTGTTGATGTTACTACTGTTGTTGATGATGTTACTACTGTTGATTATGTTACTACTGTTGTTGATGATGTTACTACTGTTGTTGATGTTACTAATGTTGATTATGCTACAACTGTTGTTGATGATGTTACTACTGTTGTTGATGATGTTACTACTGTTGATTATGTTACTACTGTTGTTGATGATGTTGCTACTGTTGTTGATGATGTTACTAATGTTGATGATGTTACTAATGTTGTTGATGATGTTACTACTGTTGTTGATATTACTGTTGTTGATGATGTTACTGTTGTTGATGATGTTACTGTTGTTGATGATGTTACTACTGTTGTTGATGTTACTAATGTTGATGATGTTACTAATGTTGTTGATGTTATTACTGTTGTTGATGATGTTACTGTTGTTGATGATGTTACTGTTGTTGATGATGTTACTAATGTTGTTAATGATGTTACTACTGTTGTTGATGTTATTACTGTTGTTGATGATGTTACTAATGTTGTTGATGATGTTACTACTGTTGATTATGTTACTACTGTTGTTGATGATGTTACTACTATTGTTGGTGATGTTACTACTGTTGATTATGTTACTACTGTTGTTGATGATGTTACTACTGTTGTTGATGATGTTACTAATGTTGTTGATGATGTTACTACTGTTGTTGATGTTATTTCTGTTGTTGATGATGTTACTGTTGTTGATGATGTTACTACTGTTGTTGATGATGTTACTAATGTTGTTGATGATGTTACTAATGTTGTTGATGATGTTACTACTGTTGATGATGTTACTGTTGTTGATGATGTTACTGTTGTTGATGATGTTACTAATGTTGTTAATGATGTTACTACTGTTGTTGATGATGTTACTACTGTTGTTGATGATGTTACTACTGTTGTTGATGATGTTACTAATGTTGTTGATGATGTTACTACTGTTGTTGATGATGTTACTAATGTTGTTGATGATGTTACTGTTGTTGATGATGTTACTGTTGTTGATGATGTTACTACTGTTGTTGATGATGTTACTAATGTTGTTGATGATGTTACTACTGTTGTTGATGATGTTACTACTGTTGTTGATGATGTTACTACTGTTGTTGATGTTATTACTGTTGTTGATGATGTTACTGTTGTTGTTGATGATGTTACTAATGTTGTTGATGATGTTACTACTGTTGTTGATGATGTTACTACTGTTGTTGATGTTATTACTGTTGTTGAAGATGTTACTGTTGTTGATGATGTTACTTCTGTTGTTGATGATGTTACTACTGTTGTTGATGATGTTACTACTGTTGTTGTTGATGATGTTACTACTGTTGTTGATGTTCCTACTGTTGTTGTTGATGATGTTATTACTGTTGTTGATGATGTTACTACTGTTGTTGTTGATGATGTTACTATTGTTGTTGATGTTCCTACTGTTGTTGTTGATGATGTTATTACTGTTGTTGATGATGTTACTACTGTTGTTGTTGATGATGTTACTACTGTTGTTGTTGATGATGTTACTACTGTTGTTGATGATGTTACTACTGTTGTTGATGATGTTACTACTGTTGTTGATGATGTTACTACTGTTGTTGATGATGTTACTACTGTTGTTGTTGATGATGTTACTACTGTTGTTGATGATGTTACTGTTGTTGTTGATGATGTTACTACTGTTGTTGATGATGTTACTACTGTTGTTGTTGATGATGTTACTACTGTTCTTGTTGATGATGTTACTACTGTTGTTGTTGATGATGTTACTACTGTTGATTGTTACAACTGTTGTTGATGATGTTACTAATGTTGTTGATGATGTTACTACTGTTGTTGATGATGTTACTACTGTTGATTATGTTACAACTGTTGTTGTTGATGTTACTCCTGTTGTTGATGATGTTACTACTGTTGATTATGTTACTACTGTTGTTGATGTTACTACTGTTGTTGATGATGTTACTACTGTTGATTATGTTACTACTGTTGTTGATGATGTTACTACTGTTGTTGATGATGTTACTACTGTTGATTATGCTACAACTGTTGTTGATGATGTTACTACTGTTGTTGATGATGTTACTACTGTTGATTATGTTACTACTGTTGTTGATGATGTTACTACTGTTGTTGATGTTACTAATGTTGTTGAAGATGTTACTGTTGTTGATGATGTTACTACTGTTGATTATGTTACAACTGTTGTTGTTGATGTTACTACTGTTGTTGATGATGTTACTACTGTTGATTATGTTACTACTGTTGTTGATGATGTTACTACTGTTGTTGATGATGTTACTACTGTTGTTGATGATGTTACTACTGTTGTTGATGATGTTACTAATGTTGTTGATGATGTTACTAATGTTGTTGATGATGTTACTACTGTTGTTGATGATGTTACTACTGTTGTTGATGTTATTACTGTTGTTGATGATGTTACTGTTGTTGATGATGTTACTTCTGTTGTTGATGATGTTACTACTGTTGTTGATGATGTTACTACTGTTGTTGTTGATGATGTTACTACTGTTGTTGATGTTCCTACTGTTGTTGTTGATGATGTTATTACTGTTGTTGATGATGTTACTACTGTTGTTGATGATGTTACTACTGTTGTTGTTGATGATGTTACTACTGTTGTTGTTGATGATGTTACTACTGTTGTTGATGATGTTACTACTGTTGTTGATGATGTTACTACTGTTGTTGATGATGTTACTACTGTTGTTGATGATGTTACTGTTGTTGTTGATGATGTTACTACTGTTGTTGATGATGTTACTACTGTTGTTGTTGATGATGTTACTACTGTTGTTGATGATGTTACTACTGTTGTTGTTGATGATGTTACTACTGTTGTTGATGATGTTACTACTGTTGTTGATGATGTTACTACTGTTGTTGATGATGTTACTACTGTTGTTGATGATGTTACTACTGTTGTTGATGATGTTACTACTGTTGTTGATGATGTTACTACTGTTGTTGATGATGTTACTACTGTTGTTGATGATGTTACTACTGTTGTTGATGTTACTACTGTTGTTGATGATGTTACTACTGTTGTTGATGATGTTACTACTGTTGTTGATGATGTTACTACTGTTGTTGATGATGTTACTACTGTTGTTGATGATGTTACTACTGTTGTTGATGATGTTACTACTGTTGTTGATGATGTTACTACTGTTGTTGATGATGTTACTACTGTTGTTGATGATGTTACTACTGTTGTTGTTGATGATGTTACTACTGTTGTTGATGATGTTACTACTGTTGTTGATGATGTTACTACTGTTGTTGATGATGTTACTACTGTTGTTGATGATGTTACTACTGTTGTTGATGATGTTACTACTGTTGTTGATGATGTTACTACTGTTGTTGATGATGTTACTACTGTTGTTGATGATGTTACTAATGTTGTTGATGATGTTACTACTGTTGTTGATGATGTTACTACTGTTGATTATGTTACAACTGTTGTTGATGATGTTACTACTGTTGTTGATGATGTTACTACTGTTGATTATGTTACTACTGTTGTTGATGTTACTACTGTTGTTGATGATGTTACTACTGTTGATTATGTTACTACTGTTGTTGATGATGTTACTACTGTTGTTGATGTTACTAATGTTGATTATGCTACAACTGTTGTTGATGATGTTACTACTGTTGTTGATGATGTTACTACTGTTGATTATGTTACTACTGTTGTTGATGATGTTACTACTGTTGTTGATGTTACTAATGTTGTTGATGATGTTACTAATGTTGTTGATGATGTTGCTACTGTTGTTGATGATGTTACTAATGTTGATGATGTTACTAATGTTGTTGATGATGTTACTACTGTTGTTGTTGATGATGTTACTGTTGTTGATGATGTTACTGTTGTTGATGATGTTACTACTGTTGTTGATGATGTTACTAATGTTGATGATGTTACTAATGTTGTTGATGATGTTACTACTGTTGTTGATGTTATTACTGTTGTTGATGATGTTACTGTTGTTGATGATGTTACTGTTGTTGATGATGTTACTAATGTTGTTAATGATGTTACTACTGTTGTTGATGTTATTACTGTTGTTGATGATGTTACTAATGTTGTTGATGATGTTACTAATGTTGTTGATGATGTTACTAATGTTGATGATGTTACTGTTGTTGATGATGTTACTACTGTTGTTGATGATGTTACTACTGTTGTTGATGATGTTACTAATGTTGTTGATGTTACTACTGTTGCTGATGATGTTACTACTGTTGTTGATGATGATGTTACTGCTGTTGTTGATGATGTTACTACTGTTGTTGTTGATGATGTTATTACTGTTGTTGTTGATGATGTTACTACTGTTGTTGATGATGTTACTACTGTTGTTGATGATGTTACTACTGTTGTTGATGATGTTACTAATGTTGTTGATGATGTTACTACTGTTGTTGATGATGTTACTACTGTTGTTGATGTTATTACTGTTGTTGATGATGTTACTGTTGTTGATGATGTTACTGTTGTTGATGATGTTACTACTGTTGTTGATGATGTTACTGTTGTTGATGATGTTACTAATGTTGTTGATGATGTTACTTCTGTTGTTGTTGATGTTACTATTGTTGTTGATGATGTTACTACTGTTGTTGTTGATGATGTTACTACTGTTGTTGTTGATGATGTTACTACAGTTGTTGATGATGCTACTACTGTTGATTATGTTACAACTGTTGTTGATGATGTTACTAATGTTGTTGATGATGTTACTACTGTTGTTGATGATGTTACTACTGTTGATTATGCTACAACTGTTGTTGATGATGTTACTACTGTTGTTGATGATGTTACTACTGTTGATTATGTTACTACTGTTGTTGATGATGTTACTACTGTTGTTGATGATGTTACTACTGTTGATTATGTTACTACTGTTGTTGATGATGTTACTACTGTTGTTGATGATGTTACTACTGTTGATTATGTTACTACTGTTGTTGATGATGTTACTACTGTTGTTGATGATGTTACTAATGTTGTTGATGATGTTACTAATGTTGTTGATGATGTTACTACTGTTGTTGATGATGTTACTAATGTTGTTGATGATGTTACTACTGTTGTTAATGTTATTTCTGTTGTTGATGATGTTACTGTTGTTGATGATGTTACTACTGTTGTTGATGATGTTACTAATGTTGATGATGTTACTACTGTTGTTGATGTTATTACTGTTGTTGATGATGTTACTGTTGTTGATGATGTTACTGTTGTTGATGATGTTACTAATGTTGTTAATGATGTTACTACTGTTGTTGATGTTATTACTGTTGTTGATGATGTTACTAATGTTGATGATGTTACTAATGTTGATGATGTTACTACTGTTGTTGATGATGTTACTAATGTTGTTGATGATGTTACTGTTGTTGATGATGTTACTGTTGTTGATGTTACTACTGTTGTTGATGAGGATGTTACTACTGTTGTTGATGATGTTACTACTGTTGTTGATGATGTTACTACTGTTGTTGATGATGTTACTACTGTTTTTGATGATGTTACTAATGTTGTTGACGATGTTACTAATGTTGTTGATGATGTTACTACTGTTGTTGATGATGTTACTACTGTTGTTGATGTTATTACTGTTGATGATGTTGCTGTTGTTGATGATGTTACTACTGTTGTTGATGATGTTACTACTGTTGTTGATGATGTTACTTCTGTTGTTGATGATGTTACTACTGCTGTTGTTGATGATGTTATTACTGTTGTTGTTGAGGATGTTACTACTGTTGTTGATGATGTTACTACTGTTGATGATGTTACTACTGTTGTTGATGATGTTACTAATGTTTTTGATGATGTTACTAATGTTGTTGATGATGTTACTACTGTTGTTGATGATGTTACTACTGTTGTTGATGTTAATACTGTTGTTGATGATGTTGCTGTTGTTGATGATGTTACTGTTGTTGATGATGTTACTACTGTTGTTGATGATGTTACTACTGTTGTTGATGATGTTACTTCTGTTGTTGATGATGTCACTGTTGTTGATGATGTTACTGTTGTTGATGATGTTACTACTGTTGTTGATGTTACTGTTGTTGATGATGTTACTGTTGTTGATGTTACTACTGTTGTTGATGATGTTACTACTGTTGTTGATGTTATTACTGTTGTTGATGATGTTACTGTTGTTGATGATGTTACTGTTGTTGATGTTACTACTGTTGTTGATGTTATTACTGTTGTTGATGATGTTACTGTTGTTGATGATGTTACTACTGTTGCTGATGTTATTACTGTTGTTGATGATGTTACTAATGTTGTTGATGATGTTACTACTGTTGTTGATGTTATTACTGTTGTTTATGATGTTACTAATGTTGTTGATGATGTTACTACCGTTGTTGATGTTATTAATGTTGTTGATGTTACTACTGTTGTTGATGTTATTACTGTTGTTGATGATGTTACTGTTGTTGATGATGTTACTACTGTTGTTGATGATGTTACTGTTGTTGATGTTACTACTGTTGTTGATGATGTTACTACTGTTTTTGATGTTGCTTCTTTTACTGTTTCGGACTAGATGCTGTTGCTGTCATTGCTGTTGTTGTTTCCGTTGCTAGAGTTCTTATCTGTTCACACATTGTTGCTCTCCTGTTTGTACAATTTTCCACGTCGGCAGAGCACTGTGACACACATTCCTGTTACGCGATGTTACAGAGTGTGTTGCTATTACTGTCGAGTGTGTTACTATTGCTGTCGAGTGTGTTACTATTGCTGTCGAGTGTGTTACTATTAGCGTCGAGTGTGTTGCTATTGCTGTCGAGTGTGTTACTATTGCTGTCGAGTGTGTTACTATTAGCGTCGAGTGTGTTGCTATTAGCGTCGAGTGTGTTGCTATTGCTGTCGAGTGTGTTACTATTAGCGTCGAGTGTGTTGTTATTAGCGTCGAGTGTGTTGCTATTGCTGTCGAGTGTGTTGCTATTGCTGTCGAGTGTGTTACTATTACTGTCGAGTGTGTTGTTATTAGCGTCGAGTGTGTTGCTATTGCTGTCGAGTGTGTTGCTATTGCTGTCGAGTGTGTTGCTATTACTGTCGAGTGTGTTACTATTACTGTCGAGTGTGTTGCTATTGCTGTCGAGTGTGTTGCTATTGCTGTCGAGTGTGTTGCTATTACTGTCGAGTGTGTTACTATTACTGTCGAGTGTGTTGCTATTACTGTCGAGTGTGTTACTATTACTGTCGAGTGTGTTGCTATTACTGTCGAGTGTGTTACTATTACCACCACACCCCAACCATACACACGTGAAGTATATTCTTAGCGTATGTGTTTTATATACTACGTTAATGAAGGAGGTGTGTGAGTGTGAGTGTGTGTGTGTGTGTGTGCGTGTGTGTGTGTGTGATGGTAGAAGCTGCTTGACGTAATGGATGGCATCTCTTATTCAATATGTCTCAACCTATTGCTGTGGTGGTGTTCCCTTAGTACTCGCCTGGTGTGTGTGAGTACCCGCTTGGTGTGTGAACTGTGTGAGTACCCGTGAACTGACGCACCACTCTGTATTTTATATCAGTTCTCCCTATAAAATATTTCTGGAGCGTACGTTTTCTTTGACACTGATAATGACCGTTTCCCATTTTCTTTAACCTTAATATTATACCATGATAGTGTAATATATAATGTGTTTTCTTTATCGCTGTTTGTCATCGTATTTCTTAACTCTCCCCCCCCCTCCCTCCCCCCAGACCCCCCCTCCTCCCCCTCATTTGACAGTAATATGTGAAGACAGACAGACAGGCACACACACACACACACACACACACACTTACATTTGATATATTTTTATGCACTCAATTAGTTTTAATGATTAAGGTGAGATGAACCGAAGAATTTGTTGCTTAAATGAAGACCTTAGCCAGGTGGAGGTGTCTGGAGGCCAGGTGGAGGTGTCAGGAGGCCAGGTGGAGGTGTCTGGAGGCCAGGTGGAGGTGTCAGGAGGCCAGGTGGAGGTGTCTGGAGGCCAGGTGTACATAAGAACATAAGAACATAAGAAAGTGGGATACTGCAGGAGGCCGACTGGCCCATACAGGGCAGATCCCTTTCACACCCATCCCAGCACTTCCATGTGCCTATCCAACTTCGTCTTGAAGCTCCCTAGCGTCCCCGATCTTACTATAGCACTCGGTAGCCTATTCCACATATCCACAACTCTATTACCAAACCAGTGCTTGCCTATATCCTTTCTGAATCGGAATTTATCTAATTTAAAGCCATTTGTTCTAGTTATTTCGTTATTACTGAGCTTCAGAACATCTTCCATTTTACCCTTGTTAATCCCACTCACCCACTTGTACACCTCTATCATATCTCCCCTAACTCTACGCCTCTCTAATGAATGCAAGCCTAAGCTTTTCAGTCTTTCTTCATATGTAAGGTTTCTAATATTATGGATCATTTTTGTCATTCTTCTTTGTACTCTCTCCAAAGAATCTATGTCCATTCTATAATAAGGACACCAGAACTGAACTGCATAATCCATGTGTGGCCTCACTAATGCTAGGTAAAGTTTCAAGATAACGTCAGCAGTTCTGTTACTCACAGACCTAGATATGAACCCTAGAATCCAGATATGAACCCTAGAATCCGATGGATTCTGGAGGCCAGGTGGAGGTGTCAGGAGGCCAGGTAACCCAAAGAATTATGATTCCTTCTCACATATTTATTTCTCATTATGCTCACTAATGTATGTATGTATGTTGTGTTTGTAAACCGTTTAGAACACTCTGTCAATGGGTGAAAAGAAGGTTTGTCATCAAGGCTTTAGTGGTGTAATGGTAAGCATGCTCTTCTCGCAAGCTAGAGGACCCGGGTTCGATCCCGAGCAGGGTGAAACTATGGACAAGTTTCTTTACGCCATTTGCCTCTGTCTACCCAGCAGTAATTGGGAACCTGGATGTTAATAAATTTGCAGATCGTGTTCCGGGGTAATGGTTAGCCAGTGCTGTTGGCGAGTTGTCCGGTCTTCTCGGACTATTCCTTGGCACTGGGTCCTACAGCTCGTTAACTCAGGGTGTGGTTGTTGTGCTGGCGACAGCTTCTGCACCTTAAACAATTTCACGCTTAGGTGGCCCTTGGGCCGGCCAACCTCTTTACACGAAGGGCAACCATTATTGTTTATTGTTAGTGAGGGGGGGGGGAGTCATGTCAATATTAATAAGGTTTTAAAACAAAGAGATATTCACGAGAGCCAGGTGTGTGTGTTGTGGTCTTTGGCTAATGAGGGTAGTGTACAGGTGGATTTTGGGTGTACGTTGGTCGCGCCTTTGTCACCTGGGTGATTAATGAAGGTAAGAACGGCCACCAACACAGTCAAGGTCCATACCTGCTCATAAGATGTGTAGGTCATCATACACCACACCATATTGTACATGACACTACATACACCACACTATATTATACACCACATGACCACACAAAGACACTATATACCACGCAGGAAGCACCATACGCCACACACACACACACACACCATCACGACGCGGGAGTAGAAATCAATAATTCTGTTCCGTTTTAAGTGAAGGATTAGCGCGTCGATATTTCTCCGTTCGTAGGTGAGTGGGGTGTGGGTGTGGGGTGAGTGGGTGTTGGGTGTGTGGGGTGTGGGGGTGAGTGGGTGTGGGGTGTGTGGGTGTACTGTGTGTGTGTGTGTTAGTAATGGTCGTACAGCAGTGAAGGTTAAGGGCTGTGGGGTAGGTAGTAGAGGCCACATACCATCAATTTATCAGAGGTGTTTCCGATCATGCAATAAAATGTCTATAAGGATTACTGCAGGTGGGTAGGGTAGGGTAGGGTAGGGGAGGGGCTCTTGAGATTAATGAACGCCTTTACCTTGATGATACGATTAATTAAAAGAATAGGTGGAAGGAGCTCTACCTTTCACTGCCCATTCACAGTTTGAGCGTGAAAAATTAGGCCACTTGGCGCTGTTGCCGCCACGTGGGTCTTAACCTCACCTCTACTTCCCCCCCGTCTCTTATTGTGTACGCTTCTGTCTGTCTGTCTGTCTGTCTGTGAATCTATATCTATCTATCGGTCTATCTTTCCATTTGTTTACCTTTAGATAGATAGACAGTAATGGTTAGGTTAGGTTAGGTTAGGGGCAGTGTGTCCAGGTTGCCGTTTTAGTGTAAATATCGGGTCATTTTTCCCTCTGCATTAGTGTTAACATTTCACAAAACAGATGTAGCAGTTAAAATAAAATTGGTTAATTCATTTTTCTTGATATTATAAATGGCGGGGATAAAATACAATGAAAATATGTGGGGAAAAAAAAGATAGAAATTTAAACTTGAAATATTTCTGTCATAAGTGAAATTGATTGAAAAAAATTATCACAGGAAATCGTTGTTGTTAGTATGATAGCTAGTTTATGGTGCCAATTCAATACTAGCCACGGAGAGTAAGGGGGGTTATTGGCACTGGCATTGGCACTCTTAACTACCCCCTTCTCATGACTAGTACCCAGCAATCTTGGTCTTTCTGATTCTATTCACTTCCTTCCAACTCAGGGTGAAGTCTCGGTGTTGTTTGGACGCCATGCTGGAACGCGGCTTTAAGTCTCATACTGATTTGTTGTGTGTGGGTGTAGGTGTGTGGGTGTAGGTGTGGCTGTAGGTGGTGGTGTGTGGGTGTATGTGTGCGGGGGGTGTGGGTGGGTGTGGGTTGTAGGTGGTGTGTGGGTGTAGGTGGTGGTGTGTGGGTGTATGTGTGCGGGGGTGTAGGTGTGTGGGTGTCTGTGGCTGTAGGTGGTGGTGTGTGGGTGTCTGTGTGGCTGTAGGTGGTGGTGTGTGGGTGTATGTGTGCGGGGAGGTGTGGGTGGGTGTGGGTTGTAGGTGGTGTGTGGGTGTAGGTGGTGGTGTGTGGGTGTATGTGTGCGGGGGTGTAGGTGTGTGGGTGTAGGTGTGGCTGTAGGTGGTGGTGTGTGGGTGTATGTGTGCGGGGGGTGTGGGTGGGTGTGGGTTGTAGGTGGTGTGTGGGTGTAGGTGGTGGTGTGTGGGTGTATGTGTGCGGGGGTGTAGGTGTGTGGGTGTCTGTGGCTGTAGGTGGTGGTGTGTGGGTGTCTGTGTGGCTGTAGGTGGTGGTGTGTGGGTGTATGTGTGCGGGGAGGTGTGGGTGGGTGTGGGTTGTAGGTGGTGTGTGGGTGTAGGTGGTGGTGTGTGGGTGTATGTGTGCGGGGGTGTAGGTGTGTGGGTGTCTGTGGCTGTAGGTGGTGGTGTGTGGGTGTATGTGTGCGGGGAGGTGTGGGTGGGTGTGGGTTGTAGGTGGTGTGTGGGTTGTAGGCGGTAGGCGAGATACACCTGGGTTAGGTTAGGTTACTTGACCGTGACACAGATATATGTTGCACAGTGCGTCATGCAACAGACAAGCGTGACCAGGCCGTCATGGCGGAGGTACGCATGACGGAGAGATGATAATTACACAGTTTAATAATTCACATGTTATTTCGCCCTGTTGTTTGAGGCGTCTCGGAGGTGGTGTTAGAGGAGGTGGTGTTAGAGGAGGTGGTGTTAGTGGAGGTGGTGTTAGAGGAGGTGGTGTTGATGGTGTTAGTGGAGGTGGTGTTAGTGGAGGTGGTGTTAGAGGAGGTGGTGTTAGAGGAGGTGGTGTTAGTGGAGGTGGTGTTAGAGGAGGTGGTGTTAGAGGAGGTGGTGTTAGTGGAGGTGGTGTTAGTGGAGGTGGTGTTAGAGGAGGTGGTGTTAGTGGAGGTGGTGTTAGAGGAGGTAGTGTTAGAGGAGGTGGTGTTAGTGGAGGTGGCGTTAGAGGAGGTGGTGTTAGAGGAGGTGGTGTTAGTGGAGGTGGTGTTAGTGGAGGTGGTGTTAGAGGAGGTGGTGTTAGAGGAGGAGGTGGTGTTAGTGGAGGTGGTGTTAGTGGAGGTGGTGTTAGAGGAGGTGGTGTTAGTGGAGGTGGTGTTAGTGGAGGTGGTGTTAGTGGAGGTGGTGTTAGTGGAGGTGGTGTTAGAGGTGGTGGTGTTAGAGGAGGTGGTGTTAGAGGAGGTGGTGTTAGTGGAGGTGGTGTTAGTGGAGGTGGTGTTAGTGGAGGTGGTGTTAGTGGAGGTGGTGTTAGAGGAGGTGGTGTTAGTGGAGGTGGTGTTAGAGGAGGTGGTGTTAGAGGAGGTGGTGTTAGTGGAGGTGGTGTTAGAGGTGGTGGTGTTAGAGGAGGTGGTGTTAGTGGAGGTGGTGTTAGAGGTGGTGGTGTTAGTGGAGGTGATGTTAGTGGAGGTGGTGTTAGAGGAGGTGGTGTTAGTGAAGGTGGTGTTAGAGGAGGTGGTGTTAGTGGAGGTGGTGTTAGAGGAGGTGGTGTTAGTGGAGGTGGTGTTAGAGGAGGTGGTGTTAGAGGAGGTGGTGTTGATGGAGGTGCTAGAGGAGGAGGAGGAGGAGGTGCTAGAGGGGGTGCAGGAGGAGGAGGAGGTGCTAGAGGAGGAGGAGGAGGAGGAGGTGCAGGAGGAGGAGGAGGTGCAGGAGGAGGAGGAAGGCCGTGTCTTACCGCTATATTGATTATTATTATTGTTGTTGTTATTGATGGAGCATTTGGCTGGTGATGAGGTGAAGGTGGCTGGCTCTCCCTCCCTCCCTCCCTCCCTGCTCCCTCTCTCACTCTCTCCCTTCTCCCTCCCTCCCTCCCTCCCTCCCTCCCTCCATTCATCCATCCCTCCCTCCCTCCATTCATCCCTCCCTCCCTCCCTCCCTCCCTCCCTCTCCTCCCTCCCTCCCTCCTCCTTCCTCCCTCCCTCCCTCCCTCCCTCCCTCCCTCCATCCATCCATCCATCCCTCCATCCCTCCATCCATCCCTCCACCCATCCCTCCCTCCCTCCCTCCCTCCCTCCCTCCCTCCATCCCTCCCTCCCTCCCTCCCTCCCTCCCTCCATCCCTCCCTCCATCCCTCCATCCCTCCCTCCCTCCCTCCCTCCATTCATCCCTCCCTCCATCCCTCCATCCCTCCATCCCTCCCTCCCTCCCTCCCTCCCTCCCTCCCTCCCTCCCTCCCTCCATCCATCCATCCATCCCTCCATCCCTCCATCCATCCATCCGTCTCTCTGGCACTGTATTCTTACAACATTAACCTAAATATATAAATTATTGACACGCTAAATAGTGAAGAATGCGAAAATATGGTTAATGTTTGTTTTTGAAAATTGGGTAACCTAACCTAACCTAACTCACCTTAACATGACCTGACCTGACACACACAGACAGTCGTATACATGCAAAAACAAATGTACACATAAACATACACACGACACAATTACACAAACATACAGCAATACACGTACACACTCACTTCATGGTAGCAGAGCCTAGAACAGTGGTCTTCATGGTTCTAATGCTGGCTGGGACCACGAGGGGCGGCAGAACACCTTGATAGCACAACCATGGACTAAAGACCCCCTACCAACCATGGACGAAAGACCCCCTACCAACCATGGACTAAAGACCCCCTACCAACCATGGACTAAAGACCCCCTACCAACCATGGACTAAAGACCCCCTACCAACCATGGACGAAAGACCTCCTACCAACCATGGACGAAAGACCCCCTACCAACCATGGACTAAAGACCCCCTACCAACCATGGACTAAAGACCCCCTACCAACCATGGACGAAAGACCCCCTACCAACCATGGACTAAAGACCCCCTACCAACCATGGACTAAAGACCCCCTACCAACCATGGACGAAAGACCCCCTACCAACCATGGACGAAAGACCTCCTACCAACCATGGACTACAGACCCCCTACCAACCATGGACGAAAGACCCCCTACCAACCATGGACTACAGACCCCCTACCAACCATGGACGAAAGACCCCCTACCAACCATGGACGAAAGACCCCCTACCAACCATGGACGAAAGACCCCCTACCAACCATGGACTAAAGACCCCCTACCAACCATGGACGAAAGACCCCCTACCATCCATGGACGAAAGACCCCCTACCAACCATGGACGAAAGACCCCCTACCAACCATGGACGAAAGACCCCCTACCAACCATGGACGAAAGACCCCCTACCAACCATGGACTAAAGACCCCCTACCAACCATGGACGAAAGACCCCCTACCAACCATGGACGAAAGACCTCCTACCAACCATGGACGAAAGACCCCCTACCAACCATGGACGAAAGACCCCCTACCAACCATGGACGAAAGACCCCCTACCAACCATGGACTAAAGACCCCCTACCAACCATGGACGAAAGACCCGGAAGAGTCTAGGTGTGGTGATCGTTCAAGTAGGTTAGGTCGGGTCAGGTTACGTAGGGTCAGGTCAGGTCAGGTCATTAAGCCTCAAGGTGAATAAATACAACATCATCCATCTTGATTAAAATTATATTTCCTGTCCTAAACTCGTGAAAAAATCTAAGGTCATCCCTCGCCATGTTTGATGTTATTTTACAGGATAGGTTAGGTCAGGTCAGGTTAGGTTAGTTTAGGTAAGGTCAGGTCAGGCAGGGTTAGTTTAGGTCAGGTCAGGTTAATCAGTGTTTGTTAATTGTTAGTTTTAATATATTTTTGATATTTTATCTTTTTTTCATAATATTTCGGTTTATTAATAATATAGTTATTATCATCTTCAAGTTGTTTGTATATAAATGGCGATATTATAACTTAACCTAACCCGACCTACCTAACCCGACCCACCTAACCCGACCTACCTAACCCAACCTACCTAACCCGACCCACCTAACCCGACCTACCTAACCCAACCTACCTAACCCGACCCACCTAACCCGACCTACCTAACCCGACCTACCTAACCCGACCTACCTAACCCGACCCACCTAACCCGACCTACCTAACCCGACCTACCTAACCCGACCCACCTAACCCGACCCACCTAACCCGACCTCCCTAACCCGACCTCCCTAACCCGACCTACCTAACCCGACCCACCTAACCCGACCTACCTAACCCGACCCACCTAACCCGACCTACCTAACCCGACCTACCTAACCCGACCCACCTAACCCGACCTACCTAACCCGACCCACCTAACCCGACCTACCTAACCCGACCTACCTAACCCGACCTACCTAACCCGACCCTCCTAACCCGACCTACCTAACCCGACCCACCTAACCTAACCCACCACATTACAATATTGGCAAGGTAGTTAACAACGAGGTGGGTTCAGGTTTGTTTTCCTCGTTTGAAAATTGAAATTCAACTTTAAAAGAGGAAAATCGTTGGGCCAAAAAGGTGTAAATATGCAGATTACAACTCCTGGGTGTTGTCGAGGTGAGACGGAGAGCCAGTGTAGTGTACAGGAACAGTGAGGTGTAGAAGGAAGTGTATTTAACATAGATCAGGTGTTTAAAGAAGCAATTTAGCCTCTACAGATGTTTGTTAACTTTAGTGGTAAACAACTAATCTGACCTGACCTGACCTAACCTAACCTAACTCACTAGTGGAGCAGAGTGATCCCTCCTTTCCCTACCTCCTTCCTCCTCCTTCTCCTTCTTCTCCTTCTCCTCCTTCTCCTCTTCCTTTTTCTACGTCTTTCCCATTCGCTGTTCTCTTCGTCTTCTTTTCCTCCTCCTCCTACCTTCCTCTTCTCTCGTCGCCCTCCTATTTCTTCTTCTTTCTTCCGCCTTCTTCACCTTCTTCTCCTCCCTTTCCCTTCTCCCTCTTCCTAGCCTCCATCTTTAGTCTTCCTCTTCTCCTCCTCCTCCTCACCCCCTCCCTTCTCCCTCCTCCTCTCTCTTCTTCCCCACCCTTCACCCTTTTCTCCCCTCTCCACCCTCATCCTTCTTTCTTCCTCCCCTCTCTCCCCCTCTCCCCCCCCCCAGCAGTGGTCATGAAACAGTAATAATTCATGTAGTGAGATGGGGGGTCATGCGACCATGACTACTGATGAGCTGCTCCCAATGATTTATTCCTGCTCCCCACCCCTCCCCGCCCCTCCCTGGTATGGACTCTTCCTCCCCTCTTACCCCCACTTCAACCCCTTAGATTCCCCCTACCCCTCACCTGCCTCCGCTGTCCCTTTCATGAGGGTGGGGGGAGGGGAGCTTAGATAATGTGACGGGAAGTTTTATGTGACGGTGAGGGGGGAGGGGCGGTCTCTCTTCCGTGTGATGTGGGAGGGACGGTTTCTCTTGCGTGTGATGTGACGGGGGGGGGGGGGCGGTCTCTCTTGCGTGTGATGGGGGGGGGGATTCTTTTGCGTGTGATGTGGGGGGGGGGGGTGGTCTTTCCTGCGTGTGATGGTACAGGTGATGGTACAGGTGACAGGGGAGGCAGGCATAACGATCAATCCGTCCTGCATGACATGACTGCCTTACAGCGTGGACAGCATGACAGCCTCTTACGACCCACTCATGCGTTCATAATCCATCCTCCCCACTCCTCCCCACGCTCCCCACTCATCCCCACGCTCCCCACATCCCTCCCCACTTTACACTCAGTCCCCCCACCTCATTCTCAGCTCTTCACGTCAAATATGACACATCTAACTAAACTGTTGGCTCTCAGTCCTGATTTTTTTGAGACACACAGGTGAGAAAGATTAACTCCAGGTGTATAAGTTAAAGTTTATATGAAACCATTCCTCTTAACCGCTAAATCCTCTCAAGACAGCTAAAACAACCCTCGAGGCAGCTAAAACAACCCTCTAAACAGCTAAAACAACCCTCGAGGCAGCTAAAACATCCCTCGAGACAGCTAAAACATCCATCGAGACAGCTAAAACATCCCTCGAGACAGCTAAGTTCTATTTCTAGACAGCAGAATACACCTGTCCAAACAGCTAAAACCTCTGGAAACAGCTATAATATTCGCTAAAAGCTTAAATCGCCCTTTGAGACAGCTGTAAAGGTGCGTCAAAAAGCTAAAAAAAAGACAAATTCTCCAAAGAGCTAGATTGTCCCTCCCCCAAAGAGCTAAAACCCCAGAGACTTAACCCCCCCCCGCACCCCAGAGAGCTAAACCCCATCCCGCACACCCAGAGACCTAAAAAACCCCTCCCCAACCCCAGGAAGAAGCTAGGGAGGGGGGGGGGGCAGAGCAGGGGGATGGCAGGAAGAAACAGTTGGAGGAGATGGCAGGGGGATGGCAAGGGGAGGCAGGGGGAGGCAGGGGGGGGCTGGGGGATGGCAGGGGAAGGCAGGGGGGGGGGGTGGTCCAGACTATACACGATACCCATCAAAATTTCAGTAGTTCGTGTCATCCTTTTGTTCCAAACACGTCAATATGTGATGCTGGTTAGGTGTATTAATGAGTCCCCTTGGTGACCTCTGATGGTGATGCTGTGGTGGTGATGGTGATGCTGTGGTGGTAATGGTGTGGTGGTGATGGTGATGGTGTGGTGGTAATGGTGATGGTGTGGTGGTGATGCTTTGGTGGTGATGCTGTGGTGGTGATGGTGATGCTGTGGTTGTGGTGGTGATGCTGTGGTGGTGATAGTGATGATGGTGTGATGGTGATGGTAATGCTGTGGTGGTGATGGTGCGGTGGTGGTGAGTGATGCTGTGGTGGTGATGTTAATGCTGTGGTGGTGATGGTGTGATGGTGATGCTGTGGTGGTGATGGTGCGGTGGTGATGGTAATGCTGTGGTGGTGATGGTGCGGTGGTGATGGTAATGCTGTGGTGGTGATGGTGCGGTGGTGATGGTGATGCTGTGGTGGTGATGGTGGTGGTGTGGTTGTGGTGGTGTGGTGGTGATGGTGATGCTGTGGTGGTGATGGTGATACTGTGGTGGTGATAGTGATGCTGTGGTGGTGATGTTAATGCTGTGGTGGTGATGGTGTGATGGTGATGCTGTGGTGGTGATAGTGATGCTGTGGTGGTGATTGTGCGGTGGTGATGGTGATGCTGTGGTGGTGATGGTGGTGGTGTGGTGGTGATGGTGATGCTGTGGTGGTGATAGTGATGCTGTGGTGGTGATTGTGCGGTGGTGATGGTAATGCTGTGGTGGTGATGGTGCGGTGGTGATAGTGATATCTGTGGTGATGATGGTATGATGGTGATGCTGTGGTGATGATGGTGATGGTGTGGTGGTGATGGTGTGGTGGTGATGCTGAGGAGTATTATCGTGAACACAGAACAATATGTGTGTGTGTGTGTGTGTGTGTGTGTGTGTGTGTGTGTGTGTGAGAGAGAGAGCTGTAATTCAATGATGATCGGCTTCCATTGTGATATTAACAGACGTCTTACCTGTACGTGATGGCTCGCTCAGGTGTACACACATCCATCATCCTGCCTCCTCCCTCCCCTCCCTCCCCCCTCCCCCCTTCCCCCTCCCTCCCTCTTCCTTCTCCTAACTTCCTCCTCCCAACTGCCTCTTCTTCCTCTCTCCTCTTCCTCCTCGCTAGAAATACATCCATCAGCCAGGTCGAGAGAGGCGGTCACTTGAAGATTAACCCCCAGCTTATTTTACTTGAAGATTAACCCCCAGCTTATTTTACTTTAAGATTAACCCCCAGCTTATTTTACTTGAAGATTAACCCCCAGCTTATTTTACTTTAAGATTAACCCCCAGCTTATTTTACTTTAAGATTAACCCCCAGCTTATTTTACTGGGAGATTAACGACAATAATGTTAACCTAATATCCCACCAGGTAACGTTAGGGTTATTTATCCACAGGTGAGATAATCTGGGGGGTTAATCTTCAGGTGACCCAAAGTGAGTGCAAATTAGACGCTATGGTTCTTAATGGTGATTGGTGTTGTTAAATAAATGCCATTAATGATATGTGGGGAAAAAAAAGGGAGAATCTACCTGACTTTTAACTATCTTGGGTTACTAATGAAGTCATTACTGTGCTGAATTCTGATTGGTCCATCTCATACCCTCACTATTTTCAGATCCGGAACTAAACCTGTGTGAGCGGATTGTTGTTGTTATTGTTTAGTGTTGTTGTTGTTGTTGACGTAAGCTTAAACAAATAACTAGAAGGTGGTAACAAATACAGTACCTGATAGTAGTCAGTCACACCCCTGCCTCCTACCCAGCCCTGAGTGACCACCCATGTTTACATCAGGTCACCGTGCCTCTACCAGCTGTGAGACTCAGGGAAGGGAGCCTTAGCTACTGAAGGAGTCTCTCTCTCTCTCTCTCTCTCTCTCTCTCTCTCTCTCTCTCTCTCTCTCTCTCTCTCTCTCTCTCTCTCTCTCTCTCCCCCCACCCCTTCACCACCCCCTCCCCACTCCTCACCCCCTCTACTGTGGCTATTCCGTGACCGAGAGCTAATTGCCCCTAACCTCAGCTCCAGTTAATACTGTATGTGCCCTGGGCTACGGGGTTCATCTACCGGGTTATATTTTGCATAAGCCCATTACTGGAACCCTGACCCCGTGCTGGTGTGTGTCACGACCTGTACTGGCACCATCCTCCCTGTCATGGTATCACGACCTGTACTGTCACCATCCTCCCTGTCATGGTGTCACGACCTGTACTAACACCATCCTCCCTGTCATGGTGTCACGACTTGTACTGGCACCATCCTCCCTGTCATGGTGTCACGACCTGTACTGGCACCATCCTCCCTGTCATGGTATCACGACCTGTACTGGCACCATCCTCCCTGTCATGGTATCACGACCTGTACTAGCACCATCCTCCCTGTCATGGTATCACGACCTGTACTGGCACCATCCTCCCTGTCATGGTATCACGACCTGTACTGGCACCATCCTCCCTGTCATGGTGTCACGACCTGTACTAACACCATCCTCCCTGTCATGGTGTCACGACCTGTACTAACACCATCCTCCCTGTCATGGTGTCACGACCTGTACTAACACCATCCTCCCTGTCATGGTGTCACGACCTGTACTAACACCATCCTCCCTGTCATGGTGTTATCTCTTGGCATTAGTTACCTTGCCATTGTCACACCACCTACGTCACGTCACTGTGTAAGTCTTGTCAAGCTCTAATCAATTATATCAGGGCATTATAGTGTCAAGATTCATTCATGCCAAGAGAATTATAAACGCCCTCACAGAACCAGTCAGTCAGTCAGTCAGTCAGTTAATAAGTGGTTAATGAAGATCCAGTTAAGTATCCATTATCAAATAAGAACACTCGTGGAGAGAGAGAGAGAGAGAGAGAGAGAGAGAGAGAGAGAGAGAGAGAGAGAGAGAGTACTATATTACGGTCCACTATACCTATATTACGGCTGAATATAGAAGTCTACAAGCTGGGATCTCTGTAACAAGCTGGGGTCTCTGTAACAAGCTGGGAGAGGATATGTGGTATTTGTCTTCCTCATTAAATATTGATCTAAAGGAAGGAATATTATCGACAGGTGACCGGTTACCTCTCTCACTGTTGTAGAATTCCCATCACGCGGTTGTAGAAAATGTATGAGTATACTGTATATCTTAACATAGGAGTTGTAGGTTGTTGTAGGTTGTTGTGTCTCAGAGGAAGTGTTTGTGTATGGGGAGTTGTTAATAATTTGTTTTGGTACAATTTATTACACTGTGGCAGAACACGAGACCCACTACCATCCCTTACTACCACCACACACTGCCGACCCACTACCACCACACACTGCCGACCCACTACCACCCCCCACTACCACCACACACTGCCGAACCCACTACCACCACACACTGCCGACCCACTACCACCACACACTGCCGACCCACTACCACCCCCCACTACCACCACACACTGCCGACCCACTACCACCCCCCACTACCACCACCACATACTGCCGACCCACTACCACCCCCCACTACCACCACCACCACACACTGCCGACCCACTACCACCCCCACTACCACCACACACTGCCGACCCACTACCACCCCCCACTACCACCACACACTGCTGACCCACTACCACCCTACTCCCACCACCCTCTACCACCACTCAGACTAACATTCACAGCTTCCTCCACCCCTTCTCTTCAGTACCTACCTTCCGTCCTTGACCCCCTCCTTCACTACCCCTCTCCCACGACCCTTCTCCCCTCCCCTACGACCCCTCTCCCCTCCCCTACGACCCCTATCCCCTCCCCTACGACCCCTATCCCCTCCCCTACGAGCCCTCTCCCCTCCCCTACGACCCCTCTCCCCTCCCCTACGACCCCTCTCCCCTCCCCTACGACCCCTCTCCCCTCCCCTACGACCCCTCTCCCCTCCCCTACGACCCCTATCCCCTCCCCTACCACCCCTCTCCCTCTCCCCTACGACCCCTCTCCCCTCCCCCACGACCCCTCTCCCCTCCCCTACGAGCCCTCTCCCCTCCCCTACGACCCCTCTCCCCTCCCCTACGACCCCTCTCCCCTCCCCTACGACCCCTCTCCCCTCCCCTACGACCCCTCTCCCCTCCCCTACGACCCCTCTCCCCTCCCCTACGACCCCTCTCCCCTCCCCTACGACCCCTCTCCCCTCCCCTACGACCCCTCTCCCTCTCCCACGACCCCTCTCCCCTCCCCCACGACCCCTCTCCCCTCCCCTACGAGCCCTCTCCCCTCCCCTACGACCCCTCTCCCCTCCCCTACGAGCCCTCTCCCCTCCCCTACGACCCCTCTCCCTCTCCCCACGACCCCTCTCCCCTCCCCTACGACCCCTCTCCCGTCCCCTACGACCCCTATCCCCTCCCCTACGACCCCTCTCCCTCTCCCACGACCCCTCTCCCCTCCCCAACGACCCCTCTCCCTCCCTACGACCCCTCTCCCCTCTCCCCTCCCCACGACCCCTCTCCCCTCCCCAACGACCCCTCTCCCTCCCCACGACCCCTCTCCCCTCCCCTACGACCCCTCTCCTCCCCTCCCCTCCCCTACGACCCCTCCCCGACGACCCCCTCCCCTACGACCCCTCTCCCCTCCCCTACGAGCCCTCTCCCCTCCCCTACGACCCCTCTCCCTCTCCCACGACCCCTCTCCCCTCTCCCACGACCCCTCTCCCCTCCCCTACGACCCCTCCCCTACGACCCCTCTCCCTCTCCCACGACCCCTCTCCCCTCTCCCACGACCCCTCTCCCCTCTCCCACGACCCCTCCCTGATGCCAAGACCTTATCCTCGTTGCCGGTAACTCACTGCCGACATACATTCCCTTAAGCAGAACATGAACATTCAAACTTGGATGCAAACTCCGACAAGTATTGTTATGGTGCAGTGATCGCCGTGCACCATAATCTGTGGTATGGTGCCTAGGTGATGGTGTCTTGATGAGGGGTACCTAATACTCCCCCCCCCCTCCTCCTTCAATATCTATGTCCCCTTACCTTACATAATGGCCCCCTCTATCACATCTGTACCTCCCTCCCCCAACACCTGTACCTCCCTCCCCCAACACCTGTACCTCCCTTCCCCAACACCTGTACCTCCCTCCCCCAACACCTGTACCTCCCTCCCCCAACACCTGTACCTCCCTTCCCCAACACCTGTACCTCCCTCCCCAACACCTGTACCTCCCTTCCCCAACACCTGTACCTCCCTCCCCCAACACCTGTACCTCCCTCCCCCAACACCTGTACCTCCCTCCCCAACACCTGTACCTCCCTCCCCCACACCTGTACCCCCCCCACACCTGTACCCCCTCCCCCACACCTGTACTCCCACACCTGTACCCTCTCCCCTACACCTACGCCCCAAAAAATTAATATTAACCTGATACTCTTCAATCATAGACGAGATCTGTTATTGTATAAATTTAACTTGATTTAATTGCTACATCGGATTAGTTAGTGTTAAAGTCTGAACGTTAATTGTGTGTTATGTGTAATTTTATCATGTGTGTGTTGGTAATTTATCGTTAATATGGACGAGTGTGGTGTCATTATTAGGATTTTTACCTGTATGTGATTTCCAGGTGCGGGGATTTGACACCTATTGCATGGCACAGTTTGTTATTTTATGGTAAGAACCTAACCTAACCTAACCTAACCTAACCTAACCTATGATGTGTGCCAGTGTAGTGTGGCACTGGTCCGGGAAACACTGCTGTATACTGCTCTACACTGTTCTATGCTGCTCTACACTGCTCTATACTGCTCTACACTGTTCTATACTGCTCTACACTGTTCTATACTGCTCTACACTGTTCTATACTGCTCTACACTGCTCTATACTGCTCTACACTGCTCTATACTGCTCTACACTGCTCTATACTGCTCTACACTGTTCTATACTGCTCTACACTGTTCTATACTGCTCTACACTGTTCTATACTACTCTACACTGTTCTATACTGCTCTACACTGTTCTATACTGCTCTACACTGCTCTATACTGCTCTACACTGTTCTATACTGCTCTACACTGTTCTATACTGCTCTACACTGCTCTATACTGCTCTACACTGTTATCTATCGACCTACAGAGAGCAGCATTCACTCGTACAATCACTAAGATGTTTGGACAGTGAGAAGGTGGTGACGTAGGTAATACTGACAGTGTACCTTGTGCTGTATGTCTCAACCTTGGCACTCTACTGGCACTAATGAAAGAGTAAACTGTTGTTGTTGTTGTGTTTACCTATGTCATTGTTACCTTGATGACGTAGACAGGAAGAGATTAAGCTCTCTCTCTCTCTCTCTCTCTCTCTCTCTCTCTCTCTCTACAAGGAAAATTAAAGGTTGTGGAATTATTTAGTGAATATATTTACCTTGACGCCTCTTTAATATTTCTTGGACAAACTGTGAAGGATTTCTCTTGATATGTCGAGTGTTTGTCGAGTGTTTGTTGAGTGTATGTGATAGAGACACTTTATCAAGGCCTCAAGTGTGTTTCATATATCTATTAATACAGTACAGGTTATATGACTTGGTTAGGTTAGGTTAGGTTAGGTTAGGTTAGGTTAGGTGATATTTTGTTTGTTATGACCCTTTTTCCCTCCTTCTCCCCATTTCCCCTTTCCCTCCTCCCCCCTTTCCCTCCTCCCCCCTTTCCCCCTTCCCCCTACATCAACAACAACATATAATAATAATAATAATAATAATAATAATAATAATAATAATAATAATAATAATACCACCACCACCACCACCACCACCACTACTACCACCACCACCACCACCATTGACATACTTACGAAGCTACGCCAAGCAAACTTTCGCCAACCAACCTTCTGCCTGTATTGGCGCTGGACACACACACACACACCTCCTTCCTTAGTGATGATGATGATGACTGGCGTGTCTTCTTGAACATGTGTTGAACGTACAATGAATATGTGATGATGAACGTATAGTGAACATGTGATGATGAACGTACAGTGAACATGTGATGATGAACGTACAGTGAACATGTGATGATGAACGTATAGTGAACATGTGATGATGAACGTACAGTGAACATGTGATGATGAACGTACAGTGAACATGTGATGATGAACGTACAGTGAACATGTGATGATGAACGTACAGTGAACATGTGATGATGAACGTACAGTGAACATGTGATGATGAACGTGCAGTGAACATGTGATGATGAACGTACAGTGCACATGTGATGATGAACGTACAGTGAACATGTGATGATGAACGTACAGTGAACATGTGATGATGAACGTACAGTGAATATGTTTTTCTTCGTATCTCTCTCTCTCTCTCTCTCTCTCTCTCTCTCTCTCTCTCTCTCTCTCTCTCTCTCATTTCTTCTTCCTACTTTCAACTCACTTTTCACTCATCTTTCTTTCCCTCTCCCCCCTCCTCTCTCCCCCTCCCCCCTCTCTCCCCTCCTCTCCCCTCCTCTCCCCTCTCACCCCCCTCTCACCCCCCTCAGGGTTGTAGTCGTAACAGCTTGTCTGCAACACTATAATTAAATGCCATGAACAGCGAAAAATGATAAAGACGCCAGGAGATTATTGCGTCACCACCTGCCTCCCTCCCCTGCCAGATGGTGCATCCCTCCCCTGCCAGCTGGTGCCTCCCTCCCCTGCCAGCTGGTGCCTCCCTCCCCTGCCAGATGGTGCCTCCCTCCCCTGCCAGATGGTGCCTCCCTCCCCTGCCAGCTGGTGCCTCCCTCCCCTGCCAAATGGTGCTTCCCTCCCCTGCCAGCTGGGGCCTCGTGACTGACTGCTCGTGTCCACTGTGTGTTTTATACTTCATTCCTATAGAGCAGGTGTGTGTGTGTGTGTGTGTAACGTTGTGATTAAGACAGGTGTAACGTTGTGATTAAGACAGGTGTAACGTTGTGATTAAGACAGGTGTAACGTTGTGATTAAGGCAGGTGTAACGCTGTGGTTAAGGCAGGTGTAACGCTGTGATTAAGGCAGGTGTAACGCTGTGGTTAAGGCAGGTGTAACGCTGTGATTAAGGCAGGTGTAACGTTGTGATTAAAGCAGGTGTAACGTTGTGATTAAGACAGGTGTAACGTTGTGATTAAGGCAGGTGTAACGCTTTGATTAAGGCAGGTGTAACGTTGTGATTAAGACAGGTGTAACGTTGTGCTTAAGACAGGTGTAACATTGTGATTAAGGCAGGTGTAAATAATTAAGGTTTTGCATACTAATAGTTAGGTTTAGATGACCTGGTGATGCTGATAGTTATAATGTTAGTTTATTCTACTCGTCATGGGTAATGTGGGTGCATGTATGGGTGGGTGGGTGGGTGGGTGTGAGGGTGGGTTAGGTTAGGTATTCAGATAATTGGTTTGTGAGGAGCTGTACACGTAATAACAGGTATCAGTGTATATTTTAATGTTTCCTTGAGGGGCCAGATTGGTAATGACTTGTGGCCTCAGCAAGTCATGTCACCCCCACCCTCCCCAACTTTGTCTTGTTCCCGGCGGGCGAGTGGTGGTGGGGGGTGGGTGTGGTGGGCGGGGATGATTACAGTACTACCCCCCTCCTCCCACCCACCCCTCACCACCCACCACCCCCACCCTCCTCACAACCCCCACCCTCCTCACCACCCCTACCCTCCTCACCACCCCTACCCTCCTCACCCCCACCCTCCTCCCACCCACCCCTCACCACCCCACCACCCCCACCCTCCTCACCACCCCCACCCTCCTCACCACCCCCACCCTCCTCACCACCCCTACCCTCCTCACCCCCACCCTCCCACCCACCCCTCACCACCCCACCACCCCCACCCTCCTCACCACCCTCACCCTCCTCACCACCCCCACCCTCCTCACCCTCCTCACCACCCCCACCCTCCTCACCCTCCTCACCACCCCCACCCTCCTCACCACCCCCACCCTCCTCACCCTCCTCACCACCCTCACCCTCCTCACCACCTCCACCCTCCTCACCACCCCCACCCTCCTCACCACCCCCACCCTCCTCACCACCCCCACCCTCCTCACCACCCCCACCCTCCTCACCACCCCCACCCTCCTCACCCTCCTCACCACCCACACCCTCCTCACCACCCCCACCCTCCTCACCACCCCCACCCTCCTCACCACCCTCACCCTCCTCACCACCTCCACCCTCCTCACCACCCCCACCCTCCTCACCACCCCCACCCTCCTCACCACCTCCACCCTCCTCACCCTCCTCACCCTCCTCACCACCCACACCCTCCTCACCACCCCCACCCTCCTCACCACCCCCACCCTCCTCACCACCCCCACCCTCCTCACCCTCCTCACCACCCACACCCTCCTCACCCCCACCCTCCTCACCCACCCCCACCCTCCTCACCACCCCCCACCCTCCTCACCCTCCTCACCACCCTCACCCTCCTCACCACCTCCACCCTCCTCACCACCCTCACCCTCCTCACCACCTCCACCCTCCTCACCACCCCCACCCTCCTCACCACCCACACCCTCCTCACCACCCCCACCCTCCTCACCACCCCCACCCTCCTCACCACCCCCACCCTCCTCACCACCCCCACCCTCCTCACCCTCCTCACCACCCCCACCCTCCTCACCACCCCCACCCTCCTCACCACCCTCACCCTCCTCACCACCTCCACCCTCCTCACCACCCCCACCCTCCTCACCACCCACACCCTCCTCACCACCCCCACCCTCCTCACCACCCCCACCCTCCTCACCACCTCCACCCTCCTCACCCTCCTCACCACCCACACCCTCCTCACCACCTCCACCCTCCTCACCCTCCTCACCACCCCCACCCTCCTCACCACCCCCACTCTCCTCACCACCCCCACCCTCCTCACCACCCCCACCCTCCTCACCACCCCCACCCTCCTCACCCTCCTCACCACCTCCACCCTCCTCACCACCCCCACCCTCCTCCCCACCCTCCTCACCCTCCTCACCACCCCCACCCTCCTCACCACCCCCACCCTCCTCACCACCCCCACCCTCCTCACCCTCCTCACCACCCTCACCCTCCTCACCACCTCCACCCTCCTCACCACCCCCACCCTCCTCACCACCCCCACCCTCCTCACCACCCTCACCCTCCTCACCACCCCCACCCTCCTCACCACCCCCACCCTCCTCACCACCCCCACCCTCCAAACCACCCCCACCCTCCTCACCACCCCCACCCTCCTCACCACCCCCACCCTCCTCACCCTCCTCACCACCTCCACCCTCCTCACCACCTCCACCCTCCTCCCCACCCTCCTCACCCTCCTCCCCACCCTCCTCACCTCCTTACCACCCCCACCCTCCTCACCACCCCCACCCTCCTCACCACCCCCACCCTCCTCACCACCCCCACCTCCTCACCACCCACACCCTCCTCACCACCTCCACCCTCCTCACCCTCCTCACCACCTCCACCCTCCTCACCCTCCTCACCACCCCCACCCTCCTCACCACCCACACCCTCCTCACCACCCCACACCCTCCTCACCACCCCCACCCTCCTCACCACCCCCACCCTCCTCACCACCCCCACCCTCCTCACCACCCCCACCCTCCTCACCACCCCCACCCTCCTCACCACCCCACCCTCCTCACCACCCACACCCTCCTCACCACCTCCACCCTCCTCACCACCCCCACCCTCCTCACCACCCCCACCCTCCTCACCACCCCCACCCTCCTCACCACCCCCACCCTCCCCACCCTCCTCACCACCCACACCCTCCTCACCACCCCCACCCTCCTCACCACCCACACCCTCCTCACCACCCCCACCCTCCTCACCACCCCCACCCTCCTCACCCTCCTCACCACCTCCACCCTCCTCACCACCCCCACCCTCCTCACCACCCCCACCCTCCTCACCCCCCTCACCCGCCTCACCCCCCCCACCCTCCTCACCACCCCCACCCTCGTCACCACCCCCACCCTCCTCACCCTACTCACCACCTCCACCCTCCTCACCACCCCCACCCTCCTCACCCTCCTCACCACCTCCACCCTCCTCACCACCCCCACCCTCCTCACCACCCACACCCTCCTCACCACCCCCACCCTCCTCACCACCACACCCTCCTCACCACCCCCACCCTCCTCACCACCCCCACCCTCCTCACCCTCCTCACCACCCCCACCCTCCTCACCACCCCCACCCTCCTCACCACCCCCACCCTCCTCACCACCCACACCCTCCTCACCACCCCCACCCTCCTCACCACCCCCACCCTCCTCACCACCCCCACCCTCCTCACCACCCCCACCCTCCTCACCACCCCCACCCTCCTCACCACCCTCACCCTCCTCACCCACACCCTCCTCACCACCCACACCCTACCCCTCACCTTGTTTATGTCCAGATGCATCATAATTACGCCTCATTATCTGCTACTCACTGCTGGATCACCTTTCCCTTAAGTTATATCTCGTCAATTACCTTATTAACTTACCTTCGCCTCGGCCCTAATTCACATAAGGACCTGACGTTAACTAATTTACTTTTGGTCTTTGTTACCTGAATATAGATTACGACCTCTACCTGTCCCGGGTCTACCTGTGTGGGGTGTTGGTGGGCTGTGTGAGGTGTTGGTGGGTTTGGTGGACTGTGTGGGGATGTTGGTGGGCTGTGTGGGGATGTTGGTGGGCTGTGTGGGGTGTTGGTGGGCTGTGTGGGGATGTTGGTGGGCTGTGTTATAGGTGGTCCCAGGTGGTGTGTGAGGCGAGCCACCTATATCACCTGAGGCAGAATATTAAGCGGTTTTCTTGTGGTTAACTTAATGGTTTTGGTCCACTGATAAATAATAATGATATACGTGGGGGTGGGGGAGAGGGTGGGGGTGGGGGAGGGGGTGGGGGAGGAGGAGGGGGTGAGGGCGAGGGTGGGGGGAGAAGGTGAAGGTGGGGAGATGGTGGTTGGAAGGTGAGAGGCACTACTTAATAACCTGTGTTAATGGTCGGTATAAGGGAAGGTTGTTAGAGTTGAGGCCTTAGTGTCTTATTATAAGAGTGTGTGGAGTACCTGTGTAGTCCAGGGTAAAGGATGTGCTGCCCCCCATTACTGCTGCTGCCGCCATCTTGCATGCAGGCTGGGGGGGTGGTACAAGGGGCTAGGGGACGCTTGGCTACCTGGCGCGGCTTGACTGATGTACAGGTTGAGGCGAAGTTAACACACTCACTCACTCACTCACTCGCACACACACACACACACACTCACACACACACTCACTCACACACACAGTGATCCGTATGGTTAGGTTAGGTTGTGGTGATTGCAACAGCCCGACACCTGAGTCCTAACACCTGTATGATGGTGACTATGATGTGTCCTGGCGACCTTGTGTTATTGTGGTGATGGTGACCCTGATTACCAAGACACTGTACATATTTTTTTTTTTGGGGGGGGGGGGGGGTGGCGGGCTGGCTAGTATCCGCCATTCACGATCTAACTGATGGATGGTTTTCTTGCGTTCAATTTTTGTATTATTATTATTGTTGTTTATGTTTTTAAGTGCTGAGTTACCCTTGTTTATAAATGCTTGAGTGTGATTAGGAATGGGGATTGATGGTGGCCCTCTCTCCCTCTCTCTCTCACTACCCAAATTTCTCCCATGAAAAGACATGCCAGAGACTTTCTTGGCCCAGAAAACTTGTGTTATATTCCTTGTTTAAATTCCCTCAGTACTGGCTGGTGGGTGATGTCTCCTTAATTACCCATTCAGGTGTGTCTGTACAGGTGTGGAGAGAGTCTTCATAAAACAGGTGGGTTAATACGGTGTGTGTGTGTGTGTGTGTGTGCGTGTTGTGTGGTGGTGTTATGTGATGGTGCATGGAGATGGAATTGACCTAACTTAACCTAACCCCGACTTCTTAGCATCAATCACCAGGTGAAATAAGCTTGGAACGCTTATTAACCTTGAGGTGATATAAAAATTCTATCGTTAAAGCTTTTGTTGTCACTTAAGCTTGGATATCCAGTCTCAGCTGTATTCTGACGCCATATTGGTTTTTTTGTGTGTGTATGTGTGTGTGTGTCTGTGTGTGTACAGTGTATGTGTTTGTACAGTGTATATGTACAGTGTGTGTTTGTACAATGTGTGTATGTTTGTGTGTGTGTGTTTGTACAGTGTGTGTGTGTGTTTGTGTGTTTGTGCAATGTGTGTGTGTTTGTATAGTGTGTGTGTGTGTGTGTGTGTTTGTACAATGTGTGTGTGTTTGTATAGTGTGTGTGTGTGTTTGTACAATGTGTGTGTGTTTGTACAGTGTGTGTGTGTTTGTACACTGTGTGTTTGTACAGTGTGTGTGTGTTTGTGTTTGTACATTGTGTGTGTGTGTGTGTTTGTACAATGTGTGTGTGCTTGTGTGTGTGTGTTTGTACAATGTGTGTGTGCTTGTACAGTGTGTGTGTGTGTGTGTGTGTGTGTGTGTTTGTACAGTGTGTGTGTGTGTGTGTGTTTGTACAATGTGTGTGTGCTTGTGTGTGTGTGTTTGTACAGTGTGTGTGTGCTTGTACAGTGTGTGTGTGTTTGTACAGTGTGTGTGTGTGTGTGTGTGTGTGTGTGTGTGTGTGTACAGTGTGTGTGTGTGTTTGTGCAGTGTGTGTGTGTGTGTGTGTGTGTGTGTGTGTGTGTTTGAGTGTGTGTGTATGTACAGTGTGTTTGTACAGTGTGTGTGTGTTTGTACAATGTGTGTGTGTGTGTGTGTGTGTGTGTGTGTGTGTGTGTGTGTGTACAGTGTGTTTGTACAGTGTGTGTGTTTGTTTGTACAGTGTGTGTGTGTGTGTGTGTGTGTGTGTGTGTGTTTGTACGTGTTTGTACAATGTGTGTGTGTGTTTGTACAGTGTGTGTGTGTTTGTACAGTGTGTGTGTGTTTGTACAGTGTGTGTGTGTGTGTGTTTGTACAGTGTGTGTGTGTTTGTGTGTGTGTGTGTTTGTACAGTGTGTGTGTGTGTTTGTGCAGTGTGTGTGTGTGTGTGTGTGTGTGTGTTTGAGTGTGTGTGTATGTACAGTGTGTTTGTACAGTGTGTGTGTGTGTTTGTACAATGTGTGTGTGTGTGTGTGTGTGTGTGTGTTTGAGTGTGTGTGTATGTACAGTGTGTTTGTACAGTGTGTGTGTGTGTGTGTGTGTGTGTGTGTGTGTTTGTACGTGTATGTACAATGTGTGTGTGTGTTTGTACAGTGTGTGTGTGTTTGTACAGTGTGTGTGTTTGTACAGTGTGTGTGTGTGTGTGTTTGTACAGTGTGTGTGTGTGTGTTTGTACAGTGTGTGTGTGTGTTTGTACAGTGTGTGTGTGTGTGTGTGTTTGTACAGTGTGTGTGTGTGTGTGTGTGTTTGTACAAAGATGTGTGTTTGTACAGTGTGTGTGTGTGTGTTTGTACAGTGTGTGTGTGTGTGTGTTTGTACAGTATGTGTGTGTGTGTGTGTTTGTACAAAGATGTGTGTGTGTGTGTGTTTGTACAGTGTGTGTGTGTGTGTGTGTTTGTACAAAGATGTGTGTGTTTGTGTGTGTTTGTACAGTGTGTGTGTGTGTTTGTACAGTGTGTGTGTGTGTGTGTGTGTGTGTGTGTGTTTGTGTGTGTGTGTGTGTTTGTACAAAGATGTGTGTGTTTGTGTGTGTTTGTACAGTGTGTGTGTTTGTACAGTGTGTGTGTGTGTGTTTGTACAAAGATGTGTGTGTTTGTGTGTGTTTGTACAAAGATGTGTGTGTTTGTGTGTGTGTTTGTACAGTGTGTGTGTTTGTCAGTGTGTGTGTGTGTGTGTGTGTGTGTGTGTACAGTGTGTTTGTGTGTGTTTGTACAAAGATGTGTGTGTGTGTGTGTTTGTACAGTGTGTGTGTGTGTGTGTGTTTGTACAAAGATGTGTGTGTTTGTGTGTGTTTGTACAGTGTGTGTGTGTGTTTGTACAGTGTGTGTGTGTGTGTGTGTGTGTGTGTGTGTGTTTGTGTGTGTGTGTGTGTTTGTACAAAGATGTGTGTGTTTGTGTGTGTTTGTACAGTGTGTGTGTTTGTACAGTGTGTGTGTGTGTGTTTGTACAAAGATGTGTGTGTTTGTGTGTGTTTGTACAAAGATGTGTGTGTTTGTGTGTGTGTTTGTACAGTGTGTGTGTTTGTCAGTGTGTGTGTGTGTGTGTGTGTGTGTGTGTACAGTGTGTTTGTGTGTGTTTGTACAAAGATGTGTGTTTGTGTGTGTGTTTGTACAGTGTGTGTGTTTGTACAGTGTGTGTGTGTGTGTGTGTGTGTGTGTGTGTGTGTGTGTGTTTGTACAAAGATGTGTGTGTTTGTGTGTGTTTGTACAAAGATGTGTGTTTGTGTGTGTTTGTACAGTGTGTGTGTGTGTTTGTACAGTGTGTGTGTGTGTGTGTGTGTGTGTTTGTACAGTGTGTGTGTGTGTGTGTGTGTTTGTACAGTGTGTGTGTGTGTTTGTACAGTGTGTGTGTGTGTGTTTGTACAGTGTGTGTGTGTGTGTTTGTACGGCGTGTGTGTGTGTGTGTGTTTGTGTGTGTGTGTTTGTACAGTGTGTGTGTGTGTTTGTACGGCGTGTGTGTGTGTGTTTGTGTGTGTGTTTGTACAGTGTGTTTGTACAGTGTGTGTGTGCGCGCTTGTGAGGGGTAACAAGCACTGGCGGGTCCCCCACTCAGCTGAAAATAGCCCAGCGCATCAGACACATTACCTATTTAGTTAGCCTGTTTAGAATTAGAGCCAGCCAATTAGAGGCAATTAGAAGCCACACATATTTGCCATTTGCGCTGCTCATTGTTCCCTGTGGTTAGAAGTGTGGTGGTGGTAGTGTGGTAGTGAAGGTGTGGTGGTAGTGTGGTAGTGAAGGTGTAGTGGTAGTGAAGGTGTGGTGATAGTGTGGTAGTGAAGGTGTGGTGGTAGTGTGGTAGTGAAGGTGTGGTGGTAGTGTGGTAGTGAAGGTGTGGTGGTAGTGTGGTAGTGAAGGTGTAGTGGTAGTGAAGGTGTGGTGGTAGTGTGGTAGTGAAGGTGTAGTGGTAGTGAAGGTGTAGTGGTAATGTGGTAGTGAAGGTTTGGTGGTTGTGTGGTAGTAGTGTGTGGTGGTGTAGGTAGTATTCAGACACGGTACGTAATCACTCCCACCGTCCTTCCGTCCGTCCGTAATCAACTGTCCTTAGTGATAGCTCAATTGATTGCTTTGAAACATGACACCACCTCTCCACGCTCCTTCCTGGCCTGGCTGTCTCTCCAGAAGCTCGTGTAGAGGAAATAAAATAAAATAAAAATGCCTCTCCCTCCTCTTCTTCTTATTCCCCTCTTCTTTTACCTCTTCCTTTCTCCTCTTTCCCTCCTCTTCGCCCCCTTCCTTCCTTCCTTCTTTTCTTCATTCCTTCCTTCCTTCTCTATTAGAAAACTATACCCCGTGTGAAGGGATTCCCAGCCGTTCTACTGTAATCGGCGTGGCGAGTGTGGGAACGCGCCACCCTGCCCTCACACTGACCATTCATTGCCTGCTAATGGAGGAGACCTGCTGAGTGTGACCAGGGTACTGAGTGGGGCGGGAGAGGGGGGTGAGAGGGCGGGAGAGGGAGGGAGGAGGCTAGGGGAAGAGGGGAGAGACTACAGGGACGAAAAAGGGGAGGGGAAGAGGAAAGAGGAGGGAGGGGGAGGTTAAGGGAGGAAAAGTGGGGAGAGAGGGGAGAGGGAGGGGGCAGAGGTTGGGGAGAAGGAGGGAGGGGAGATAATGACAGGTGTGAAAGGGGAGGAGTTAGGCCTGGTTGGGGTGGAGAGAGATTGGGGAGATACTTGAGGGGTAGAGAGGGGCTGGGGGAGACGAGGAGAGGGATATAGGCTGGGGAGATGAGGAGAGGGAGATAGGCTGGGGAGATGAGGAGAGGGAGATAGGCTGGGGAGATGAGGAGAGGGAGATGAGGAGAGTAACAAAGGGTGAAATGTTGGGGAGGAGTAGAGTGTGGGTGAAGGTGGGGAGTGAAGGCTGGGGAGATAACAGTGACACTACTTTCTTATTTCAGTGAGAGAGAGAGAGAGAGAGAGAGAGAGAGAGAGAGAGAGAGAGAGAGAGAGAGTTTCGTCAACCTCTCTCTCTCTCTCTCACCAACCCTGAATCTCCCTCCCTACCTCCCTCCCTCCAAATCCCTCTGTCTCCCTGCTATTCACTCACCCCCTTCCCCCCTCCCACAGCGTCCACTAAACCCCCCCCCCCTCCCTTCCTCCCCCCGCAGAATGTGATCAGATCGGTGGAGAGGGGAAGGAGAGGGAGGCGACAAACGAGGGAACGTCTTTGAAACAATAGAGGATCCCCCTTCTTCTGTTGTGCTTAATTATCATGGAGAAAAATTACATCTTGGCTGGGAGAAGGTGTAGGTGGGGGGTGGGGTGGCTCCTCTTCCCTCTCCTTCCCCCCCCCCCCCTCCTCCCTGCTCACCATACACCACAACGTATCATCACCATCCTCACCATACCTTACACCACCTCCTCCTCCCCTGATCACCTCCTCCTCCTCCTCCTCCTCGCGTCACCCCCCTCACCCCTCCCTGATCATCCCCTGATTACCCTCTCTTCCCCCTCTTTCATCACCCCATCACTCCCTCCCCCTCATCATCCCTCACCCCCTTACCCCCCTCACCACCCCCTCATCACACCCTCACCACCCCTCACCACCCTCTCACCCCCCTCACCCCCTCATCACCCCCTCACCACCCCTTCACCACCCCCTTACCCCCTTCATCACCCCCTCATCACCCCCTCACCACCCCATCACCCCCTCACCACCCCCTCACCACCCCCTCACCACCCCCTCACCACCCCTTCACCACCCCCTTGCCCCCTCATCACCCCTTTACCCCCCTCACCACCCCTCAACCCCTCATCATCCCCCTCATTACCCCCCTCACCACCCTTACCACCCCCTCACCCCCTCACCCCCCCCTCACCCCCCTCACCACCCACACCCTCCCACCACCCCCTCACCACCCTCACCCCCCCCACCCCCCTCATCACCCCCTCACCACCCCCTCACCACCCCTCACCACCCCCTCACCACCCCCTCACCCCCTCACCACCCCTCACCACCCTCACCTCCCTCTCCACCCTCACCACCCTCACCCCCCTCATCACCCCCTCACTCCCTCACCACCCCTCACCCTCCTCACCACCCCCTCACCCCCTCATCACCCTCATCACCCTCTCACCACCCCTCACCCCCTCACCCCCCTCACCCCTTCACCCCCCTCACCCTCCACACCACCCCTCACCACCCCACACCCTCCTCACCACCCCTCAACCCCTCATCACCCCCCTCATTACCCCCCTCACCACCCTTACCACCCCCTCACCCCCTCACCCCCCTCACCACCCTACCCCCTCACCACCCCCTCACCACCCCCTCACCCCCCTCACCACCCCTCACCACCCCTCACCACCCCTCACCCCCCTCATCACCCCCTCACCACCCCTCACCCCCTCACCCCCCTCACCCCCCTCACACCCCTCACCCCCCTCACCACCCCCTCACCCCCCTCACCCCCTCACCACCCTCACCCCCCCCTCACACCCCTCACCCCACTCACCACCCCCTCACCCCCCTCACCACCCCCTCACCCTCTCACCACCCCCTCACCCCCTCCTCACCATCCCCTCACCCCTTCACCCCCCCTCACCCTCCTCACCACCCCTCACCACCCCCTCACCCCCTCCTCACCACCCCCTCACCCCTTCAGCCCCTCACCCTCCTCACCACCCCTCACCACCCCTCACCCCCTCATCACCCTCATCACCCTCTCACCACCCCTTCACCCCCTCACCACCCCCTCACACCCCTTACCACCCCTTCACCACCCCCTCACCACCCCCTCACCACCCCTCACACCCCTCACCCCCACATCCCCCACTCACCCCGTCATAACCCTCTCACCACCCCTTCACCCCCCTCACCACCCCCTCACCCTCTCACAACCCCTCACTCCCCTCACCACCCCCTCACCACCCCCTCATCACCCCCTCACCACCCCTCACCCCCCACACCCCCCCTCACCACCCCTCACCCCCTCATCACCCCCTCACCACCCCTCATCCCCCTCACCACCCCTTTCCCCCTCACCCCCCTACGTAATGCTCTATTTCATTAAAGAAGTCCAGAATATCCATTGAGTTTTTTAAACGCGTTTCATCATGTCGTAATTACTGTGGCTACACGGGTGGAGGTCTTAGGATGACGGTCTGATTAAAATGCTCTCTCTCTCTCTCTCTCTCTCTCTCTCTCTCTCTCTCTCTCTCTCTCTCTCTCTCTCTCTCTCTCTCTCTCTCTCTCTCCACACCTGTCTGTCTACCCCTCCACCTGCGTTTGTGTCTCCTGTCTACCGTGTACACCTGACCTGTCTGTCCTTCACACACCTTTCTGTCCGAACTGTGAGTGAGGGGGGGAGGGGGGCTGTACAGGTGTGGGGGGTCAACGTCACATAACTCAGGTGATTTATGACGATTTAGTGACGTCATAAGTAAATAAATGGTTGATGAATAGAGTGAGTGAGAGGCTACAGGTGTCACAGGTACGGAACACCTCAGCATCACAGGTGAGGTAAGGCTGTACTCACGCCTCACGTAGGTATTAAGTGGTGCATCTCCTCCTCACCTCTCCCCTCCCCCATTCCACCCCCTTCCCCCTCCCACTACCTCCATTCCACTCCCTCCTCCTCCCACTACCCCCATTCCACCCCCTCCCCCCTCCCACTACCCCCATTCCACTCCCTCCCCCTCCCACTACCCCCATTTCACCCCTTCTATTGCGACACCTCAGCTGTTCCACACTTCATTACCACACCATCCACACTATGATGCTGTGTGTGTGTGTGTGTGTGTGTCCCAGAAAGATAATTATCATACACAGAACCTCCATAAGGCTTACATTACCCTGGAAATAAAAATCCGTCGTGAAATTCCCAAATGGCATCACAGCCAAGGTAAGATAATCATTCAAATAGAGGCAGTGAAATACGGGACAGGTGTGAGGGGGTGGAGAGAGGAACAATCATGTTTTGAGTGTTGTTCCCTCGTGTGGTCAGTGTGGGTGGTATAGAACGAGGGTAGAAGAGGAGGGGAACTATATATTACGTGTAGGAACGGCAGGGTTACGATACATGGCAATGGCAGGGAGCCTTCTTGAATATTACCTTGATCTAGTGTGCATGTGCAGAATTACTCGCGCCAGGTCTCAACCAATCAGCGTAGGGAGAGCGCGTCGGCTCTGACCAATCACCGACCACCTTTGCTTCTCAGGTGTAGAGATGAACTTTACCTTTTTATGTTGCCACGTATAGAATAATGAATGTTTGGGGAGGATATTTATTTTATTTTTTCCTCTGGGAGTCTTATTATTAATTACCGGTGAATATTTTGGCATTTACAAGGTTCTAGGTGTGGTGATAAGAGTGCCAGGTATTCTTACGGATCAATACACTGTTACCTGTCTAGACGGACTAGCGTTAGTTGGTGCCTTAGTGCCACTATGGAGGTGTGTGAGGGATATGTCGGAATGTGACAATACTCCACATTCCAAGAATTCCTCCATCTATTTCGTGAGAAAGGCGAGAGTCACTTGGCCGAGCGGGGGAGGGGGGTGGGACACCTCACTTGGGCAATATTACCGAGTGGGAAGGTGGGAATGGTGTTACCTGCAATTATATCATGTAACAAAGTGGGAGAGTGACAAGTGCCTCACTGTTACTTTTTATTTGTTGTTGTCATGCATTGTGGTGTGTTACGGTGGTGAGTGTGGTGTGTTACGGTGGTGAGTGTGGTGTGTTACGGTGGTGAGTGTGATGTGTTACGGTGGTGAGTGTGGTGTGTTACGGTGGTGAGTGTGGTGTGTTACTGCGGTGTGTTACGGTGGTGAGTGTGGTGTTACGATGGTGAGTGTGGTGTGTTACGGTGGTGAGTGTGGTGTGTTACTGCGGTGTATTACGGTGGTGAGTGTGATGTGTTACGGTGGTGTGTGTGATGTGTTACGGTGGTGAGTGTGGAGTGTTACGGTGGTGAGTGTGGTGTGTTACGGTGGTGAGTGTGATGTGTTACGGTGGTGAGTGTGGTGTGTTACGGTGGTGAGTGTGGTGTGTTACGGTGGTGAGTGTGATGTGTTACGGTGGTGTGTGTGATGTGTTACGGTGGCGAGTGTGGAGTGTTACGATGGTGAGTGTGGTGTGTTACGGTGATGAGTGTGATGTGTTACGATGGTGAGTGTGGTGTGTTACGGTGGTGAGTGTGGTGTGTTACGGTGGTGTGTTACGGTGGTGAGTGTGATGTGTTACGGTGGTGAGTGTGGTGTGTTACGGTGGTGAGTGTGATGTGTTACGGTGGTGAGTGTGGTGTGTTACGGTGTGTTAGTGTGTATGGTTGTCACGCCATATTTACTGTCACGTCATATTGTTTACTGTCATACCTTATTTCTCTCCCTTTTGTTTATCTCTTGTTCTTCCCTTGTCTCTCCTGTTCTCTCCTTAACCCTCTTACTCCTCCCCTCCCCATCCCTCCTCCTCCTTCTTGTCCCTCCTCTCTCTTCCTCTTTCTCCTCCTCCTCTCGCGTGCGGTGAGGTGCAATAGTTGGTTACTTTACTACTGAGTATTTGACTTTAATTTCTTCTTCCTTCTTCTTCTTCTTCTTCGTCTTCTTCTTCGTCTTAGTCTTCTTTCCTTAAACACCTTATCTTACCCCTCCACCCTTCTCCTCTTCCTTGCCCTCCCCCTTTTCCTTATTCCTCCCCTCTCACCCCCCTCCTCTCACCCCCACCCCCTCTCAGCTGGGCCTGGTATCGTCTGCCGTGCCTTACGCTTGAGTGGCGTCACCAAGGCATCTTCAGCCAGTTGCCCCGCCCGCTGGGACTAATTAGCCTTACCTTTTTACACCTTAGTAGGTTTGCCTGGACTCTTACGGGGATTGTAGCCTCTGTAGAGCTCTTCACAAATCCACTGTTGTTTTTTTATTTTGTATACTGTACAGAGAATACTTTACGTTAATATTGTGCTGCTGTACTAAGGAAGCGTATGTGGTGAGTAGTGGTGATAGTGGTAGTAGTGGTGATAGTAGTAGTGGTGGTGATAGTGGTAGTGGTGGTGATAGTGGTAGTGGTGATAGTAATGGTAGTGGTGGTGATAGTGGTAGTGGTAGTGGTGGTGATAGTGGTTGTAGTGGTGATAGTGGTAGTAGTGGTGATAGTGGTAGTAGTGGTGATAGTGGTGGTAGTGGTGATAGTGGTAGTGGTGGTGATAGTGGTAGTGGTAGTAGTGGTGGTAGTGGTAGTAGTGGTGGTAGTGGTAGTAGTGGTGGTAGTGGTAGTAGTGGTGGTAGTGGTGATAGTGGTAGTAGTGGTGGTAGTAGTAGTGGTGGTGATAGTGGTAGTGGTGGTGATAGTGGTAGTGGTGATAGTAATGGTAGTGGTGGTGATAGTGGTAGTGGTGGTGATAGTGGTAGTAGTGGTGATAGTGGTAGTAGTGGTGATAGTGGTGGTAGTGGTGATAGTGGTAGTGGTGGTAGTGGTAGTAGTGGTGGTAGTGGTGATAGTGGTAGTAGTGGTGGTAGTAGTAGTGGTGGTCGTGGTGATAGTGGTAGTAGTGGTGGTAGTGGTGATAGTGGTAGTAGTGGTGGTAGTGGTGATAGTGGTAGTAGTGGTGATAGTGGTAGTAGTGGTGGTAGTAGTAGTGGTGGTCGTGGTGATAGTGGTAGTAGTGGTGGTAGTGGTGATAGTGGTAGTGGTGGTAGTGGTAGTAGTGGTGGTAGTAGTAGTGGTGGTCGTGGTGATAGTGGTAGTAGTGGTAGTAGTGGTGATAGTGGTAGTAGTGGTGGTAGTAGTAGTGGTGGTAGTGGTGGTAGTAGTAGTAGTGGTGGTCGTGGTGATAGTGGTAGTAGTGGTAGTAGTGGTGATAGTGGTAGTAGTGGTGGTCGTGGTGATAGTGGTAGTAGTGGTGGTAGTAGTAGTGGTGGTAGTGGTGATAGTGGTAGTAGTGGTGGTAGTGGGTGATACGAGGACCCGCCATCTTGACATGCCTCTGCTCTGGTATTTCCCGTCTAATATTTTTTATTTTTTTTTTATTTTTTTTTTGGGGGGGGGGGGGGAGGGGAGGAGGTGGTGATTTCGTCTCACATCCCAGCACATACCGCCTCCTTCCCTTCCCCCCTGCCCCTCTTTCTCCCTCCTTTACTCTCTTCCGTTTCCCTCTCTCCTTTCTTTCGTCCCTCCTTCTCTCCCTCTTCCTCCCTCCCATCACCCTCTCACCCCCATTCTACCTACTCTGCATTTTATTAGTGAAGGGGGGTAATGTTCCTCACCTCACCTCTCCTCACCTCACCTCACCTCTCCTCACCTGGGTGTAGGGATGGTGGGTGTAGGGATGGTGGGTTGTAGGGATGGTGGGTTGTAGGGATGGTGGGTTGTAGGGATGGTGGGGTGTAGGGATGGTGGGTTGTAGGGATGGTGGGTGTAGGGATGGTGGGTGTAGGGATGGTGGGTGTAGGGATGGTGGGTGTAGGGATGGTGGGTTGTAGGGATGGTGGGTTGTAGGGATGGTGGGTGTAGGGATGGTGGGTTGTAGGGATGGTGGGTGTAGGGATGGTGGGTGTAGGGATGGTGGATGTAGGGATGGTGGGTGTAGGGATGGTGGGTTGTAGGGATGGTGGGTGTAGGGATGGTGGGTTGTAGGGATGGTGGGTGTAGGGATGGTGGGTGTAGGGATGGTGGATGTAGGGATGGTGGGTGTAGGGATGGTGGGTTGTAGGGATGGTGGGTTGTAGGGATGGTGGGTTGTAGGGATGGTGGGTTGTAGGGATGGTGGGTGTAGGGATGGTGGGTGTAGGGATGGTGGGTTGTAGGGATGGTGGGTTGTAGGGATGGTGGGTTGTAGGGATGGTGGGTGTAGGGTTGGAAGGTTAGATTGAGGAGAGGATTGTATAAGGGGATTGAAAAGATGAGTCTAGTTGTGGTGTTAGTGACGGGGGGGGGGGGGGGGGGAGGTAGGAGGGGGAGGGAGTTGCCCAGGTAACCATTGTGTGGGTTATGGCTCTATACACGTGACTAGGGAGCAACACGCCATTGATAACCACAATAAAAAAAAACTGTTCTCATTGGTCGTGATGAATGGCGTCCTCAGTGACTGTTTCACCTGCTAGTAAACACGGCTGGCTCTTCCTCCCTCTCTTGTTCCTTTGGCAGATCATCTTATCAACTCATGAACCTCTCGCCTTGGAGTGCCACTTGACAATTAGTGCCTCCAAGTGCCACCAACCTAACCCGGTCTTCGGCTCCACTAGGTTAAATATGGTCATTGAGATTCCAAACTGGGATGGGGTTGGATCAGGTGACCTTGTATATACAGGTGTGTGTGTGTGTGTGTGTGTGTGTGTGTGTGTGTGTGTGTGTGTGTGAGAACGTTCCTCCCCGACAGGTGATATAAGCAACCCTGCCTGGCCCTGACGTCACCCTGTTTACGGTAAAGCATCACTTCCCTATTTAAGGTCATATAACGTCAGATTTACTTGCATAAGATTACAAAAACAAACTAATTTACATATTTTATACTATTATAGACCAAGTTCTTTTTAATGATATGTTTTAAGTTATTATTATTATTATTATTATTATTATTATTATCATTATTATTATTATTATTATTATTATTACAACCGCTATGTAATAATTGTCTTCTCTTTGAAATGAAAATAAAAGACATTGATGTTTTGTTCAATATTAATTTTATCATACCTGCCTGGAGAGAGAGAGAGAGAGAGAGAGAGAGAGAGAGAGAGAGAGAGAGAGAGAGAGAGAGAGAGAGAGTAGTCTTCTTTGACCCCCAGACACTCAAGACCGCGGTACAAGTAGGCTGGTAAAGTGAGGTCTTGAGAATGCTCCTAAGTGTGTTCTGCCTGAGAATGTGTTATGTCTAAGTGTGTTATGCCTGAGAGTGTGTTATGCCTAAGTGTGTTATGCCTGAGAGTGTGTTATGCCTAAGTGTGTTATGCCTGAGAGTGTTATGCCTAAGTGTGTTATGCCTGAGAGTGTGTTATGCCTAAGTGTGTTATGCCTGAGAGTGTGTTATGTCTAAGTGTGTTATGCCTGAGAGTGTGTTATGTCTAAGTGTGTTATGCCTGAGAGTGTGTTTTGCCTAAGTGTGTTATGCCTGAGAGTGTGTTATGCCTAAGTGTGTTATGCCTGAGAATGTGTTATGCCTAAGTGTGTTATACCTGAGAGTGTGTTATGCCTAAGTGTGTTATGCCTGAGAGTGTGTTATGCCTAAGTGTGTTATGCCTGAGAGTGTGTTATGTCTAAGTGTGTTATGCCTGAGAGTGTGTTATGCCTAAGTGTGTTATGCCTGAGAGTGTGTTATGTCTAAGTGTGTTATGCCTGAGAGTGTGTTATGCCTAAGTGTGTTATGCCTGAGAGTGTGTTATGCCTAAGTGCGTTATGCCTTTATTTATATAATTATTTATTTATTTACTGAGTATTAACCTATATTTCTTCCTTCACAGGTAAGATGGCGTCACCTCAACCCACCAGGTACCTCCGCTTCTGATAAGTAAACACCAGTTGGGTCTTGACTGACTGACTGACTGACTGACTGTCTTTCTTATTGATGATAGGAAAAGGTAAAACCAGACTGGTGGACAATTTAACTGCTTAATGGTAACTGAACTGAAGCCCAGTTTGAGAGAGTGACACTTTACAGTCCAACTAACAGTAGGTAAAGTGAATCTGGGCTGAACACCTCCCTAGAGTTAGGTTATGTAGGGGTGAAAAGTTGTTATTAGTGACCGTAGACTGTGTGTATGTGTGTGTGTGTATGTCTGTGTGTGTGTGTGTGTGTGTGTGTGTACAGGTTATGTAAACAAACATACCATACACCACCACACCACCATACACACACACACACCACCCTTATTCCCCCCTACCAAGTGACCTCACCCCCCCCCCCACCCTCAGTCTCTGCATTGTAAGTTAGGGAGAGATGTTTCTGCCATTGAGGACTCTTCTTATTGGATAGTTATTTGTGTAGTTGTGGTGGTAGTTGTGTTAGGTGCTTGTTATGGGTGGTTGTGGTATGGTGAAATGGTGTGTGGTGTGGTGGTGTATGGTGTGGTATTGTATGTCTGTTGTGGTGGTAGTGGTTGTTGTGGTGGTGGTGGTAGTAGTGTTAGGTGCTAGTTGTTGTGGTGTAGTATATTGTGAGCTCCTTCCTCGTGCACCACATGTAAAGTTTACTTATTAATTGCGCAAGAGTGTTAGTTGACGTTGACCTCTGACCTCCTGAGAGAGAGAGAGAGAGAGAGAGAGAGAGAGAGAGAGAGAGAGAGAGAGAGAGAGAGAGAGAGAGATTACGTAGGACTTTTTGACGCCAGTGTGTATAAGCCGGTGAGGTGAAGTGAAGTGAAGTGAAGTGAGGTAAGGTGAGGACGGCAACACGGCTCGCATTCTTATCCTCAGAGGTTATGATTAAATTGGCAAGATGGCTTAGTACTGCAGCCGTGGAGGTACACCTGAAATGAAAATGGAGGGGGTTAGGTTGACGGGGGGGGGGTTAGGTTGACGGGGGAAGTGGAGGAGGAGGGTAGGTTGACGGGGGAGGTGGAGGAGGAGGGTTAGGTTGACGGAGGGTGGAGGAGGAGGGTAGGTTGACGGGGGAAGTGGAGGAGGAGGGTAGGTTGACGGGGGGGGGTTAGGTTGACGGGGGAAGTGGAGGAGGAGGGTAGGTTGACGGGGGAGGTGGAGGAGGAGGGTTAGGTTGACGGGGGAGGTAGAGGAGGAGGGTTAGGTTGACAGGGGAGGTGGAGGAGGAGGGGTAGGTTGACGGGGGGGGTGGAGGAGGAGGGGTAGGTTGACGGGGGAGGTGGAGGAGGAGGGTTAGGTTGACAGGGGAGGTGGAGGAGGAGGGGTAGGTTGACGGGGGGGGTGGAGGAGGAGGGTTAGGTTGACAGGGGAGGTGGAGGAGGAGGGGTAGGTTGACGGGGGGGGTGGAGGAGGAGGGTAGGTTGACGGGGGGCGGTTAGGTTGACGGGGGAGGTGGAGGAGGAGGAGGGTAGGTTGACGGGGTAGGTGGAGGAGGTACGTGTGTGTGTGTAGCGGCAGCAGCGACTCCTTCGTCAGTAGTAGGTAGGTAGAGGACTTCATCACCTGGGACTGGTCGTGAGTGTTAATGACCACAACACCTGCCGCACACATTCACCTGACCATCACAAGAATAGGTCACCTGTCCCTTGGTCGATGGCTGTAGGTAGGAACCTCTGGGGAGCAAGACATAAATCGGGGTGAAATATTCTTACTCCCCTGTGTGTAGCATGGGGGATGGTGGGGGGGGGTAGGAGGGGGGATGGTGGGGGGTAGGAGGGGGGATGGTGGGGGGGGGGTAGGAGGGGGGATGGTGGGGGGTAGGAGGGGGGATGGTGGGGGTTAGGGAGGGGAGTAGGGGAAGGGGTTAGCTCTTGCACAACATTGAAATCCAATAACCTGAACTAATGAACAATTGACTAAGTGGGTAGATGTAGTTTGTGTGTTTACTCAAGGAATACTTCTATTATATATATGATGTTTAGCTGTACTGTACACTCCCTTACACTCATAACCTAACCAAACCTAACCTAACCTGAGCAACCATCCCTAAGTATCGTTTTACCTTAGTTTGGTCAGGTATACACCCTCCTCAAGACGACCATCAGCAGGTAACACCAACCCTCCAAGATCACATTCTCAGACTGCAGTGAAATTTCCGTACATCTCTTGACCTCCAATTAACCCTCCAAAATACTCCTTATCACCCTTCTCCACCACTACCTCTACCCCCTCCAACCCTCCAACAGTCCCTCCCTCGGCCTGGCGTCCTAGTAGCGGCTGGCTGGGAGGCGCATAGGCCGGTTGGTTGCTTCGCTGCAGCTACGGAGGTGGAACCAATAACTGGAATTTAACCTGGAGGCGAGGGTAAGGAGGGAGAGGAATGAATAAGAGGGATAGGGAGGTGGGAGGACAAGGAAGAGAAGAAGAAGAATGAGGAAGTGGGAACGAAAGAGGAGAAAGAAGAGGAGTACAAGAGGAACAGCTGTGTAATGATGATGATGATGATGATGAGAGAAAGAATAAGGAAGAGATGTAACAAAAACTGTGTTAATGTGTCAGTTTGTTTGTCATAAAGGAGCCACACTGTGTACTACCCTGTTGGATATCACTGTCTTACCCCTACCACGGTACATCACTAAATGGTACACTATAACGTACCATGAAACACCAACCCCGCCCCCCCACCGCCCCCTCACCCTCGCCCCCTTACCCCCCCTCCCCCCCCCCCCAATCAGTGTACCTGCAGCAGCTAATTATGACAAACTGTAAAGTGTTCTCTACCCGCAACTCAATTTTGGGTTCGGGGAGGGGTTGAGGAGGGTCGGGTAGGGGTTGAAGACGGTCGGGGAGGGGTTGAGGAGGGTCGGGTAGGGGTTGAAGACGGTCGGGGAGGGGTTGAGGAGGGTCGGGGAGGGATTGAACAGGGTCGGGGAGGGATTGAACAGGGTCGGGGAGGGGTTGAAGAGGGTCGGGGAGGGGTTAAGGAGGGTCGGGGAGGGGTGGAAAAATCTCTTCGTCGGATAATTAAGTGAAAATAATGAAGTTAAGATGTGAAATGGAACGTCTATTGAACTAATAACATTTTTTAGGTCTTTAATTGACGCAGGGAAAGGTCGAGTTGCCAGACATCTTTTTTTTTTCCTTGAGAGATTCTTACATTATCGATTTATTCCTCTATCATTATTTCTTTTTAAGTCAATTTTCCAACAACTCCGTATCATCTTGTATCATTTTCTTTTTGTTTTTCTTATTTGGTTATAAAAGTTGAGAAATAATTTAATGATTTAATATATATTTTTTTTTTTTTTTTTCGTCTTCCGGGCAAACGTTGGCTATGAATAGTATTTTGTATACGTTATCTCTGCTGCCTTCCTTCCTTCTTCGTTCTCCTCCTCCTCCTCCTCCTCCTCCCGTCTTACACCTTCCTTCTCTTCCCCCCCTCACTCCCCCCCTCTCATCCCCCTCACTCCCCCCTCTCATCCCCCTCAGTCCTCCCCTCTCAGCTCCATCTCACCCCTCTCCTCCCTTCAGTCAGTCAGCCAGAAGAGGTCAGGTTACGTTACGTTACGTTACGTTAAGTATATCTTCACTTTGCTTTTAGCTTCGTTACTTCTTATCAGGGACTCGCGCGGTGGCTGAGTGGATATAGCGCTCGTCATATACCTTGAGGGCCACTAGTTCGTACCCCGAGGCGCTCCCAGTCGACCCAGGTGGGAATGGGAACGAAAATTTATAGTTACGGAATGGAAAAGCGATCGAGTGTAGTTACCACATTCATTCCTTCAGCCCTCACCGCCCCTCAGCCCTCACCGCCCCTCAACCCCCACCGCCCCTCAGCCCCCACCGCCCCTCAGCCCCCACCGCCCCTCAGCCCCCACCGCCCCTCAGCCCTCACCGCCCCCACCGCCCCTCAGCCTTCACCGTCCCTCAGCCCTCACCGCCCCTCAGCCCTCACCGCCCATCAGCCCCCACCGCCCATCAGCCCCCACCGCCCCTCAGCCCTCACCGCCCCTCAGCCTCCACCGCCCCTCAGCCCCCACCGCCCCTCAGCCTCCACCGCCCCTCAGCCTCCACCGCCCCTCAGCCCTCACCGCCCCTCAGCCCTCACCGCCCCTCAGCCCTCACCGCCCCTCAGCCCTCACCGCCCCTCAGCCCTCACCGCCTCTCGGCCCTCACCGCCCCTCGGCCCTCACCGCCCCTCAGCCCTCACCGCCCCTCAGCCCCCAGCGCCCCTCAGCCCTCACCGCCCCTCAGCCTCCACCGCCCCTCAGCCCTCACCGCCCCTCAGCCCTCACCGCCCCTCAGTCCTCACCGCCCCTCAGCCCCCACCGCCCGTCAGCCCTCACCGCCCCTCAGCCCTCACCGCCCCTCAGCCCTCACCGCCCCTCAGCCCTCACCGCCCCCACCGCCCCTCAGTCCTCACCGCCCCTCAGCCCTCACCGCCCCTCAGCCCTCACCGCCCCTCAGCCCTCACCGCCCCTCAGCCCCCACCGCCCCTCAGCCCTCACCGCCCCTCAGCCCCCACCGCCCCTCAGCCCTCACCGCCCCTCAGCCCTCACCGCCCTCAGCCCTCACCGCCCCTCAGCCCCCACCGCCCCTCAGCCCCCACCGCCCCTCAGCCCTCACCGCCCCTCAGCCCCCACCGCCCCTCAGCCCTCACCGCCCTCAGCCCTCACCGCCCCTCAGCCCTCACCGCCCCTCAGCCCCCACCGCCCCTCAGCCCTCACCGCCCCTCAGCCCCCACCGCCCCTCAGCCCTCACCGCCCCTCAGCCCCCACCGCCCCTCAGCCCTCACCGCCCCTCAGCCCCCACCGCCCCTCAGCCCTCACGGATGAGTGGAGAAGGAAGAGAGCGAAGACGAGGAAAATAGGAGGAGAGAAGTGAACGAAAGAAGAAAGAGAGAGAGAGAGAGAGAGAGAGGTGAACTTAAGAAAGAAAGAAAGAAAGAAAGTGGGTTAAGGTAGAGAGAGAGAGAGAGACCTGTAGCCGCTAGTGATGAATCCCAAAAATTAATTCTGTGCCAATAATTAATTTGACCTGGTGGCTTCCAATTAGACAGATCAGACCGGCGACGTTACCAACCTATAATGACGCCACAATTTGGAGATGTTCCTAATGAAAAGTAGAAAGATTTTTGACTGAATATTGAGAAGTGAAATGGTGGAGAAAAAAATGACGGTGGTAAGATAATCGAGTTTTAATTCTGATTTGTTTTTGGAGAATTATTATTATTATTACTTCAACTGCGGCTGTTGAGTAAAAGAGTGGGTGTGGGTGTGGGGGTGGGTGGTGGGGTGTGGGGGGTGTGTAAAAGACAGATAGACAGAGAGAGTTATGTTTTATATGGGTAAGTGTGTGTGTGTGGTAGTGATAAAACAAGGTCCGGACTCACAAAGCGGCGTACGGCCATTATCCCTGAACCATTAAAGGGAGGGAAAGAGGGGGGGGGGGGGGGTGACACAGACCATCTTGTTACCGTATAGAGTCACAGTGCTAACCTAACCTAACCTAACCTAACTTAACCTACGATCCCTTGACCCTCCACCAACAATTTCTTCTCCAAGATGCCTCTCCTCCCCACCCAAGATGCCTCTCCTCCCCCCACCAAGATGCCTCTCCTCCCCACCCAAGATGCCTCTCCTCCCCCCACCAAGATGCCTCTCCTCTCCCCACCAAGATGCCTCTCCTCCCCCACCAAGATGCCTCTCCTCCCCCCCACCAAGATGCCTCTCCTCCCCCACCAAGATGCCTCTCCTCCCCCACCAAGATGCCTCTCCTCCCCCACCAAGATGCCTCTCCTCCCCCACCAAGATGCCTCTCCTCCCCACCAAGATGCCTCTCCTCCCCACCAAGATGCCTCTCCTCCCCCCACCAAGATGCCTCTCCTCCCCACCCAAGATGCCTCTCCTCCCCCCACCAAGATGCCTCTCCTCCCCCAACCAAGATGCCTCTCCTCCCCCACCAAGATGCCTCTCCTCCCCCACCAAGATGCCTCTCCTCCCCCACCAAGATGCCTCTCCTCCCCCACCAAGATGCCTCTCCTCCCCACCAAGATGCCTCTCCTCCCCCACCAAGATGCCTCTCCTCCCCCCACCAAGATGCCTCTCCTCCCCCCACCAAGATGCCTCTCCTCCCCCACCAAGATGCCTCTCCTCCCCCCACCAAGATGCCTCTCCTCCCCCCACCAAGATGCCTCTCCTCCCCCACCAAGCTGTCATTGGTGACTGGTGATATTGGTGTTAGTGGCAGCGTTGGTGATAGTGGTGTTGGTGAGGCTGGCGTCAGTAATGGTATCGTTGGAGACGGTGGTGGTGGGGAGGGCGGCACACACACACACACACACGGTCAGGTAGCGACGCCAGGACGCCCGCACTCCGCTGTACACCGGTAAACCTCAGCCAACCCGTGTACTGCCCAGGTGTGTGTGTGTGTGTGTGTGTGTGTGTGTGTGTGTGTGTGTTTTTCCTTCCTCATAGCTCAGGTAAATTGTTCTTGAAATGTATATCTTCCGTGTAATACAGGTGACACACACACACACACACACACACACACACACACACACACACCCACACACACACACACACACACCGACGCCAAGCTGTACGCTTCCGAGGGGCTGTCTCCACCTTTCAGTCACTCACCTGTGGCGTCCCCCAAGGCACCAAGATGGGACCACTCTGCTTCCTTATGCTCATCAATGATGCCCTAAGAGAAACCCCTGCTCGCTGGAAATATGTCGACGACTCCACCATTGGGATCAGCGTCAACAATTCTGCTCCCAACTATACCGCCCTTCAGGATTTATTGAACAGTCTCCAAAACTGGGCTACCAACAACCATGTCACCATCAACCATACCAAGACCATGGTTATGCACATCAACCTCTCCTCCGACATTGTCCCACCTCCTTCCATTACTCTAGGTCCGAACACACTCCAGGTCGTAGATTCCACGAAGCTCCTCGGCGTCACCATAGACAACAAACTAAATTGGAAACCACACGTCAATGAAGTTGTCAAATCCTCCAGTTTCCGTCTCCACCTCCTCCGCCGACTCAAGTCCCTCGGAGTTCCTGCACACGAGCTCCTCAGTGTTTACACAACATTCATACTTCCCAAGCTCACCTATGCCTCCCCCACCTGGTCTTCCTCCCTAAATGCCACACAACGTAAACACCTAGAAAAAGTGCAAAAGAGGGCATGCAAGATTATTCTCTCCTCCTCCTACTCCACATATCAAGAAGCGCTCAACACACTGACCCTTTCGACTCTCACTGACCATCACCACGACCTCATCTGCAAATTTGGTAAGAAGCTTCTACACCATCCCCGACACCGGCTCCTACTACCACCCGAGGTCCCTTGTCCGAGAATTGCTGTTCGACACCACAACCGCATCCAGCCCATACGTGCACGAACTGATCGCTATAAGAACAGCCCAGTCCCAACCATTGTAAAAATTATCAATAACTTGTAATACTGTAACACTGTCACTATGTTGAATTGAACTGTAGTTTGAGCTTTTCCCCATCTAAGTTATTATATGTCTTATTTGTGTCACTTATGTTACTTGTATATTATTTGTAATTCGTAACCCATTCCCCAAATATGTAACTGTATATTTTCAGCCTTCTGGCTGCCAAGCTCTTTCAATAACCGTTAATTATTATTATTATTATTATTACACACACACACACACACACACACACACTCTCTCTCTCTCTCTCTCTCTCTCTCTCTCTCTCTCTCTCTCTCTCTCTCTCTCTCTCTCTCTCTCTCTCTCGCTCTCTCTCGTCAAGGCCTGCCGGAGATGGTACAGGAACATGTGTGTCGTGTGGGTCAGACTCGCCGTGAATCACTCCCATGACAAGGGTTCGACTCCCTAGCTTCCCGTATCACGACCACGGGATGATTGTTCGACGACACCTACCACGAGATACCATCCCCCCCCCCCTGACCCCCTCCCCCCTGACACACCCTGACACTCCCTCATCACCTCCCCACCCCTTACCGTTGTCTCCTTCCCATGTTGTTTATCACCTTTCCATTGTCCTTCCTATTCCCTCTCTCTCCCTCCCTTCCTTCCCTCTCCCCTCCCACCCCTCACTCTCCCTCCCACCCCTCACTCTCCCTCCCTCCCACCCCTCACTCTCCCTCTCCCTCCCCCTTCCCTTCCTCGCCTCCATCTCATCCTTCCCATCTCTCCCTTCCCTCAGGTCCCTCTCCCCTCCCCCCCCCCCTCTTTCCCTCCCTCTCTTTCCGTCTGTCGCTGCTTTTTCGGCGCTTCCTTGTGATTTCCTTGTTGCTCATCTGCCAGGTACCCTCCTCCTCCTCCTCCTCCTCCTCCTCTTCTTCCTCCTCCTACCTCCTCCTCCTCTTCCTCCTCCTCCTCCTCCTCCTCACAAAGATTCATTTCCAGTACGACCGCCTCGATCCCTGTCACCTTCCGCCACATCTCTCTCCCAGCCACACCCTCCCCGCCCACACCTACACGACCCACACCTTCACGATCCACACCTTCACGATCCACACCCTTTTTCGTCCATACCCACACAAGCCACACCGTGATACCCACACCCAGGTGAATGAGCCATTCTGTGAAGTATTGCTCAACAGACGAAGAATTTTGACTACCCTACCGAGACAAGATTCACCGCTTACCTGTTTTACCTGTTGATATAGGTTAATGATTTACCTGTTGTTATAGGTTAATGATTTACCTGTTGTTATAGGTTAATGATTTACCTGTTGATATAGGTTAATGATTTACCTGTTGATATAGGTTAATGATTTACCTGTTGTTATAGGTTAATGATTTACCTGTTGTTATAGGTTAATGATTTACCTGTTGTTATAGGTTAATGATTTACCTGTTGATATAGGTTAATGATTTACCTGTTGATATAGGTTAATGATTTAGTAACATTAAATCTCCCGTACACAAGGAGACAGCGCTGGTCGGTACTGTACTTGACACACTTCACTTCCTCAACTGTAGGGTCAGGTAGCCCACTTATTGATACAGTTGGGCGAACGGTGGGAAGGGGAAATCGATCCGGTGACTTTAAGGATATGAAACGAGCGCTGTATCCACTCTGCCTCCCCCCCCCACGGCCACCCCCCAACCCCCCACCTACCCACCTCCCCCCGTAGTGATGACAGTGTTGCTCATGCAGGTGTGGGATAGTGTGGCGGTAGTATGACAGGTGTGGGATAGTGTGGCGGTAGTGTGACAGGTGTGGGATAGTGTGGCGGTTGTATGACAGGTGTGGGATAGTGTGGCAGTAGTATGACAGGTGTGGGATAGTGTGGCGGTAGTATGACAGGTGTGGGATAGTGTGGCGGTAGTGTGACAGGTGTGGGATAGTGTGGCGGTAGTGTGACAGGTGTGGGATAGTGTGGCGGTAGTATATGACAGGTGTGGGATAGTGTGGCGGTAGTGTGACAGGTGTGGAATAGTGTGGCGGTAGTGTGACAGGTGTGGGATAGTGTGGCGGTAGTGTGACAGGTGTGGGATAGTGTGGCGGTAGTATAAGACAGGTGTGTGTGTGTGTGTGTGTGTGTATGTGTGTGTGTGTGTGTGTGTGTGTGTGTGGAACAGATGAGACACATTGTTAGACATCTGAGAGACAATATGAGACCGCTACACAGGTGAGAGAGACAGTGAGAAACAATGAGAGACAAGTGAGAGTGAGGCGAGCAGCAGCGTGAGACGGGTGAGAGACGGGTGAGCAGCAGCGTGAGACGGGTGAGCAGCAGCGTGAGACAGGTGAGAGACGGGTGAGAGACGGGTGAGCAGGTCCCAACGTGATGTTAACAATGGGTTACTCTTGTTAGTCGGGATTAAAGTAAACACAATAGTCTTGTCCACAATACATCTCCCTCCCTCCCGCCCTCCCTCCCTTCTCTCCCTTCCTTCTCTCCCTTACCCTCCCTCCCTCCCTCCCTTCTCTCCCTTACCCTCCCTCCCTCCCTTCCTTCCCTCCCCTCCCTCTCTTCTCTCCTTTACCCTCCCTCCCTCTCTTCCCTCCCTTCCCTCCTCCCCTCCCTCTCTTCTCTCCTTTACCCTCCCTCCCTCTCTTCCCTCCTTACCTTCCCTCCCTTCCTACCCTATCCCACTCTCCCTTCCCCCCCTTCCTTAAGCTTTCCTTCTCACCCTCCCCCTCCCTCCCACCTTCCCCTCCCCCTTCACCAGCCCCCTCCCCCTTCGCCAGCCCCCTCCCCTTTCACCAGCCCCCCTCCCCCTTTACTAGCCCCCTCCCCCTTCACCAGCCCCTTGTCCTTCACCAGTCCCCTCCCCCTTCGCCAGCCCCCTCCCCCTTTACTAGCCCCCTCCCCCTTCACCAGCCCCCTTGTCCTTCACCAGTCCCCTCCCCCTTTACCAGCCCCCTTGTCCTTCACCAGCCCCCTCCCCCTTCGCCAGCCCCCTCCCCTTTCACCAGCCCCCTCCCCTTTACTAGCCCCCTCCCCCTTCACCAGCCCCCTTGTCCTTCAGCCCCCTCCCCCTTCGCCAGCCCCCTCCCCCTTCACCAGCCCCCTCCCCCTTCACCAGCCCCCCCCCCCACCACCAGCCCCTCCCCTTCACCAGCCCCCTCCCCCTTCGCCAGCCCCCTCCCCTTCACCAGCCCCCTCCCCCTTCACCAGCCCCCTCCCCCTTCGCCAGCCCCCTCCCCCTTCGCCAGCCCCCTCCCCCTTCACCAGCCCCTTGTCCTTCACCAGCCCCCTCCCCCTTCGCCAGCCCCCTCCCCTTTCACCAGCCCCCTCCCCCTTTACTAGCCCCCTCCCCCTTCACCAACCCCCTTATCCTTCACCAGTCCCCTCCCCCTTTACCAGCCCCCTTGTCCTTCACCAGCCCCCTCCCCCTTCGCCAGCCCCCTCCCCTTTCACCAGCCCCCTCCCCCTTCACCAGCCCCCTTGTCCTTCACCAGTCCCCTCCCCCTTCACCAGCCCCTTGTCCTTCACCAGCCCCCTCCCCCATCGCCAGCCTCCTCCCCTTCACCAGTCCCCTCCCCCTTCACCAGCCCCCTCCCCCTTCACTAGCCCCTTGTCCTTCACCAGCCCCCTCCCCCTTCACCAGCCCCCTCCCCCTTCACCAACCCCTTGTCCTTCACTAGCCCCCTCCCCCTTCGCCAGCCTCCTCCCCCTTCACCAGTCCTCTCCCCCTTCACCAGCCCCCTCCCCCTTCACTAGCCCCTTGTCCTTCACCAGCCCCCCTCCCCCTTCACCAGCCCCCTCCCCTTCACCAGCCCCCTCCCCCTTCACCAGCCCCCTCCCCCTTCGCCAGCCCCCTCCCCCTTCACCAGCCCCCTCCCCCTTCACCAGCCCCCTCCCCCCTTACCAGCCCCCTCCACCTTCACCAGCCCCCTCCCCCTTCACCAGCCCCCTCCCCCTTCACCAGCCCCCTCCCCCTTCACCAATATATCCCTTAACCACCTGATCATTATAGCACCTCTTGAAGGGACACTTCACCATGACTCATCTGTGTGCGTGTGTGTGTGTGTGTGTGTAATAATAATAATAATAATAATAATTAACGGTTTATTGAAAAGGCTCTGCATCCCGAAGGCTGAAAATATACATTGGACATAAATGACTTATTACATACATTGGTGGTTTAACAAAAGCCTTCATTAGAGAAAGGTAAAGGAACATACAGTGAACATACAGATTAATGTTTACAGTGGAGGTCACGTAGATCAAGTGCGCTGAGGTGTTGAACAGCAGACACGTGGTGTAGTAATTCCCTCACAGATGGTGTTATGAGGGACCTGACGTGGTGTAGTAATTCCCCCACAGATGGTGTTATGAGGGGCCTGATGTGGTGTAGTAATTCCCCCACAGATGGTGTTATGAGGGACCTGACGTGGTGTAGTAATTCCCCCACAGATGGTGTTATGAGGGGCCTGATGTGGTGTAGTAATTCCCCACAGATGGTGTTATGAGGGGCCTCACGTGGTGTAGTAATTCCCCCACAGATGGTGTTATGAGGGGCCTCACGTGGTGTAGTAATTCCCCCACAGATGGTGTTATGAGGGGCCTGATGTGGTGTAGTAATTCCCCCACAGATGGTGTTATGAGGGGCCTGACGTGGTGTAGTAATTCCCCCACAGATGGTGTTATGATGGTGTTATGTAACTTGCTGACAAAACCCATGACCCTTCAGGCTTTTACGCCCTTAATGCATGATTCATAAAGGCAAGCATGAACTCCGCATGCTTCCCAGATTGGCGCTGTAAACGCTTCTGCGCTTCACCTTGCACAGGATGTAAGGGGATGCCCAATAAACTAGCCCCCTCGGGGGCAATCTAAATCACTCACTCAGGTGAGTGAAGTGTTGTCCCAGGCCTCTCTATCGTGGACGGATTAACACATAGCTGGTGTTGTTGAGTCTCAGGGGCAGTTATCACTGGGTACCTGGGACCTCACTGTGTGAAGGTTAGCTTGGGTATGACTCGGCTGTTATTGTTGAGTTGTTTTCCACTGACTTAAGCACTGTTCTCCACTATTCAACACTGGTTCCATTCCTTTCCTAAATGAAATAGTAACTTCTGACGAGAACTTGTTGATATTCCGGTGGGGAGGAGGGTTCAGGGGAGGGAGTTGGTATGGGTCAACATAACAGTTGACCTGGCTGCTGCCAGAGCAGCGCCAGGTACGTGTTGACCCTTTGGTGGTCAAGGTGCGTGCGTGCGTGCGTGCGTGCGTGCATCCATCTTCAAGGACGATGTCTCTCTCTCTTTGTTTATTCACTCCGGACTCCACAAGGACGCCATGTTGTCTCCCTCTCTCCCTTTTACCTCAGAGGATCACTATGATGACGCACAGATGTGTCTCCCTCGCCAAGGACGCGGGTACATCTCTCTATCTCTAAGGTCATCTCTCTCTATCTCTAAGGTCATCTCTCTATCTCTAAGGTCATCTCTCTATCTCTACGGTCATCTCTCTCTATCTCTAAGGTCATCTCTCTATCTCTAAGGTCATCTCTCTATCTCTACGGTCATCTCTCTTATCTCTAAGGTCATCTCTATCTCTAAGGTCATCTCTCTTATCTCTAAGGTCATCCCTCTATCTCTAAGGTCATCTCTCTCTATCTCTAAGGTCATCTCTCTCTATCTCTAAGGTCATCTCTCTATCTCTCAGGTCATCTCTCTCTATTTCTATGGAGAGAGAGACAGGTGTGGATAGAATGGGTGAGAGACAGGTGTGGATAGAATGGGTGAGAGACAGGTGTGGATAGAATGGGTGAGAGACAGGTGTGGATAGAATGGGTGAGAGACAGGTGTGGATAGAATGGGTGAGAGACAGGTGTGGATAGAATGGGTGAGATACAGGTGTGGATAGAATGGGTGAGAGACAGGTGTGGATAGAATGGGTGAGAGACAGGTGTGGATAGAATGGGTGAGATACAGGTGTGGATAGAATGGGTGAGAGACAGGTGTGGATAGAATGGGTGAGATACAGGTGTGGATAGAATGGGTGAGATACAGGTGTGGATAGAATGGGTGAGAGACAGGTGTGGATAGAATGTCACAAGATATGGAAGGATGGTAAAAGTATGAAGACAGGTAATGTTGGCCACACCTGAAGACAAACACACACCTGCAATAAACTGGGCTACCTCTCAACACACACACACACACACACAGTTACTCCGCTTGACGTAATGGTGAAATAATGAGTTTCGTCTTCAGGTGTGGGGAGGGGTGATGCCCGCCCTACAGTACACCGCCAGGTAGAAGCGACACACCGGGTCATATTTACACTTACTTTGTGGAACTTGTCACATAACTCTGGCCTCTGACGGACTAGCTTGGTCTTTATATGTGACCCTGGTTGAAAATAATGACTAAAGCCTCGGATTTAGTGAGAGTGACACACACACCAGACCTTTGTTATTACTCCGGTAAGAAAGCCAAGTAGAGAATTATAGGATAATTGGCCTTAATTACGCGTCATAATGAAGATGCCTCCAGCCTTATTAGCGTTGGGTAATGGTGAGTGTGTTGTGGTTTGCATATGGCGGCCATCTTAAAGTTTGGACCAATGCCGTCCTATCACTTTGTTCTTCTACTAGTACCTCGCCTTCCTCCCCCTCGCCTTCCTCCTCCTCGCCTACCTCCTCGCCTTCCTCCTCCTCGCCTTCCTCCCCGTCGCCTTTCTCCCCCTCGCCTTTTTCGTCCTCGCCTTCCTCCTTCTCGTCCTCCTCATCCTCCTCATCCTCCTCGCCTTCGTCTTCCTCCTCCCCCTCGCCTTCCTCCCCCTCACCTTTCTCCCCCTCGCCTTCCTCCTCCTCTCCCTCCAACCAGCCACACTACAACACATTATTCTTGTCAAGCTCTTCTACATCAACGGCTACATCAACGGCTACATCAACGTCTACATCAACGTCTACATCAACGGCTACATCAACGTCTATATCAACGTCTACATCAACGGCTACATCAACGTCTACATCAACGGCTACATCAACGGCTACATCAACGTCTACATCAACGGCTACATCAACGGCTACATCAACGTCTACATCAACGTCCACATCAACGGCTACATCAACGGCTACATCAACGGCTACATCAACGGCTACATCAACGTCTACATCAACGTCTACATCAACGGCTACAGCAACGTCCACATCAACGTCCACATCAACGGCTGCATCAACGTCTACATCAACATTCTCGAAGTTGATGGTTGTTATCGGCGGCAGGAGATACTCGTGGTGTTATCATTGGCGTCTTCTGATCAGCCGTGGAAACCAAAATGGAAATGAAATCCAGTTAGAATCAGAAATGACGGTTTAATATCATGACTAGAGTGGTGTCATTTCTCGGGGTTGGCTGGCTGGCTGGCTGGGGGCTGAGTGTGTGGGTGGGGGGCTGAGTGTGTGGCTGGGTGGGGGCTGGGGAGGTTACGAGTGGAAGTACATTTGCCCTTTTTATTTTAATTGACTGGAGGTTTTGGTGTGTGTGTGTGGTGATGATCCCCTTGTGTAGGAGCCAACAAGCCAAGCTCTTGTGTTAGTTAGACAAAGCTCCCAGTCACAATGTAAACAAACACCTTGCTGACGGTGGAGAGGTAACTAACATACACACACACAAACACACCTCAGACACACACACACCTCAGACACACACACACACAAACACACTCATTAGGAGGACCTTTGGAATATAACCTGGAGGCTCCCAGAAAATATTAGAATACCTTTTACCTAATTAATGGATGTGTGAGTCTTGATAAATCCTTGAACTTACCTGTATAAAATATTAATTAAGTAGAGGATTAAGTTCAGGTAGCGTACAAGAAAAATAAAAGTACCGTGTTTGCCGCAAGTTCAACCCCCCTCCTCGCCCCCCCCCCCCCATCCATCAACACCCCTGCCCACAGTATGGCCCCCCACACCCCCACACCCCTCATTTTTTTTTTACAATTTTACGTAAAATCACGGGACCCGACAATTATACCTCTGTAGGATAATTATGGCAAAGTGGATTTCTGGATATTTTTTATTTTTTTAAACTTTCGTGGGTGGAGGGACTTCGGCCAAATGGATAGAGAGTTCGAATACCTATCCTACGGGTCGCTGGTTCGAATTCACCCAGGTGTTAACAGGTACCTAACTTTACGATTGGAGAAGTAAAGACACTATGGAGAATATCCACTCCAGTATATTTCACCTGAAAATTAACCACTCTAACACTATTCAGGTTTGGTTAGGTTAGTTTAGGTTAGGTTAGGTTAATCTTGGGGTGGTTAATGTGCAATAAACTAGGGTGGATATTCTCTAGGTAATGCTGCGTAATGTCTTAAAACCTAACCTAACCTAACCATCTGTGTGAAGTTTAGGTCAAGGTGTAGTGAAACATTTATAAAAATGTACAGGTGTGATTTTTTTTAATGTTATTGATAATGTTTATAGTTTGTGAGTGTGTCCGTCTGTCTATCTGTTTGTGTATCTGCCTGTCTGTCTGTGTGGTATTCACCGTATATACAAGTACCTTAACTAACTCGAACCTTCTTCTCTCCCTAACAGAACTCGATCCGCCACAACCTTTCCCTACACAACAGATTCATGCGTGTACAGAACGAAGGTACCGGAAAGTCATCTTGGTGGGTCCTGAATCCCGACGCTAAACCTGGCAAGTCCACTCGACGCCGTGCTAATACTATGGAAGGTGGACGTTACGAGAAGAAAAGAGGGCGAGTAAAGAAGAAACTGGAGGTGGGTGGTTGGTGATGGGGTGAGGGATGGGGTGGTGGTGGGGTGAGGTTGAAAGTATGGGTGAAGAGAGAACATGAGGAAGGTACAGGTGGGAAATGTAATTAGTAGTGTTTTGTTCAGGTATGTTTGTATGTATTCCACTCTAGATGGGTTATGTGTCACCTTATATTATTGTAGTGTAACTTGTGGTGGTACAGGAAATAGTACAGTAGGTGGTGTGGATAGTGGGAGTATAGGTAGATGTTAATACATAGATGGTGTGGGTTGGTGGTGCTTAGTGTAGGTAGGTGGTATGAAGGTTATGTAGGCAGGTGCTATGTTTACGTGCATTGGTGACGATGAGGTGCACAGGTGTGATGGCAGGTAAATGTATATACACAAATGCAAGCAAATATGAAAACATGTCTAATAAACACGTGATTGGTATAAACATCGTTACTTGATAAATGTTTAGGGTTAGCATTATGTTAGTTAATGGTATTGATAGATTAGGTTAGGGGTGGTTAGGTTAACTTACTGTAGTTAGGTTAGGTCAAGTTAGGATTGGTTAAGATAGGTCAGATCAGATCACACCTTTCATACTCCCCCAACACACTACAACTACTACTTTGCTGTCACTCGGAATCAAGTATGACGATCATCCAGCTATGATACAATGATATGAGTTATTAAGGATGTCACCTAGGATGGTGAGTTTTGAGGTGACTAAAGAGACCGATACGGGACCGGCAGGGTCGTTCACAGATGTTGCACATGTGGAGGGCTACATCTAGTCCGGGAGGGGCGGTGGCAGCGTCTTTCCGGCGTTGGCGCTTGTCTGCCTCGGTAAGCAGTCGGGCTAACTCGAAAGTATTGACACCTTCTTGTGTGGTGCTCCTCCAAGCGTTAGGGTGTGGAGTAATCGACTCCCAGGTGAGGGGGTCGATTAGGCACTTTTTCAGGTTTGTCTTAAGACTATCCTTATGCATTTTCAGTTGCCCGCCAGCGTTACGTTTACTATTCGTTAGGTGAGCGTAAAGTAGCTGCTTTGGCAGTCCAGCATAGTTGTTCATGAATAATGGTAGCCTTAATGCTCCTATAGTTGCTGTCAGCGATAATACTGGCATTTGTTCTCTTGTCTTCCCAGCGAACTCGGAGGATGGAATGTAGACTACGTTGGAGAAAGTTTTCAAGTGCCTTGAGGTGCCTCCTCTATGTGACCCATGTCTCACTGCCATGTAGCAGGGTGGAGACGACCACTACTCGATATACTGTAACTTTGTAGATAATTTCCGCTCCCTACAGCCGAAGACACGGGTACGGAGTCTGCCAAAGGCTTGAGATGCGCATCTGATCCGATGCTGAATCTCTGAATCGATGTCCACAGTGGGAGCTCAGATACCGAAAGGGGGCAACATTTGAGAGGATAGTACCGTTAAGATGGATGGATGGTGGAGGTGTGGCTGAACCAGGGCCAAGTTGAAAGAGAATCTGAGTCTTACGTACATTCACCTCAAGGCCGAAGTATGCATACGCATCTGTGTAGGTGTTCAGGATCTCCTGTAGGTCGCATTCAGTGTGAGCGACAAGGGTGAGGTTGTCTGCATACTGAAGTTCAATAATGAAAGTTACCGACACCTTTGTTCCTGCCTGGAGTCATCTTATGTTGAAAAGACCCTTCATTCTGGACTTGATGTCCACCCCGCTGGCTAAATTGGCACTGGCACGAGTAAGGAAGGCAGCCAAGAAAATGGAAAAGAGAGTTGTTGCCAGTACACATCCTTGTTTTACCCCCGTTTGGATGGGGAAGAACCCAGACTGGGTGCCATTGTGCAGGACACTGCCATTCATGCCGTTGTGGAGTTGCCTTACGATGACGATGTATTTTGGTTGGCAGCCAAAACGGCTGAGAGTCCACCAGAGGGCTTCCCTGTTGACTGATTCGACGGCTTTGGTTAGTCCGATGAAGGCCATGTACAGGTCATGACGCTGTTTTCTGCACTTTTCCTGTATGTGGCGGACAGCAAAGATCATGTCAGTGGTGCCACTGATGGTCTAAGGCCACATTGAGATTCTGGGAGGAAGTTTTCTGCCTCAGGAATAAGTCTGTTTAGGAGGACTCGGGCGATAATCTTGTCAGCTACGGACAGGAGTGAGATCTCGCTGTAGTTCCCACAGTCTGACAGGTTTCTTTTGTTCCTATAAATATTGACGATGGAGGCATCTTTAAGAACTTGGGGGATTTCCTCCTTTTCCCATATATTCTCCAGGAGAGAGTGGAGACGGCTGGTAAGCAGAGGTCCTCCTGCTTTATACACCTCTGCTGGGATTCCATCAGGCCCTGAGGCTTTGTTATTTTTCATCTGTTTGATGGCAGCAGCTACCGCATCCAGGGATGGAGGATAGCTGAGGTGGGTCAGCTTTGGATGCTGAAGGACCTGCTGCGTAGTCAGGACATCCACATCGGTGTTTCGGTTGAGCAGTGAATGGTAGTGCTCCAGCAGTGAAGGAGGCCTTCATCGTCTTTAATTATGGAGTTACCGTAGGATGAGTGGAGGGGGGCTGCGCCACGAGTGATTGGCCCATAAAATGTTTAAAATGGAATTGAAAAATTCGTGCATCCTGTGCTGACCTGCAAGTTTTTGCATTTCAAATGCTTTATTTTCAAACCAGCCGTTCTTTAGTTTGCTAAATTCGTGCTGGGCTGCCGCTTTCTTCTTGCAGAAGGTATCAGCTTTGGTCTGAGACTGAGGGTTGTTCTGCCAGTCAGTTAAAGCAGCAAGTTTATCATCGATAAGTACATTGATTTCTGGGTCATTTTCATCAAACCAGTCCTGGTGTATTCTTTTGATCTGGCCGAGGGTCTCTGCAGGTTTTTGTCATAACAGTGTTGAGAATACTCCATTCGGCACTGGGATTTGGGTTGTTTGTTGTTGGGTTGTTTATCAGCCCATGTTCGAGCTGCTCTTTGATAGCATGTGCTACTGCTGGATTCTTCAGACGCTTAATGTTAAAACCTCTTCTGGAGGCTTGCTGCCTTCGGAGTTTTGGGTCGACGTGAAGTGAGAGTAGCTCTGACGAGCCGATGATCAGTGTCACAGTGGTCTGAGCCACGCATGGCACGGGTGATGAGGACATCTCGGCGATCTCTTTCTCTGACAATGATGTAGTCAATAAGATGCCAGTGTTTGGATCGTGGGTGTTGCCACGAACCCTTGAACTTGTCGGCCTGCCTAAACAAGGTATTGGTGATAGTGAGGTTGTGTGCAGCACACTTGCTGAGGAGGAGTAGGCCGTTGGGATTACACTTGCCAACATCACACACCCCTTCCCGCACACCTTCTTCCACATACCGACAACACAACCCTACACACCTCTCCCCACACTCCCCCAACACACCACATTTAACACTCCCCCAACACACCTCCCACCACGCCCCCAACACACCTCCCACCACGCCCCCAACACACCTCCCACCACGCCCCCAACACACCTCCCACCACACCCCCACACACCTCCCCCACACCCCCCCCTCTTGTTAACAAATAGCGGTAATCAGTCACAAAACAGTGGAGTGTTGACAATGGTTATATTTATCTTATCGTTGTTAACAAGTGTAATCAGTGGGCCAGCACTCGCCCCAGTACACCACACTCATAATAGGTCAGCCTCCAGTATAGTGTCGATACAGTGAGGGTTATGGTGTATGATGTGTGTATAGTGTCGGTATGGTGTAATTCGTTCGTACCTGATAATATTGATAGTTAGGAAGGTCATGTTTACTCCACCATACACCTGTCGACTTCACCATACACCTGTCGACTCCACCATACACCTGTCTACTCCACCATACACCTGTCTACTCCACCTGCATAGATTGATTAATTTAGATAGAATAATTAGAGGGGGTTAATGTTAATTAGAGGGGGCTAATGTTAATTAGAGGGGGTAGGTTAATTAGAGGAGGGTTAGGTTAATTAGAGGTGGGTTAGGTTAATTAGAGGTGGGTTAGGTTAATTAGAGGGGGTTAGGTTAATTATAGGTGGTTTAGGTTAATTATAGGTGGGTTAGGTTAATTAGAAGTGGGTTAGGTTAATTAGAGGTGGGTTAGGGTAATTAGAGGGGGGTTAGGTTAATTATAGGTGGGTTAGGTTAATTAGAGGTGGGGTTAGGTTAATTAGAGGTGGGGTTAAGTTAATTAGAGGTGGGGTTAAGTTAATTAGAGGTGTGGGTTAAGTTAATTAGAGGTGGGGTTAACTTAATTAGAGGTGTGGGTTAAGTTAATTAGAGGTGTGGGTTAGGTTAATTAGAGAGGGGTTAGGTTAATTAGAGAGGGGTTAGGTTAATTAGTGGGTTTATGTTAATTAGTGGGCTTAGGTTAATTGGAGGTGTGGCTTAGGTTAATTAGAGGTGGGGTTAGATTAATTAAAGGTGGGGTTAGATTAATTACAGGAGGGGCTAAGTAATTAAATATATGTGTATAGAGTTAAGTAGGTAAAGGCGAAGTTGTCTACCTGCAGGCGCTGAGGAACGGTCTGGACACGACACCTTCACCGTCCTCGTCGCTGAGTGAGAGCCTTGACTTGTACCCCGACTCCCCGCACACCCACCCGGTACACCCAGCCTTCAGCCAACTCTCCCCGCAGGACTACCGCCCACGGGCCTCCTCCAACGCCTCCTCCTGCGGCAGACTCTCGCCCATCCCTGCCATAGAGTCAGATATGCATGACTCACAGGTGAGACCCAGCGTGTGTGTGATGGTTACCCCTCCCTCCCCCCGACCCTTCCTCTTCACTCCCCTCCAACCAAACCCCTTCCCTCCCACCCCACCCCATCCCTCCCACCCCTCCCGTCCTACCCCTTCCCTCCTCTCCCACTCCTCCCCCCACCCCTCCCCCCCACCCCTCCCCTCCCTCCCCATCCATCCCATCCCAGTGTGGCCCTCTACCACCCCCTCCCTTAGTGTGGCGCCCTGCCTACTTAGTGTGGCGCCCTGCCCCCTTAGTGTGACACCCTGCCCCCCTTAGTGTGGCGTCCTGCCCCCCTTAGTGTGGCGTCCTGCCCCCCTTAGTGTGGTGCCCTGCCCCCTCAGTGTGGCGCCCTGCGCCCCCCCCCCTCAGTGTGGCGCCCTGCCCCCCTCAGTGTGGCGCCCTGCCCCCCTTAGTGTGGCGCCCTGTCCCCCTCAGTGTGGCGCCCTGTCCCCCTCAGTGTGGCGCTGCCCCCCTTAGTGGCGCCCTGCCCCCCTTAGTGTGGCGTCCTGCCCCCCTTAGTGTGACACCCTGCCCTTCTCAGTGTGGCGCCCTGCCCCCCTTAGTGTGGCGCCCTGTCCCCCTCTCAGTGTGGCGCTGCCCCCTTAGTGTGGCGCTGCCCCCCCCTTAGTATGGCACCTTGCCCTCCTTAGTGTGGCGTCCTGCCCCCCTCAGTGTGGCACCCTTCCCCCCATAGTATGGCACCCTGCCCCTCTTAGTGTGGCACCTTGCCCCTCCCTCAGTGTGGCTCCCTGCCCCCTCAGTGTGGCTCCCTGCCCCCGTCAGTGTGGCTCCCTGCCCCCCTCAGTGTGGCTCCCTGCCTGCTCAGTGTGGCTCCCTGGCCGCGCAGTGTGGCGTCCTGCCCCCAGCACCATTAACATTAAAAAAATCATTTGTTTTATACCACATCGTGGGTAGAAAAGAGAAGGTTTTTAGGAGTGAATTGTAGTCATTGTATTTGTCTTTCGTCATTCAGGTGAGTTATTAATATACTGTAGTGTAAAGTGTCCCAGATTTATGAAGGACAAACTTTGTTAGGTTGAAAAGGCAGCTGAGAGAAGGGGTATTATGTTTGGGGGTGAATTACATGACCGCAAGCAAGAGCTTAGTATGCCCTTAGCAAAGTTGTTTAACATGACCTTAAAAATGGGTGCAGTACAAGAATCCTGGAGGATAGCGAATGTTAATACCGATTTTCAAGAAGGGAGATAGATCACTATCCTCTAACTACCGTCCAATCAGTTTAACATCAATTGTAGGCAAATTGCTGAAAACAATAATTTCAAACGCTATTCGAAATCACCTGGAGAAGCGCAAGTTGATCAATGATTCCCAACATGACTTCGCAAGCTGGCATTCATATCTAACTAATCTGTTAACATTCTTTTCAACTGCTTTCGAATCAATGGACGACGGGCACAATTATGATGTGATATACCTCGACTTTAGCAAAGCCTTCGACAGAGTCCCCCACGAAAGACTAATACAAAAAGTGGAGGCTCGTGGAATTGGAGGAGATATTCTAAAATTGATTAGAGCGTGGTTACAGGACAGGAAACAGCGAGTGAGCACAAACGGCACTAAATCCGATTCGGTAACGTCACTAGTGGAGTACCCCAAGGCTCAGTACTTGGACCATTACTATTTATTATATACGTAAACGACATAGATATCGGCGTAGACAGCAACATAAGTAAATTTGCTGATCACACTAAAATAGGGCGTGTAGTTAAATCTGACGAGGACTCCGCAAAACTAGAGGAAGATCTAAACAAAATAGTCGCATGGTCTAAAAAATGGCAGATGAAATTCAATGTGGACAAATGTTAAGTACTTAGTCTAGGAGATGTAAACAGGGAAACCAGATATCAGATGAACAACGTTGTTAAAGAGAAATTCGAGTGTGAGAAAGATTTAGGAGTAATGATAAGTAGGCATCTTAAACCGAGTAAACAATGTGTATTTGTTTGAAACAAGGCTAATGAAGTACTTGGGTTCATACAAAGGAGTGTTAGTTACAAGACTAGCGAGGTCATCCTAAAACTATATCTTGCGCTTGTGAGACCTCACTTGGATTGCGCAGTTCATTATAAATGGGAGTCGGGTAAACAAAGGTGATATAACAAAGGTACTCAAACTATCCAACCAGGAGCGAACTCGTAACAATGGTTTCAAATTAGACAAATTTAGATTTAGGCGTGAAATAGGTAAACACTGGTGTGGAAACAGAGTAGTGGATGAGTGGAACAAGTTACCAAACATCATCATTAACTCGAATACGCTGGATAGCTTCAAACACAGGTTGGGTGGATATATGAGCGGTAGGGGTTGGGACTACCCAGTATGGACCAGTCTCCCCCATTCTTAAGTTATGTTGTGTGTTATCGTCACCATGTTGAATGTCACCTACATCTTGGAAGAGATGTTTGGAGTGGGACCTCAGCACCAGAGACCAACCCTGTCCTAGTAAACTGAATGAAGAATCTCTTTACTTTCCTCCCACAGGTGCCGCCCATGTCTCCGGGTATCGGTGGGTGGGGTGGGGAGTACTGGCCGCACCACGCCCACCCTCACCCACACCCCCACGACCGCTACGCCGACCAGCTAGTGGACTCTATGGGAGAAGGACTCAAGTTGGGACCGGACTCGTGGGGCGGCCCTGCACGCCCACCCAACCCCCAGGACTGTATGAAGCTCTCCCAGCTGTCGCCCCACGGCCCGCCCACACCACACATGAACGGCTACCTCCCTCACCACCACCACACTCACCACCAACAGGTGAGCTCTTTACTGCAACCATCCGCCCATGTTCACTGTACCTGCGGTATTGTACTACTGAAATGATTATTCGCTTCAGGTTTATAGGCAGACATGGCCCTCAAGTATGGCCAGCAGGTGTGGCCCAAGTGTAACCAGTAGACTGTGGCCTCAGGTGTGGCCCTAGTGTAGCTAGTAGACTGTGGCCTCAGGTGTGGCCGAAGTGTAGCCAGTAGACTGTGGCCTCAGGTGTGGCTTTCGTGTAGCCAATAGACTGTAACCTTAGTGTAGCCAGTAGACTGTGGCCAGCAGGGGTGGCCACCTCACTGACCGTCACCTCTCCTCCACCAGGGATTCAACGCCTTTGAAGACTTTCACCGGTTCGGACCTCTCAACCCAGCAGCCTTCCCACACCCGCCCACCCCCCATCCACCCACCCCGCACCAGGACAAGATGGCCACGTCCACACGCCAACACCCACACAATAACTACTCCTTGACCAATCTACAGGTATGGAGTGAGCTTGAGGCTACTGTGTATACTCTCCAATACGTGTATAGGGAGAAGGTTTGTGTGTATGTGTGTATGTGTGTATGTCATACTAGATCTGTTCTGTTTTAACGTCACTATCGTTCCCATACCCTCACTGGCCGAGTATCTTAAGCTTGTTGTGCCATACCCACCATACCCACCTGCCATACCCCACCATACCCACCTGCCATACCCCACCTGCCATACCCACCTACCACACCTGCCATACCTCACCATACCCACCTGCCATACCCCACCTACCACACCTGCCATACCCCACCTACCACACCTGCCATACCCACCTACCACACCTGCCATACCCACCTACCACACCTGCCATACCCACCATACCCACCTCAATTACCACACTCAGTATACCCTACATCCACGTCACCCACTAAACCGACAAAAGCATCCACCTCAAGTCATCCACCTGACCACTTTGTACTATACCACCCCCCACCCCCCTCCCCTCCACACGCTCATCCACCACCACCACGTTTAGTCAGCCAATCACCTTCCTCAAGTAGTTATTAATAGTTAGGGGTAAGACATTTAACTCCGGTCGACTGCCAACGTAGATGAAGACTGAAATTATATGTACTTTTACGCCAAAGTATCGAGAGAACATGCCTCTACTTTATCAAACTTTCATTGAAGAAGTAGAAAGCAAAACTATAACAACTTTCCGTATTAGTAAGTAATTCGTAAGCTGTCCACTGCAGATGATAGAACCTCAGGGAAACAAAAACAAGGAAATAAGTAATCAAGGAAGCAACCATGTGACTGTTTAAGTAAAGTATGGGGGGGTGGGTGGGGGGTGATTTGGTCGTGATGAAGGGGTTATTGTACATCATTCGTAGAGGGAATTATACATAAGGTAATGACAATATCGATTTTTGTAGATTATGTTAAACTCTCTCTCTCTCTCTCTCTCTCTCTCTCTCTCTCTCTCTCTCTCTCTCTCTCTCTCTCTCTCTCTCATCTCACGGGATTTATTTATTTATTTTTTTATTTTTTTTTTTAACAGGATTTGCTGTGGGACGAATTTTATTTAATTATTTTTTTTTTTTTTTTTTTTATTTCAATAATATCTACAATAACACTGAGGATATGTTACCCACCTCACCCACCACCTCACCCACCAGTAATATGCCCACCCATTGTTATCCATTAACCCACCAGCAACCTGCCCACCCATTGTTACCCAGCCACTTCACCCAGCCACCCACCTCACCCACCAGCAACCTGCCCACCCATTGTTACCCACCCACTTCACCCAGTCACCCACCCCACCCACCAGAGTCACCCACCCCGCCCACCAGCAACCTGGCCATCACACACACACACAGTAAACTCCTGTAAACCTGAGTAAGTGGTAGGAAGGGCAGTTTGGATTTTGAGGCACCCTGTATTCCGGGGCATGATTAGGGGCCCTCACATGTACTGACACACTAAGAATGGGGCCCGGTCTTCATTTAGTCCCTTTTGTCCCTTAGAATTAGGGTCTATTAAGGCACATTGGCTTTAAGGTATAACTCTATTTTCCCCAAAGCTTAATGTCCCCCCCCTCCCCCCCCCCCCGGTGAGTGATGTGGGCCCCAAACATACTGTACACCTGTATGGTATACTGTACATCTGTATGGTATACTGTACACCTATATGGTATACTGTACACCTGTATGGTATACTGTACATCTGTATGGTATACTGTACACCTATATGGTATACTGTACACCTGTATGGTATACTGTACACCTATATGGTATACTGTACACCTGTATGGTATACTGTACACCTGTATGGTATACTGTACACCTGTATGGTATACTGTACACCTATATGGTATACTGTACACCTGTATGGTATACTGTACACCTGTATGGTATACTGTACACCTATATGGTATACTGTACACCTATCAAGATCAATTGGTACCTTATACTGGTAGGTTTACACCTGTAAGTCCGGTATTAACTGTACACCTGTATGGTATACTGTACACCTGTATGGTATACTGTACACCTGTATGGTATACTGTACACCTGTATGGTATACTGTACACCTATATGGTATACTGTACACCTATATGGTATACTGTACACTATCAAGATCAATTGGTACCTTATAGTGGTAGGTTTAACTGAGTCCGGTTTAACAGAGTCCGGTTTAACAGTGTCCGGTTTAACAGAGTCCGGTTTAACAGAGTCCGGTTTAACAGAGTCCGGTTTAACAGTGTCCGGTTTAACAGAGTCCCGTTTAACAGTGTCCGGTTTAACAGTGTCCGGTTTAACAGAGTCCGGCTTAACAGAGTCCGGTTTAACAGAGTCCAGTTTAACAGTGTCCCGTTTAACAGAGTCCGGTTTAACAGAGTCCGGTTTAGCAGAGTCCGGTTTAACAGAGTCCGGTTTAACAGGGGTTTACTTTGTCCGTTTATATATGAATAATTTATACAGATTGTTATTCGTGCCATCCACACGCAGGCTGCCATACATGCCATACACGCTCAGGTTGCCATACACACACAGGTTACCATACATACTATACACACACAGGTTGCCATACATCCCACATACACATGCACACAGGTTGCCATACACACACAGGGGTGGCATACATCCCACACACACACACACACACACACACAGGTTTCCATACATGCCATACACACACACACAGGTTGCCATGCACACACAGGTTGCCATATATCCCACACACACACACAGTTTGCCATACATGCCATACACGCTCAGGTTGCCATTCACACACAGGTTACCATACATACTATACACACACAGGTTGCCATACATCCCACATACACACACACACACAGGTTGCCATACGCACGCAGGTTGCCATACCTCCCGTACACACACAGGTTGCCATACAGCCCATACACACACAGGTTGCCATAGATCCCATACACACACAGGTTGCCATACATCCCATACACACACAGGTTGCCATACATCCCATACACACACAGGTTGCCATAGATCCCATACACACACAGGTTGCCATACATCCCATACACACAGGTTGCCATACATCCCATACACACACAGGTTGCCATACATCCCATACACACACACAGGTTGCCTTACATCCCATGCACACACAGGTTGCCATACACACACAGGTTGCCATACATCTCATACACACACAAGTTGCCATATACACGCAGGTTGCCATACATGCCATACACACACAGGTTGTCATACATCCCATACACACACAGGTTGCCATACATTCCATACACACACAAGTTGCCATACATCCCATACACACACAGGTTGCCATACATTCCATACACACATAGGTTGTCATATATGCCACACACACACAGGTTGCCATACATCCCATACACAAAAGGTTACCGTACATACATGTCATACACACACATAAGTTGCCATACATGTCACACACACAAATTAACGTATATGTCATTCACACAGGTTTGCCATACATGTCATACACACACGCAGGTTGCCGTACATGCATGTCATATACACACACAGGTTGCCATACATGTCAAACACACACATAGGTTGCCGTACATACATGTCATAATACACAAACAGGTTGCCATACATGTCATACACGCACACAAGTTGCCCTACATGTCATAATACACACACAGGTTGCCATACATGTCATACACGCACACAGGTTGCCATACATGTCATAATACACACACAGGTTGCCATACACACGCCCATACAACTTTTAAACAGCAACTCGGTATCATTTAATAATTATGTATTTTTCTATATTGGAAAATTAATATTCATAAACTATACCAGAGGTATTTTGCCACATATAGAGCAGAAATACACCCATGTATACCTGTACATCTGGTCATTCATACACACATACATCCATACACTCATACATCCATACACTCATACATCCATACACTCATACATCCATACTCTCATACACCCATACACTCATACATCCATACTCTCATACATCCATACACTCATACATCCATTCACTCATACATCCATACACTCATACATCCATACACTCCTACATCCATACACTCCTACATCCATACACTCATACATCCATACACTCATACATCCATACACTCATACATCCATACACTCATACATCCATACACTCATACGTCGATACACAAATATGTAACTCCAAGTCAGCCTTTCCTAGCATGCAAGTATACACATTTCCATACACACTCCTGTATCTGGAAAGTGAAGACAATTTACATTTTAATGTGTATAGTCTTAGCGCCATAAATAATCCATACATGGCTCATATAACCATACACACGCCATACACCTACCACAAACATACATACACCATACAACCATACACCTACCACAACTATACATACACCATACAACCATACACCTACCACAACTATACATACACCATACATCCATACACCTACCACAACCATACACATTCTACACAATCATACACAAACCATACATTCATACACCTACCACAACCATACACATTCTACACAATCATACACAAACCATACATCCATACACCTACCACAACATAACCTGGAGATATGTACTGTGTTTAATTGTATACTGACATACTGCCATCCGCGACTCCATACAGGTCACAGTACAATCATACATATCACTATTCGACCCGACATATAAATGCAACCATACACTACGACACAACCATTATACTATACGTCAGTGTATAACCACACACTATCACACACACTTCCGTTAACGCTGTATACTTTACCTTCCGAGCCATACACCTCTTCATCCATCCATACGTACTTCCATACACGCCACAATTTAAATATATATACAGTATATATCACCATTCATTATTCATGCCACTATATAACAATTACACCATACAATCTATCCTAAACGTCACCATACATCTATACAGTTCACCATACAACTACACACACACACACACACACACACACACACACTTAACTACACTCAAAACCAGGCCCTTGAGACTATAATAACACCCATGCACCATAACCACGCCCGTACACTCCTGACCACACCTGCACACCACACTCGTACATCCCTAACCACGCCCGTACACTCCTAACCACGCCCGTTCACTCCTGACCACACCTGCACACCTCTTACCACACTCGTACATCCCTAACCACGCCCGTACACTCCTAACCACGCCCGTTCACTCCTGACCACACCTGCACACCTCTTACCACACTCGTACATCCCTAACCACGCCCGTGCACTCCTAACCACGCCCGTACACTCCTAACCACGCCCGTACGCCTCTAACCACATCCATGACTTCGGTCGTTTACATGTCAATAAACGCCTCCTTTAATCTCTGACAGCAACACATGAAGGCTCCCAACACCTCCCCCTTACCTGCCAACACCTCCCCCTTACCTGCCAACACCTCCCCCCTTACCTGCCAACACCTCCCCCTTACCTGCCAACACCTCCCCCCTTACCTGCCAACACCTCCCCCTTACCTGCCAACACCTCCCCCCTTACCTGCCAACGCCCTACTGTACGTTAACACACTTACCCTTAGTTCAGTATTTGTTGTCATACTTAAGCTCTTAGCATGCCATCTCCTCCCCAAGGCGAGTCACTTGGAGAATATATAGATAAGAGGTTCCTTAATGATGAGAAAGATTCATTCACGTCCAGTTTGGCAGTACAGTAGCTGGTTCGTATGACACCCCGACCTGTCTGGCTCCCGCACCTCGCCACCAGCACTGACGATTCACTCCTCGCTAGATCTTATCCTCTTGGGAAAAATAATAATAATAATAGTTGGAGGCTGGTGACCAGAGCCTTGATTATCACTGATTGTCTTTCAACATACAGTCAGACAACAGCCCCAAACCTTTTGAAAATTGATTTTGTGTGTGTAGAGACGTCGGGGTGTACAGTAGTGTGGGCCACTCAACACCCCTCTCGCAGAGTACCATCCAGCGGTGGGGTAGTGGTGGGGTAGTGGTGGCGTGTGTACCGGTGCATCAGCAGGGTTCATGGGCACTGGTCTAGTATTTTCATCACCAGTAAAAGTTCTTGTGAAAAGAGAATCGTTCAGAATTAATTGTACAGTATGTAGATTGTAGAATTCTAAAATCTTGTTTATATTTGGTAAATTATTCATATGTCATGATGTTTAATTAATATATTTCATACATGCCCCTGAGGCGGTTGAGGGAGTGTGTTGGTGTTGCCTGACTCCACCACACTAGTGAGGTGACTTGTGTGTTATGGTGGTGTGTTTCAGGCCATGTCCCCGGCGCACAGCGTCCACAGTCTGTCGCCGACGCAGCCACTAGGTGAGGGCCACTACCCAGGGCCCGGAGGCGAAGCCCACCAGCCCACCAACAACTTTACAACACCTCCCACCTCACAACCCCCGCACACTGCCCACTCAGCCCACTCCGCCCATACTGCCCATTCTGCGTCCAGCAGTGAGCCAAATATGCTCAGGGCAGCATTAACCCATCGTGAACAGCAGCAGCAGCAGCAACAGCATCAGCAGCAACAACAACAACAGCAACAACAACAAACACACAGCAGTAGCCCCGGCAGCAGCGACACGGGGGGCGGGCCAGGCCCTGGTGTGCCGGGGGGCGGCTCCGGTGGTCCCGTGCATATGCCCGACTTTGTGGACTTCGACACTCCGATACAGGGCGGCCTGGACTGTAACGTAGAGGAGGTAGGGGACTTGCCTTGTGCTGGCCGGTGGTACCAGTAGCCTGAGACGGGCCGGTCGCAAGACCCGCGCCTCACCACAGGAACTGGACACTGTCCGACAAAGTAGTAACAACTAGAATAAGTTAGAGGTTATTATTAACACTCAAGTGCGTGTAGTCTCTCCTGTAGGAAACAAAACATGTAACATGAGTTTTACTTTCCTAGAAACAATTTATTTTCACTCTGAATAAAATTTCAATTAATTAATCGCAAATTTTGTTAATACGATAAATATAAAAGCCTGTGTTTGTAACAGCACTAACAGAATAAGTCCTACTGAAGCTCCTTTGTTTGTTACTGGTTGAGCTACTCTCATGGTGTTTGATAGCGTAGCGTGAGGCAGTGACTTGATCCAGCAGACAGACTATGACTGGTACAGTTTAAAGGTCCCCCTCTCCCCGGGAAGCCATCAGTCAGGGTCGGGCATCACTCCCGCACACTCTTGTCATTCTCGCTGCCAAACTTCACATCCATCACTCAGACTTCAATCACTCCCCAAGTCAGACAGTCAGACACTTTGTAAAGCCTCTTGTGCCGATACTAACTTTTGAGGCTACGGGAACGATATTTGCGTCATGTTATGTCAGGTCATTATAATTATATAGGATGTTAGAGTCTGCTGTGTTTACACCTGTCATGTGATCAGTGTCAGTCATATAAGAATTTCAGCCAAATAACTCCCTTGGAAAAGTTCTCCATCAGTTCTGATCATCGAGTATCTGTTGAGGATAAGTCAAACTTGTGTTCACTTTAAGTGTTGAGGGTGTACAGTGATCAGTACTGGTGTAGGGCGTTAGTGTGTGGCCCAGTGTGGGGAACCTGTGTCTGTCTTGCACAATACAGTCGTCTCATCTTTGCCTTGCTATTGCCTTGCTGCTCAATGTAGGCTTAAGATTTTCTTGGCAGTTTCTGTGCTTATGATCATATAACTAAGATTACAGCTTTGTGTTAATGACCGTCACTCACCATTACTGTGTTCTAACTCACTCTTGACTGTTACAGGTAATCAAACATGAGCTGCAGGTGGAAGGAAACCTGGATTTCTCTTTCCCACATGGACACCACGGCCACCACTCCCACGGTCACGCCCACGCCGTCGCCCACGCCCACGCCCACGCACACTCTCACCCAGACCCTCCTCAGATGGCAGCACCACCTGGGATGTCTTACCCCTGTCCGTCCATCGCGGCGGGTAACCAGTGGGTCCGCTAAATGGTGAGTACAGTCCCGCCTCAACCTGTCGCATTACCACTATTTCAGACCACAGATGACGCCTCCATATTTAGGGGGTCCCGTCTTCGACAACTTTCTCCATGGTATTTAAACATTGATATTAATGAAATTTATTTAGCCATAAAAAACACAGAGTGGATAATAATAACAATATTAACATGGGTGAGCCAGTTGAGAACCTGAGCTCTCTTTTAGGCACCTGATATATACTATACATTTATCTCAAGGAAGTATTATGTAACATTTAGTATCATCTGGAATAGCACAATAGCATGGTGGTAATAAGAACACGTTACCACGGTTATCACAATTTTTTTTTTTTACATATATATTATAAGTATCTACATACTTTACAGTGGAGTTGATATACTTTAATATGATAAGGGAGGGAAGTAAATATGTAATTAATACACTGGTAATTTCTACCTATCTACATGACAATATAAACGGCTGGTCATCGCGGATAACTTTCATACGTTGTTGTGGTGATCTGCCTACTACTGCTGGACGGTACCTTTGTGGTGTATGACGTCTATCAGATTATAACAAAGTATAAGGTCAACGAAAATTTACACACACACACACACACACTCACACACACACACACACACACACACACACACACTCACACTCACACTCACACTCACACACACACTCACACACACACTACACAGTTAACATAAGCTGGACTACACTTGCAATGATCGATATACCTGGTGATAATTGAAACACCTGGTCTAAAAGTTAATAATTGATATAGCGGGAACAGAATAAATAAGAACATAGGATATTGTTTTGTGTAACGGTTCAGGTTATAAATTGACTAAGAGTGTGTAGAGATGTGTTGTAAGCGGGTGTTAGTGATGCGTAGAGGAGATCTGTTATGAATTAGTTTTTCCTGAGCAGCTGTTGGTGGTAATGTGTTGTTTAAATAATTCTCTTGACATTTTGGAAACACAGAGAGAGAGTGTGTGTGTGTGTGTGTGTGTGTGTGTGTGTGTGTGTGTGTGTGTGTGTGTGTGTGTGTGTGTGTACATGCTGTCACCACACCTAACAGACGCCCATAGGTGTGTGTTGCCTTGTGTGCGTCAGCGTGGTGTGGGTCATATAACACACTAAGTATTGAAGACTGAGGAGTTGTGTCTGATGATTATGTCTCAAGTCTTGTCTCTTTGTTTACCCTCCCGTGATGGTTGTGACGGCAGTGGCAACCAGAGTGTACTGTACTGTACCCTTCAGGGGTCCGGTTGGCCTCCTACTGGTTGTGGTGGTGGGGTCCGGCTGGCCACCTACTGATTGTGGTGGTGGGGTCCGGCTGGCTACCTACTGGTTGTGGTGGTGGGGTCCGGCTGGCCACCTACTGATTGTGGTGGTGGGGTCCGGCTGGCTACCTACTGGTTGTGGTGGTGGGGTTCGGCTGGCTATCTACTGGTTGTGGTGGTGGGGTCCGGCTGGCCACCTACTGATTGTGGTGGTGGGGTCCGGCTGGCCACCTACTGATTGTGGTGGTGGGGTCCGGCTGGCCACCTACTGATTGTGGTGGTGGGGTCCGGCTGGCCACCTACTGGTTGTGGTGGTGGGGTCCGGCTGGCTCTTCAATTATTACAATGTTTACCTCGGTCACGTGATTCATTGGGGCTGGGAGGGGCGGCGGGCAGTGTGAGGGTGTTTGTCTGTCCACTTCCCCGCTATTGTCCCCCTGACGTCCTGTTTATCCCTGCCTACCCAAGGTATATAAATAACACCTCTAATATTAATCCCCGCTCGGCCAGCCTACATTGATGATGCTGGCGGCGGTACAGAGACAAATTGTGTGCTAAAGTTCAACAATTAATCAAACGAGAGAATCGCCAGCCAGCAAACCCTCCCTCCCTCCCTCCGTCTACACCCCCTTAACTCTCACACTAATCTCCCCCCTCCACTAACCTCCCCCGATGCCCATCACCGTCCTCCTCTGTCACTCCAAACACCCCTCCACTTATGCTTCTGTCTCTCACTAACCCCTCCCTCCCTTCCCCTCCCCCTCTTACCTCCCCCTCCTCCAACTTCCCATGCCCCCCTCCACCTCGTCATGCGTCCCTTCCTCCTTCTTACACCCCGGCCAGAATCAAGCCATCAGAGTGTTACCTTAGTTGAGGCAGAGTAGCGGCTCTCTCTCTCTCTCTCTCTCTCTCTCTCTCTCTCTCTCTCTCTCTCTCTCTCTCTCTCTCTCTCTCTCTCTCTCATATCTGGACATAATATTGCTCACCATTAGTCAGCTGAAGGGAAGGGGTGAGGGAGGGAGGGGGGATTATTCGTTAAGGGGTGAGGGAGGCAGTAAGGGAGGGGGTGAGGTAGGTGTGTCCTTCAGGTAGAACACTCACCTGTAGCTCCTCAGGTGAGTAACTGAAGAAGGTAAAGTTTGTACCCGTAAAAGTTACCTCGTACTAATCATTTTGAAATTGTTTAATAGTCTTGAAATAGGAAAGTTAATTTTGTGTTATGAGTAGGAATTTGATAATGTGAACCATGGTGTGTGTGAACCATGGTGTGTGTGAACCATGGTGTGTGTGTGAACCATGGTGTGTGTGAACCATGGTGTGTGAGAGCCTTGGTGTGTGAGAGCCTTGGTGTGTGTGAACCATGGTGTGTGTGAACCATGGTGTGTGAGAGCCATGGTGTATGTTTGTGGGGGGTCCGTACCAGAGGTTGTGAGGGTGCGGGGCGCTCACACACACACACACAAACACACACACACACACACACACAAACACACACACACACACACACACACACAAATCGATTGGTTTTCGTCGAGTTGTTAAAATTTCTTGATGACACAGATTGATTAGCTTATAAAATAGGGACCTTGCCAGCCTCACCTCCTCCTCCTCCTCCTCCTCCTCCTCCTCCTCCTCCTCCTCCTCCTCCTCCTCCTTCTTCTCCTCCTCCTCTTCCTCCTCCTCCTCCTCCTCGCTACACCACAAGACTCGTACCATAAAAAACATCTCCAGTACGAGCAAACAACAGCGCCTGACGTCCCCCCACTCCATCCCACAGTAACATAATTGCGTCAGACGAACGTTCGCCAGCCTTTTGCCCGCACTAACGCTCGCATACGCCGCAAGAGCAAGGCGGCAGTGGGGTTAGGTTAGGTTAGGTCTGTGTGTTAGTCCAGTTGAACGATACTTTGTGGAAATATTACGCCGATGATTTTGGGAAGAGGAAACATTATGGATGAAAACTAGAGGGAGGGAGAGAGAGAGAGATGGATAAAACAATAAAGATGGGATAGGGGTAAACGAGGAGGGAGACGAGAATGAAGGGGATGGATGGAGGAGAAGGAAAGAAGAATAGAAGGAATGAGGGAATGACTGATCCGTCTGGTAGAGAAGGAACCCCTCCCTCCCTCCCTCCCCGATTAGATTGATCAGTTGGTTAATTTAGCTCTGGTTAGGATTAATTAATGAAGGTGACGTCACTTGGGGTTTTCACTCACACAAGAGAGTGCAGAAGGTTATCAGGTGTTTTACTTATTTTTTTTTACCTGCGTTTTAAATTATTATTATTTTTTTTAATGGAAACTATTTTAATTGATATTTTGTGAATGAGTTTTAGGTGTGTGTGTGTGTGTGTGTGTGTGTGTGTGTGAAAGGGTAAGGTTGTGATTGTTGATTTGATTGTTATGATTTATATTGACTCAGGTATTGTAAGGGTTTACTCTCTCTCTCTCTCTCTCTCTCTCTCTCTCTCTCTCTCTCTCTCTCTCTCTCTCTCTCTCTCTCTCTCTCAGTTTGTTTTTCTCACGTGTACATCCTGGTCTCTCCCTAAACCCGTTTTCCTGAAGGAGATAGGAAGGGAAGGGAGAGAGGAAGGGAAGGGAGAGAGGAAGGGAAGGGAGAGAGGAAGGGAAGGGAGATAGGAAAGGAAGGGAGGAAGGAGAGACTCTGCCTCATTCTCCCTAGGAAAAAAAAAATTAACACCTTAACTCCCATAAGTGGCTGGAAATCTCATCAAATAGACAATTACGTGCCGGCAGATCGCGTCTAAAATTATAATCTGGGAGACGGAAAAACACCTACCTAAATTATTAATAAAGTGTCAATAATTGTCTTTCGAGGAGGAACCCAGGTGATGAGCGGCGAATTTTACCGTCTTGGGGAGGGGGGGAGGAGGGGGAGGGGTGTCTTTGGGGAGGGGGTAATGGGGATAGGGGAAGGGGGTTGTCTTGGGGTGGTGGACGGGGAAGGGGGGGTATCTTGCGATGGGGAGGGAGAAGGGGGCTCGTCTTGGGATGGGGAAGAGGGAAGGGGCCGTATTAGGGTGGGGGGAGGGGAGGGGGTCGTATTAGGGTGGGGGAAGGGGAGGGGGTCGTATTAGGGTGGGGGAAGGGGAGGGAGTCGTATTAGGGTGGGGGAAGGGTAGGCAGGTCGTATTGGGAGGAGGTGATTGTCTTCCCGAGATGTGAGGGTCGTCCTCCCCGCCGTCAAGGATTGAGGAATTTGATAATGGATCTTCGTGGAAGTGCGGGAGGGCTAGTCTGTTTACTACTGCGTGGGGGAGGGGGTGTAGAGGAGTGTGTGGGGGTGTAGAGGAGTGTGTGGGGGTGTGGAGGAGTGTGTGGGGGTGTAGAGGAGTGTGTGGGGGTGTAGAGGGGTGTGTGGGGGTGTAGAGGGGTGTGTGGGGGTGTAGAGGGGTGTGTGGGGGTGTAGAGGAGTGTGTGGGGGTGTAGAGGGGTGTGTGGGGGTGTAGAGGAGTGTGTGGGGGTGTAGAGGAGTGTGTGGGGGTGTAGAGGAGTGTGTGGGGGTGTAGAGGAGTGTGTGGGGGTGTAGAGGGGTGTGTGGGGTGTAGAGGGTGTGTGGGGGTGTAGAGGAGTGTGTCGGGGTGTAGAGGGGTGTGTGGGGGTGTAGAGGGTGTGTGGGGGTGTAGTGGGGTGTGTGGGGGTGTAGAGGGGTGTGTGGGGGTGTAGAGGAGTGTGTGGGGGTGTAGAGGAGTGTGTGGGGGTGTAGAGGGGTGTGTGGGGGTGTAGAGGGGTGTGTGGGGTGTAGAGGAGTGTGTGGGGGTGTAGAGGAGTGTGTGGGGGTGTAGAGGGGTGTGTGGGGGTGTAGAGGAGTGTGTGGGGGTGTAGAGGGGTGTGTGGGGGTGTAGAGGGGTGTGTGTGGGTGTAGAGGGGTGTGTGGGGGTGTAGAGGAGTGTGTGGGGGTGTAGAGGAGTGTGTGGGGGTATAGAGGGGTGTAGAGGGGTGTAGAGGAGTGTGAGGGGGTGTAGAGGAGTGTGTGGGGGTGTAGAGGGGTGTGTGGGGGTGTAGAGGAGTGTGTGGGGGTGTAGAGGAGTGTGTGGGGGTGTAGAGGGGTGTGTGGGGGTGTAGAGGAGTGTGTGGGGGTGTAGAGGGGTGTGTGGGGGTGTAGAGGGGTATGTGGGGGTGTAGAGGAGTGGGGTGTAGTGGAGTGTGTGGGGTGTAGAGGAGGGTGTAGAGGGGTGTGTGGGGTGTCGTGGGGTGTGTGGGGTGTAGAGGTGTGGGGGGTGTAGAGGAGTGTGTGGGGGTGTAGAGGAGTGTGTGGGGGTGTAGAGGAGTGTGTGGGGGTGTAGAGGGGTGTGTGGGGGTGTAGAGGGGTGTGTGGGGGTGTAGAGGGGTGTGTGGGGTGTAGAGGAGTGGGGGGTGTAGAGGAGTGTGTGGGGGTGTAGAGGAGTGTGTGGGGTGTAGAGGGGTGTGTGGGGGTGTAGAGGGGTGTGTGGGGGTGTAGAGGAGTGTGTGGGGGTGTAGAGGAGTGTGTGGGGGTGTAGAGGAGTGTGTGGGGGTGTAGAGGAGTGTGTGGGGGTGTAGAGGAGTGTGTGGGGGTGTAGAGGAGTGTGTGGGGGTGTAGAGGAGTGTGTGGGGTGTAGAGGAGTGTGTGGGGGTGTAGAGGAGTGTGTGGGGGTGTAGAGGAGTGTGTGGGGGTGTAGAGGGGTGTGTGGGGGTGTAGAGGGGTATGTGGGGGTTTAGAGGAGTGGGGGTGTAGAGGAGTGTGTGGGGGTGTAGAGGGGTGTGTGGGGGTGTAGAGGGGTGTGTGGGGGTGTAGAGGAGTGGGGGGTGTAGAGGAGTGTGTGGGGGTGTAGAGGAGTGTGTGGGGGTGTAGAGGGGTGTGTGGGGGTGTAGAGGAGTGGGGGGTGTAGAGGAGTGTGTGGGGGTGTAGAGGAGTGTGTGGGGGTGTAGAGGGGTGTGTGGGGGTGTAGAGGAGTGTGTGGGGGTGTAGAGGGGTGTGTGGGGGTGTAGAGGGGTATGTGGGGGTTTAGAGGAGTGGGGGTGTAGAGGAGTGTGTGGGGGTATAGAGGGGTGTGTGGGGGTGTAGAGGAGTGGGGGGTGTAGAGGGGTGTGTGGGGGTGTAGAGGGGTGTGTGGGGGTGTAGAGGAGTGTGTGGGGGTGTAGAGGGGTGTGTGGGGGTGTAGAGGGGTGTGTGGGGGTGTAGAGGGGTGTGTGTATGAGGTAGAGTTGGTGTACTGTGAATGGGTCACTTGATTGACAAATAATATGCAAGTAACATATGTGATACAAATATGATTTATAATAACTAGGTGGGGAGAAGGTCAGACTACAGGGCGTTTCAACAGTGTCAGTGCCAAAAGGTATGTGAACATATTGAGTGTGTGTGTGTGTGTGTGTGTGTGAGAGTGACTATCCGAGTTCGTTGGGAAGACAAGAGAACAAATGCCAGTATTCTCACTAACACCAACTATAGGAGCATCGAGGCTACCATTATCCATGAACAACTACGCTGGACTGGCCATGGACGACAGTAGACTGCCAAAGCAGCTACTTTACAGTCACCTAACGAATAGTAAACGTAACGCTTGGAGGAGCACCACACAAGAAGGTGTCAATACTTTCGAGTTAGCCCGACTGCATACCGAGGCAGACAAGCGCCAACGCCGGAAAGACGCTGCCACCGCCCCTCCCGCACTAGATGTAGCCCTCCACATGTGCAACGAATGTGAACGACCCAGCCGGTCCCATATCGGCCTCTTTAGTCACCTCAGAACTCACCATCCAAGGTTACATCCTTAATAACTCATATCATTGTATCATAGCTGGATGATCGTCATACTAGATTCCGAGTGACAGCAAAATAGTGTGTGTGAAAGATTCTATTGAGTATATTTGAGAAGAGAAAGAGAAAGGAAGGTGTTATACAGTATGTGTGAACGTGAGTATGGTGACCTTACCAGTAGTTGAAGGCACATCCGAAAGCCTTGGCTCTTGAAACCTGTTCGTTTATCAACATGGCGTGACTGGCAATATAAGAGGGAAAAGTGTAAGTGTTGTGGGTGTGGCACTGTAAGAAATGTTACCATGCACACCACTACACCCCCCAACCACCACTACCCCCCACCCACCACTACCCCCCACTCACCACTACCCCCCACTCACCACTACCCCCCACCCACCACTACCCCCCAACCACCACTACCCCCCAACCACCACTACCCCCCAACCACCACTACCCCCCACCTACCACTACTCCCAACCACCACTACCCCCCAACCACCACTACCCCCCACTCACCACTACCCCCCACCCACCCCAACCCCCCACTACCCCAAAGTTAAAAAGTGGTATGGCTATTTTCATATATCACATTAAACCCGTCTAGAAAGTGGTGGTAATGTAGGTGACGCAGCTACCACACTCACCTCCCTCTCACCTCCCTCACACCTACCACACTCACCTCCCTCTCACCTCCCTCTCACCTCCCTCTCCTAAATCTTACATCATCTACCACCACTAAAAGCCACTTAATCTGATGAGAGGCGAGATATTAAAATTGGAACGCTAACGACTGAGGGCAAATGGAAGACTGGGAGCCGATATGATTTAGTAAACATGGCTGTCTGCACGGCCCTACCCCACGATGAGACGGGGTGGGGTGGGGCCGGGTGGGGTGGGGGCCGGGTGGGGAGGGGCCGGGGTGGGGTGGGGCCGGGTAGGGTGGGGCCGGGTGGGGTGAGGGGAAGGGCTGACCAAGTTCGGGGGAAGGAGGACGAAGGAAAGACAGGAAGAGGAGGAGTGGAAGGGAAGGTAAGAAGAGATTGAAGGAAATGGAACAGGAGACTCAGAACACTAGACAGGAGACCCGGAACAATAGACAGGAGAGAGACAGTAGTAACGGGAACATGCCAGTCTAATGATGTCCTCTCTCCCTCCCTCCCTCCCTCCCTCCCTCCCTCCTCTACCCTCCACTCCCTCCTCTACCCTCCTCTATCCTCCCTCCCTCCTCCCTCCCTCCTCTACCCTCCACTCCCTCCTCTACCCTCCTCTACCCTCCCTCCTTCCTCTACCCTCCTCTACCCTCCCTCCCTCCCTCCTTCCTCTACCCTCCTCTACCCTCCACTCCATTCTTTACCCTCCTCTACCCTCCACTTCCTCCTCTACCCTCCTCTATCCTCCCTCCCTCCTCCCTCCCTCCCTCCCTCCCTCCCTCCCTCCCTCCTCTACCCTCCACTCCCTCCTCTACCCTCCTCTACCCTCCCTCCTTCCTCTACCCTCCTCTATCCTCCCTCCCTCCCTCCCTCCTCTACCCTCCTCTACCCTCCACTCCATTCTCTACCCTCCTCTACCCTCCACTCCCTCCTCTACCCTCCTCTATCCTCCCTCCTTCCTCTCCCCTCCCTCCCTCCCTCCTTCCTCTACCCTCCTCTATCCTCCCTCCCTCCCTCCCTCCTCTACCCTCCTCTACCCTCCACTCCCTCCACAAGTACACTCTTCCCTTCCTAAACTGTTCCCTTTTAACTTGCCCTCTTTTCACATCACACAAATTTCATCTCTTACCAGTATTTCAATCGTACGCTCGCTCCTCCTCATCCTCCTCTTGATCCTCTTCTTCTTCTTCTTCTTCTTCTTCTTCTTCTTCTTCTTCTTCTTTCTTTCTTTCTTCATCGTCTTATTCACCTTCTCAATTTCTTGCATATTTTTCGTGACCTCTCTCTCTCTCTCTCTCTCTCTCTCTCTCTCTCTCTCTCTCTCTCTCTCTCTCTCTCTCTCTCTCTCTCTCTCTCTCTCTCTCGTATTGTTGGCTACATTTTCATGTCATTATCCATCTCTCACTTACCTCACACCTCCCTTACCCCTCTCTCGCCTCCTACACCCCTCCCTCCCTCACCCCTCTCACCCCTCCCTTCACCCCTCACCTCCTTCACTCTTCATCCTAAAAAAAAAAAAATATCACTCCCAAACTCATCCCTCACCATAACCCACCACTATCACCTCTTTACCCCCCTCACAACCCCTCCCTAACGTCACCTCACCTTAACCTCCCCACACCTCTCACCCCTCCTCCATCTTGGTAGCACCCCCCCCTCTCTCCCCCCTAAGGAAGGAAGGGCAGCTCCAGAGGCCCCTCACTTGGCCATTTTCCGTCATCCATTTTCGTTAATTTCGACTCATTTCTATTCTTATTATCCTACCATATATTCCCCCGTCCATCAGTCGCCCATTTTCTTTATCGTTGGGTTCTTTGACGCTCACAATTTACTACCTACTTAACATGCGTCGTCCCACTGGCTGGCCTGCCCGGCTAAGGCTCCTTTACGCTACGTATATCACCCCTCCTCACCCCCCTCTCTCTCTCTCTCTCATCACCCACTCTTTCGTACTCTCACCTTCTCCCTCCTCCCCCCCCTTTCTCCCTTCTCCTCCCCCTCCCCTTCTCCCTCCCCCCCCCCCCCGAGAATCCCATACAGGGTAGAAGGGATGAGGAGGGGGAAGATGAGGGATTGATGAGGAAGATGGAGGAAGAGGCGGCTAATGAAGAGGAGGAGGAGGAGGAAGGAAGGGAGATAAGTGAGGGAGGTGAGAGAGCAGTGAGGAGAGACGAAGATGAGAGAGAGAGAGAGAAGTGAAGGAGATTGAGGTGAGACAGATAATGAGAGACACACACACACACAGGGGGTATTTAAATCTTTCTCAACGCTGCCTTAAGAAACAAGGTAAATATATTCAAATTATATTGGATCACCTGAACAATAGACACCCTAGGTTATATTAAGTAAGGTTAACGTTAGGGTGTCTAATTTTCACGTCATCTGTAATAATTCATGAATGAGTTTCTAAATTTATGGTAAAGACTTTTTTCCCAGTATAATATCCGCCCAAAGTTTTTTCCCAGTATAGAATCCGTCAAGGTAATTTTTTTTTCCTCACCTCACACTTGTGCCACCCTCCCTCTACCTCCCCCCCTCTCTCTCTCACTCCCTCCCCCCTCTCCCTCTCCCCCTCTCCCCCCCCCTCCCTCCCCCCTCCCTCTCCCCCTCCCTCTCCCCCTCCCTCCCTCCCTCCGTTATGCGGTTTCCAGACAATAGCTTCTGAAAGTCGATGGATTCATCTGCTTTTTAAGGATGACAGAGACTTGGTTTACGATGACCCATGGAACAGCTCTCACCCCTCATCCCTCACCTCTCATCGCCTCAGACCCTCACCCCTCAGACCCTCACCCCTCATCGCCTCAGACCCTCACCCCTCAGACCCTCACCCCTCAGACCCTCACGCCTCAGACCCTCACCCCTCATCGCCTCAGACCCTCACCCCTCATCGCGTCAGACCCCTCACCCCTCCGACCCTCACCCCTCAGACCCTCACGCCTCAGACCCTCACGCCTCAGAACCTCACCCCTCATCGCGTCAGACCCTCACCCCTCATCGCGTCAGACCCTCACCCCTCACCCCTCAGACCCTCAGACCCTCACCCCTCAGACCCTCACCCCTCATCGCCTCAGACCCTCACCCCTCATCGCCTCAGACCCTCACCCCTCGCCTAATATGTCGACTTATATTGTGTAAGATTTAATATGTAATTGAGGTGTGTGTGTGTGTGTGTGTGTGGTACTCTGTCACACTCTCCTCCGCTGTACTGTACTCTCCCCCGCCCGCGCCCCACCCGCCCACGCCCCGCCCGCCGTAGCTGTGATGGCGTGTGTTCATTATGTAAGGAAACTCTGATCGGATTTAATAACAATGGCTTCTTTACCCTTATTTATTTTCCTCCCTTACAGTGCCTTAGGGCGGGGGTGTGGGTGGGTGGTGGTGTTGTGTGGGCGGTGGGCGGGGGGGGGGGTGGGTGGTGGTGTTGTGTGGGCGGGGGTGTGGGTGGGTGGTGGTGTTGTGTGGGCGGGGGGGGGTGGGTGGGTGGTGGTGCTGTGGGGGTGTGGGTGGGTGGTGGTGCTGTGGGGGTGTGAGCTGGTGGTGGTGTTCTGTGTGTGTGGGCGGGTGGTGGTGTTCTGTGGGCGGGGGCGGGTGGTGGTGTTCTGTGGGTGGGGGCGGGTGGTGCTGTTCTGTGGGTGGGGGCGGGTAGGGTGTTCTGTGGGCGGGGGTGAGTGGTGGTGTTCTATGGGCGGGGGCGGGTGGTGCTGCTCCGTGGGTGGGGGCGGGTAGTGGTGCTCTGTGGGCGGGGGTGAGGGCGTGGACCGCTGGTGCTGTTCCGTGGGCGGGGGTGGGTGGTGGTGTTCTGTGGGCGGGGGCGGGTGGTGGTGTTCTGTGTGTGTGGGCGGGTGGTGGTGTTCTGTGGGCGGGGGTGGGTGGTGGTGTTCTGTGGGTGGGGGCGGGTGGTGCTGTTCTGTGGGTGGGGGCGGGTAGGGTGTTCTGTGGGCGGGGGTGAGTGGTGGTGTTCTATGGGCGGGGGCGGGTGGTGCTGCTCCGTGGGTGGGGGCGGGTAGTGGTGCTCTGTGGGCGGGGGTGAGGGCGTGGACCGCTGGTGCTGTTCCGTGGGCGGGGGTGGGTGGTGGTGTTCTGTGGGCGGGGGCGGGTGGTGGTGTTCTGTGGGTGTGGGCGGGTGGTGGTGTTCTGTGGGCGGGGGCGGGTGGTGGTGTTCTGTGGGCGGGGGCGGGTGGTGCTGTTCTGTGGGCGGGGGTGGGTGGTGGTTTTCTGTGGGCGGGGGTAGGTGGTGGTGTTCTGTGGGCGGGGGGTGGTGTTCTGTGGGCGGGGGTGGGTGATGGTGTTCTGTGGGAGTGGGCGGGGTGGCAGATATAGTGGTTGTAGTAGTGGTGTAGTGGTAATGATGATGGTGGTGGTGCCCCTTGGCCGACGACTCCTGATTGACCACCACCTCCACCACCACCACTACGACCCCCATCACCACTTCCACCACACCCCCACCACCGCTACACCCCCACCACCGCTACACCCCACCCCCACTATCCCCCACCACTACTACCCCCTACCACCACCACTGTCCCCATCACCCCCACCACCACCCCTAACACACCACCCCCACCACCACCCACCCGCACCACCACCCACCCCCACCACCACTACCACCCCACCACCCCTACCACCACCACCCACCCTACCACCACCACCCACCTTACCACCCCCACTACCACCCCTACCACCCCCACTACCACCCCTACCACCCCACCACCCCTACTACCCCACCACCCCTACCACCCCACCACCCCTACCACCACCACCACCCCTACCACCACCACCCACCCACCCTACCACCACCACCCACCCTACCACCACCCCACCACCCCTACCACCACCACCCACCCATCCTACCACCACCACCCACCCTACCACCACCACCCACCTTACCACCCCCACTACCACCCCTACCACCCCCACTACCACCCCTACCACCCCACCACCCCTACTACCCCACCACCACTACCACCCCACCACCCCTACCACCACCACCACCCCTACCACCACCACCCACCCACCCTACCACCCCACCACCCCTACCACCACCACCCACCCACCCTACCACCACCACCCACCCTACCACCACCCCACCACCCCTACCACCACCACCCACCCACCCTACCACCACCACCCACCCTACCACCACCCCACCACCCCTACCACCACCACCCACCCATCCTACCACCACCACCCACCCATCCTACCACCACCATCCACCCTACCCCCACCACCACCACTACCACCCCCCCTACATTAATCTAATATCGGAAGTCGATACTGAGTGGTGTGTATGTGTGTTAGTGTGTGTTGGACCATACAGGGTCAAGAGGGGATGATACAGCAGGTGTGTTTGAGTAGTAGAGTGTGTATGTGTACTAGGTGTGTAGGTATCAATGAGTGTGTTGCTTAGAGAGAGAGAGAGAGAGAGAGAGAGAGAGAGTGAGAGATAAAACATATAATTAAATAAATACGAAAAAACATCTTTATTCAGTATTTTCATGAACAGAAAATATTACAAGAATTATTTTAATATACAGCCTTAGATGAGTGTGTGTGTGTGTGGTGTGTGTGTGTGTGTGTGTACTTGTTTGTGTGGTGTCCCCGGTACTGTGTGTAGGGGAAATGTCTACCTACAAGAAATCACGCGGAGAGAAATATGACGAAAATGGAAATGGAAATAAAGGAAATATAAACAGTGATAAATAACATGTGAACTGGTCATACAAATGGAAATGAGAGAGAGAGAGAGAGAGAGAGAGAGAGAGAGAGAGAGAGAGAGAGAAACTTAAGTAAAAAAGTGAGAAAGGGAAAAAAGGGGGGTGGGGGAGGGGAGGTGTAGAGGGTTAGGTTAGGTTAGAGGTAATACACCGCCCCCCGACACCCACCCAATCCTCCCCTTGTACAAGTCCATCAGGCGGATTTGGTGGCCAAGGATCGATCCGGTAAGAGTCATTGGTCTTATCCGAACGTTAATTATATGCGAACTGCGACTCCCCCTTTACCCCGCCCCGCCCCTAACCCTACCCCGTCCCCTACCCTGCTCCGTCCCCTACACTACCCCGTCCCCTACACCACCCCGTCCCCTACCCCGCCCTGCATCACCCTCGTCCCCGCTGCTCGCCAGAAGTGAAGAAGGGAGACCCCAGAAATGACGATGGAGAGGAGGAGATGTCGAGATAAAATTAATGCTCAGGAGACTTTGCCTTGCTCGCCGCCCCGCCACCGCCTCGCCGCCGCCCAGTTATTTATGGTAATTCAGTTAGACGTAGCAGGGGAAAATTAGCCCCCCCTCCAAAAAAAATGACCGTGTGTATGTGGGAGCGACCGAGAGTCTCCCTTTAACTCATGTTATTTATGGTAATTCTAACAGACATGAGGAACAGGAACGCCATTATGGATATGAGTATTATTGTAGGGGACATAAAGTGGGATAAAAAGTAGCTGACAACTCATTCACCTCTCACGGAAATACTACTGTGCAACCTCTAGGGCCAAGTGCGGGGGCTTCACCTCAGTATCTCAAGGCTTTGCTGTTACCTCCACGCTTTAGCTGTACCTCCAGGAACAAATCAAGGCTTCATTATTATTATCTCCAGGCTTTAGCTGTACCTCCAGGAACAAATCAAGGCTTCATCACTACTCCCTCCAGGAACAAATCATGGCTTCATTACTATTACCTCCAGGCTTTAGCTGTACCTCCAGGAACAAATCAAGGCTTCATTACTATTATCTCCAGGCTTTAGCTGTACCTCCAGGAACAAATCAAGGTTTCATCACTACTACCTCCAGGAACAAATCAAGGCTTCATTACTATTATGTCCAGGCTTTAGCTGTACCTCCAGGAACAGGATGTAAGATATAGACCAACCCTTTGTGGCGTCCAGTGTGTCTCGTTAGGAAACAGAGCCAGCACGAACTTTCAAGAGCTCGTACTGGCATTCCCCTTCGCCAGACGCACAGGGATCCGCTTCTTATCTGATCTGCTCTGCTGTGTGTGTGTGTGCCCTCCTGACTACCCGGGAGATGTAGCTTAATCACCTGCTGATTAGCCAGTCCAGTATTAATAGGGGCTTCGACGACCCATGAAGCAGTCAATAACGTGAGGCGCTTCCGAGGGGCTGTCTCCACCTTTCAGTCACTCACCTGTGGCGTCCCCCAAGGCACCAAGATGGGACCACTCTGCTTCCTTATGCTCATCAATGATGCCCTAAGAGAAACCCTGCTCGCTGGAAATATGTCGACGACTCCACCATTGGGATCAGCGTCAACAATTCTGCTCCCAACTATACCGCCCTTCAGGATTTATTGAACAGTCTCCAAAACTGGGCTACCAACAACCATGTCACCATCAACCATACCAAGACCATGGTTATGCACATCAACCTCTCCTCCGACATTGTCCCACCTCCTTCCATTACTCTAGGTCCGAACACACTCCAGGTCGTAGATTCCACGAAGCTCCTCGGCGTCACCATAGACAACAAACTAAATTGGAAACCACACGTCAATGAAGTTGTCAAATCCTCCAGTTTCCGTCTCCACCTCCTCCGCCGACTCAAGTCCCTCGGAGTTCCTGCACACGAGCTCCTCAGTGTTTACACAACATTCATACTTCCCAAGCTCACCTATGCCTCCCCCACCTGGTCTTCCTCCCTAAATGCCACACAACGTAAACACCTAGAAAAAGTGCAAAAGAGGGCATGCAAGATTATTCTCTCCTCCTCCTACTCCACATATCAAGAAGCGCTCAACACACTGACCCTTTCGACTCTCACTGACCATCACCACGACCTCATCTGCAAATTTGGTAAGAAGCTTCTACACCATCCCCGACACCGGCTCCTACTACCACCCGAGGTCCCTTGTCCGAGAATTGCTGTTCGACACCACAACCGCATCCAGCCCATACGTGCACGAACTGATCGCTATAAGAACAGCCCAGTCCCAACCATTGTAAAAATTATCAATAACTTGTAATACTGTAACACTGTCACTATGTTGAATTGAACTGTAGTTTGAGCTTTTCCCCATCTAAGTTATTATATGTCTTATTTGTGTCACTTATGTTACTTGTATATTATTTGTAATTCGTAACCCACTCCCCAAATATGTAACTGTATATTTTCAGCCTTCTGGCTGCCAAGCTCTTTCAATAAACCGTTAATTATTATTATTATTATTATTACACACACACACATTGTAGAACCTGTAGTGTGTATGTGTCATTTCCTATATCAGATCATTACCCACGTTGTAGGTAATGGCTGATTATTACCACCACCACGAGATGGCCCACACCACCACAACAACATGGCCCACACCACCACAACAACATGGCTCACACTACCACAACAACACATGGCCCACATCACCACCACCACAACATCATGGCCCACACCACCACCTCAACATGGCCCACACCACCACAACAACATGGCCCACACCACACCACAACATAGCCCACACCACCACCTCAGCATGGCCCTGACCACAGTATGAGTCCCCCCCCCCCCCCTGCCACCTCCCCGGGGATTACACGTGACCTGGGCTGATTACCTCGTGGGATTTAGCTGATAATCGCTCGATGGTTCTGCCCAGTGACGGATTACCTACAGGGTTTGATCCATAGACTACAGTGTTTGATCCATAGTTGACCCATAGACTACAGTGTTTGATCCATAGTTGATCCATAGACTACAGTGTTTGATCCATAGTTGATCCATAGACTACAGTGTTTGATCCATCGTTGATCCATAGACTGCAGTGTTTGATCCATAGACTACAGTGTTTGATCCATAGACTACAGTGTTTGATCCATCGTTGATCCATAGACTACAGGGTTTGATCCATAGTTGATTCATAGACTATAGTGTTTGATCCATAGTTGATCCATTGACTATAGTGTTTGATCCATAGACTACAGGGTTTGATCCATAGTTGATCCATAGACTACTGTGTTTGATCCATAGTTGATCCATAGACTACAGGGTTTGATCCATAGACTACAGTGTTTGATCCATAGTTGATCCATAGACTACAGTGTTTGATCCATAGACTACAGTGTTTGATCCATAGTTGATACATAGACTACAGGGTTTGATCCATAGACTACAGTGTTTGATCCATAATTGATCCATAGACTACAGGGTTTGATCCATAGACTACAGTGTTTGATCCATAGTTGATTCATAGACTATAGTGTTTGATCCATAGTTGATTCATAGACTACAGTGTTTGATCCATAGTTGATTCATTGACTATAGTGTTTGATCCATTGATCCATAAACTACAGTGTTTGATCCATAGTTGATCCATAGACTACAGTGTTTGATCCATAGTTGATCCATAGACTACAGTGTTTGATCCATAGACTACAGTGTTTGATCTATAGTTGATCCATAGACTACAGTGTTTGATCCATAGTTGATCCATAGACTACAGTGTTTGATCCATAGTTGATCCATAGACTACAGTGTTTGATCCATAGTTGATCCATAGACTACAGTGTTTGATCCATAATTGATATCCATAGACTACAGTGTTTGATCCATAGACTACAGTGTTTGATCTATAGTTGATCCATAGACTACAGTGTTTGATCCATAGACTACAGTGTTTGATCTATAGTTGATCCATAGACTGCAGTGTTTGATCCATAGTTGATCCATAGACTACAGTGTTTGATCTATAGTTGATCCATAGACTACAGTGTTTGATCCATAGACTACAGTGTTTGATCTATAGTTGATCCATAGACTGCAGTGTTTGATCCATAGACTACAGTGTTTGATCCATAGACTACAGTGTTTGATCCATAGACTACAGTGTTTGATCTATAGTTGATCCATAGACTACAGTGTTTGATCTATAGTTGATCCATAGACTACAGTGTTTGATCCATAGACTACAGTGTTTGATCTATAGTTGATCCATAGACTGCAGTGTTTGATCCATAGTTGATCCATAGACTACAGTGTTTGATCTATAGTTGATCCATAGACTACAGTGTTTGATCCATAGACTACAGTGTTTGATCCATAGTTGATCCATAAGCAGCTGGGGTTCACCTAGTTGGCCCACACTCAGCGCCATTTGTGTGTTAATCATTATGAACTTTTCGGGAACTATTTTGCCTGAAGTGTTCCCTGTCAGGCAGCCACGAGTGGAGTGATGAATCGCCCGGCTGAACCATCATTTAAAAGTGTTGAAGATTACGCGCTTAAACCTGATTACCGATATTAATCATTGTGTCTAATTACTGATGGTGCAACTCTATGGTGTTATCCCCCCGGAACTGTGGTGATGGTATTGGTGGTAGCGGTATATTAGAACAAAGTATTTATAAAATCCCATGATGTTTCTAGTGGAAATTACACACACTAAACATCAACACGTACTATCCATATGTTAAACGTAACTGTACTCTACGCCATGAGTACCAATCCCCCCCCCCCTCCACCATGTCCCTCTACCCCTCCCTCACCCCTCCCTCACCCCCTCCCTCACCCCAGGTCGTCTTATGAGACAACTTCTTTCCTGACGCAGCTCATTGCCAACTCACCGCTGCTCTTTTGTTTTTCGTTTCTCGATTTCCGATGCCAGATTTTCAAAGGATTTATTATTATTATTATTATTATTATTATTATTATTATTATTATTATTATTATTATTATTATTATTATTGTTTTCAAGCTTTTAACCAATAAGAAACACGGGTTCTCACATCATTCTTTGTCAATGGTCCACTCATACGGCAGAAATATTCGTGTTTGTGGAGCAAATTTTTCTCTTCCACAACACGACCCAGAATGCCAAAGTTACCCCTGTCGCTAGGTACTGGTGGCCTCCCGAATATCTAAGTTACCCCTGTTGCTCGGTACTGGTGGCCTCCCGAATATCTAAGTTACCCCTGTTGCTCGGTACTGGTGGCCTCCCGAATATCTAAGTTACCCCTGTCGCTAGGTACTGGTGGCCTCCCGAATATCTAAGTTACCCCTGTTGCTCGGTACTGGTGGCCTCCCGAATATCTAAGTTACCCCTGTCGCTAGGTACTGGTGGCCTCCCGAATATCTAAGTTACCCCTGTTGCTAGGTACTGGTGGTCTCCCGAATATCTAAGTTACCCCTGTTGCTAGGTACTGGTGGCCTCCCGAATATCAAAGTTACCCCTGTTGCTAGGTACTGGTGGCCTCCCGAATATCAAAGTTACCCCTGTTGCTAGGTACTGGTGGCCTCCCGAATATCAAAGTTACCCCTGTCGCTCGGTACTGGTGGCCTCCCGAATATCAAAGTTACCCCTGTCGCTCGGTACTGGTGGCCTCCCGAATATCTAAGTTACCCCTGTTGCTCGGTACTGGTGGCCTCCCGAATATCTAAGTTACCTCTGTCGCTAGGTACTGGTGGCCTCCCGAATATCAAAGTTACCCCTGTTGCTAGGTACTGGTGGCCTCCCGAATATCAAAGTTACCCCTGTTGCTAGGTACTGGTGGCCTCCCGAATATCAAAGTTACCCCTGTTGCTAGGTACTGGTGGCCTCCCGAATATCAAAGTTACCCCTGTTGCTAGGTACTGGTGGCCTCCCGAATATCAAAGTTACCCCTGTTGCTAGGTACTGGTGGCCTCCCGAATATCAAAGTTACCCCTGTTGCTAGGTACTGGTGGCCTCCCGAATATCAAAGTTACCCCTGTTGCTAGGTACTGGTGGCCTCCCGAATATCAAAGTTACCCCTGTTGCTAGGTACTGGTGGCCTCCCGAATATCAAAGTTACCCGTCTCGAGGTACTGGTGGCCTCCCGAATATCAAAGTTACCCCTGTTGCTAGGTACTGGTGGCCTCCCGAATATCTAAGTTACCCCTGTTGCTAGGTACTGGTGGCCTCCCGAATATCAAAGTTACCCGTCTCGAGGTACTGGTGGCCTCCCGAATATCAAAGTTACCCGTCTCGAGGTACTGGTGGCCTCCCGAATATCAAAGTTACCCCTGTTGCTAGGTACTGGTGGCCTCCCGAATATCTAAGTTACCCGTCTCGAGGTACTGGTGGCCTCCCGAATATCTAAGTTACCCGTCTCGAGGTACTGGTGGCCTCGTAGTGGACGGAACACACCACAGAAAAACACACTGTACCACCTAACCATGTGTGATGGTAATGATGTGATGGTAATGATGTGATGTGATGGTAATGATGTGATGTGATGGTAATGATGTGATGGTAATGATGTGATGTGATGGTAATGATGTGATGTGTTGGTAAAGATGTGATGTGATGGTAATGATGTGATGTGATGGTAATGATGTGATGTGATGGTAATGATATGATGTGATGGTAATGATGTGATGTGATGGTAATGATGTGATGTGATAGTAATGATGTGATGTGATGGTAATGATGTGATGTGATGGTAATGATGTGATGTGTTGGTAAAGATGTGATGTGATGGTAATGATGTGATGTGATGGTAATGATGTGATGTGTTGGTAATGATGTGATGTGATGGTAATGATGTGATGTGATGGTGATGTTCAAACTGGTCTCAGGCTGTTTCAACGTGGTATATTTTTTATTGTTTTTTGTTGTGTGTAGGGACCTTTGTTCCCTCCCCACCACACATTTGTACCCTCCCCACCGCACCTTTGTTCCCTCCCCACCACACATTTGTACCCTCCCCACCGCACCTTTGTACCCTCCCCACCGCACCTTTGTACCCTCCCCACCGCACCTTTGTACCCTCCCCACCGTACCTTTGTACCCTCCCCGCCGCACCTTTGCACCCTCCCCACCGCACCTTTGTACCCTCCCCACCATACATTTGTACCCTCCCCACCGCACCTTTGTACCCTCCCCACCGCACCTTTGTTCCCTCCCCACCGCACGTTTGTACCCTCCCCACCGCACATTTGTACCCTCCCCACCGTACCTTTGTACCCTCCCCACCGTACCTTTGTACCCTCCCCACCGCACATTTGTACCCTCCCCACCGCACCTTTGTACCCTCCCCACCGCACCTTTGTACCCTCCCCACCGCACCTTTGTTCCCTCCCCACCACACATTTGTACCCTCCCCACCGCACATTTGTACCCTCCCCACCGCACCTTTGTACCCTCCCCACCGCACCTTTGTACCCTCCCCACCATACATTTGTACCCTCCCCACCGCACCTTTGTACCCTCCCCACCTCACCTTTGTTCCCTCCCCACCGCACCTTTGTACCCTCCCCACCGCACCTTTGTACCCTCCCCACCGCACCTTTGTACCCTCCCCACCGCACCCTTGTACCCTCCCCACCGCACCTTTGTACCCTCCCCACTGCAAATTTGTACCCTCCCCACCGCACCTTTCTATCCTCCCCACTGCACATTTGTACCCTCCCCACTGCACCTTTGTACCCTCCCCACCGCACCTTTGTACCCTCCCCGCCGCACCTTTGTACCCTCCCCGCCGCACCTTTGTACCCTCCCCGCCGCACCTTTATACCCTCCCCACCGCACCTTTGTACCCTCCGCACCGCACCTTTGTACCCTCCCCACTGCAAATTTGTACCCTCCCCACCGCACCTTTGTATCCTCCCCACTGCACATTTGTACCCTCCCCACCCTACCTTTGTACCCTCCCCACCGCACATTTGTACCCTCCCCACTGCACATTTGTACCCTCCCCACCGCACTTTTGTACCCTCCCCACCGCACCTTTGTACCCTCCCCACCGCACATTTGTACCCTCCCCGCCGCACCTTTGTACCCTCCCCGCCGCACCTTTGTACCCTCCCCACCGCACCTTTGTACCCTCCCCACTGCAAATTTGTACCCTCCCCACCGCACCTTTGTATCCTCCCCACTGCACATTTGTACCCTCCCCACCCTACCTTTGTACCCTCCCCACCGCACATTTGTACCCTCCCCACTGCACCTTTGTACCCTCCCCACCGCACTTTTGTACCCTCCCCACCGCACCTTTGTACCCTCCCCACCGCACATTTGTACCCTCCCCGCCGCACCTTTGTACCCTCCCCGCCGCACCTTTGTAACCTCCCCGCCGCACCTTTGTACCCTCCCCACCGCACATTTGCACCCTCCCCACCGCACATTTGTACCCTCCCCACCGCACCTTTGTATCCTCCCCGCCGCACCTTTGCACCCTCCCCGCCGCACCTTTGCACCAACCCCCCCCCCCCTCCCCCGGACTAGCGTGGGCCCGGGGAGGGAGAGTTTGGATGCATCACCACGAGTAAATTGAACCTTTGGCTGGCGTCCAAATGTCGACACTCAGGTTCTTGAAATTCTTCGGCCACGTCGATGCTGTACGTCTTGGATAATGTTTGGGGAGGGTCGTGGGGGGCGCGTGGGGGGCGCGGGTGGGTCATTTGGGGGCGCGGGTGGGTCAAAAGAGTCGTGGGTGGGGTTAAAGTGGATACAGGAGGGTCGTAATGGGGTGTAGGGTGGGTTAAAAGAGTCGTGGGTGGGTTAAAAGAGTCGTGGGTGCAAGTGGGTCATCTAGAGGGGTGTAGATGGTTAATGGCAGGGGCGGAGGTGGGTAATATGGGTGAGAGTGGGTTATGTGGTCGTGGATGGGTTATTTAAGGGCGCATGTTAGAGAGTGTCAAGTGGTCGTGAGATGGGCCTAAGGGTCATGGAGGGGTAGGAGGGTCGTAGGGGGGGTACAAGATAGGGTCGTAGGGAAGTAGAAGGATGGGCAAAAGGTCGTGGGGGGCAGGAGGGGAGGGGGGGTAAGTTCTCTAAGACTGACATGGGGAGTGAGGGGGTGTGGGTGAAGGGCGGAAAGGCCAGGGAGGGGTAAAGGGGAAAACGGAAAGGGAGGAGAGATCTAGAAGAGAGAGGCTGAGGCGTGGGAGGGGGGGGGGTAGGTTAGCGGAAAGGGAGGGGGTGATGGGGAGAAGGTAGGTAGCGTAAGGAAGGCGGAAAGGCGGGAGGGGGTGGGGGGGGGGAGACGGAAAGGGGGGAGGGGTAGTCTGTAAGGAGGTATAGACAGCTGGAGAAAGGCGAGGCTGAGGGTGAGGGATGGAGGGAGGGAACGAGAGGGATGGAGGGAGGGAGGGAGAGGGATGGAGGGAGGGAACGTGAGGGATGGAGGGAGGGAAGGAGAGGGATGGAGGGAGGGAAGGAGAGGGATGGAGGGAGGGAAGGACAGGGATGGAGGGAGGGAAGGAGAGGGATGGAAAGAAGGAAGAAGAAAAGGTGAATTTGACGAGTCGAAAGATGGGAGGTGAGGAAGAGTAGGTGAAGGATGGAGAGGGTCGAGGGAGGAGTTCAGGGAGAGAAGAGAGGAAACACACACATAATAATAAACAAAACAAAGAAGAGAGGAAGAGGAAGAAACAGTGGGAAGAAAAAGACGTAAGAAAGAAAGAGGGGATAGGGACAAATGGAGAGGAGAAAAAGAAAAAAGGAAGAATATCAGAAAAGAGATAATTGAGAAGGTATGGAGGAAGGGAGTGGGAGAGTGAGGTAAATATGAAAAGCGTGAGGGAGAGGGAGGGAGATAGGGAGAGAGAGAGAGAGATAGGGAGGGAGAAAGAGAGAGACATAGGGAGGGAGTGGAGAAAGAAGCCATAAATCGGAGGTCTGGTTCAACCCTTCTGCCTGATGCGGCAAATGTGCAGAAAAAAACTGAGGAATAAATGGTATGGAGTGTGGGCAGGGAGGAAGATGGGGGGGGGGGCAGGGAGGAAGATGGGGGGGCAGGGAGGAAGATGGGGGGCAGGGAGGAAGATGGGGGCGGCAGGGAGGAAGATGGGGGGCAGGGAGGAAGATAGGGGGCAGGGAGGAAGATGGGGGGGCAGGGAGGAAGATGGGGGGGCAGGGAGGAAGATGGGGGGCAGGGAGGAAGATGGTGGTAGAGGGAGGAACAGAGAGACAGAGAGGGAGAGACAGAGAGGGAGAGATCAACTTAGTGCTGTGCTAGACGAACGTATCACCTTCCCGTGTGTGTGTGTGTGTGGCGAAGAATTTAACTTAGATAAAAGAAGAGTTAGAATGAAAGTGGGAGGAGGAGAAGGAGGAGGAGAAGACGCGTTAAAGAGGGGGTTGAAGGGAAGGAGGTAAGGAGGAGGGGGGGGTGAGGTGAGGTGAGGGGGAGGGAGTAGCCACCGTTAGAGGAAGTGAGAACAATTTACAGGATACAGAACGTTTAGAACCAGAGCAGCGGCGGGCGAGGCAAGGGGTAGTGAGGCAAGGGAGAGTGAGGCGAGGGATAGTGAGGCAAGGGGTAGTGAGGCGAGGGGTAGTGAGGCGAGGGGTAGTGAGGCAAGGGGTAGTGAGGCGAGGGGTAGTGAGGCGAGGGATAGTGAGGCAAGATGTTAGTGAGGCGAGGGGTAGTGAGGCAAGGGGTAGTGAGGCAAGGGGTAGTGAGGCGAGGGGTAGTGAGGTGAGGGATAGTGAGGCAAGATGTTAGTGAGGCGAGGGGTAGTGAGGCGAGGGGTAGTGAGGCGAGGGATAGTGAGGCAAGATGTTAGTGAGGCGAGGGGTAGTGAGGCAAGGGGTAGTGAGGCGAGGGGTAGTGAGGCAAGGGGTAGTGAGGCGAGGGATAGTGAGGCAAGATGTTAGTGAGGCGAGGGGTAGTGAGGCAAGGGGTAGTGAGGCGAGGGGTAGTGAGGCGAGGGATAGTGAGGCAAGATGTTAGTGAGGCGAGGGGTAGTGAGGCAAGGGGTAGTGAGGCAAGGGGTAGTGAGGCGAGGGGTAGTGAGGCGAGGGATAGTGAGGCAAGATGTTAGTGAGGCGAGGGGTAGTGAGGCAAGGGGTAGTGAGGCGAGGGGTAGTGAGGCGAGGGATAGTGAGGCAAGATGTTAGTGAGGCGAGGGGTAGTGAGGCAAGGGGTAGTGAGGCAAGGGGTAGTGAGGCGAGGGGTAGTGAGGCGAGGGATAGTGAGGCAAGATGTTAGTGAGGCGAGGGGTAGTGAGGCGAGGGGTAGTGAGGCGAGGGATAGTGAGGCAAGATGTTAGTGAGGCGAGGGGTAGTGAGGCAAGGGGTAGTGAGGCGAGGGATAGTGAGGCAAGATGTTAGTGAGGCAAGGGGTAGTGAGGCAAGGGGTAGTGAGGCGAGGGGTAGTGAGGCAAGGGATAGTGAGGCAAGGGGTAGTGAGGCGAGGGATAGTGAGGCAAGATGTTAGTGAGGCGAGGGGTAGTGAGGCAAGGGATAGTGAGGCAAGATGTTAGTGAGGCAAGGCATTGTGAGGCAAGGGATAGTGAGGCAAGGGTAGTGAGGCGAGGGATAGTGAGGCAAGATGTTAGTGAGGCAAGGTGTAGTGAGCCAAGGTGTAGTGATGCGAGGGGTAGTGAGGCAAGGGGTTACAGTGAGGCAAGGGGTTACAGTGAGGCAAGAGGTTACATTGAAGCAAGGGGTTATAGTGAGGCAAGGGGTTACAGTGAGGCAAGGGGTTGCAGTGAGGCAAGAGGTTACAGTGAAGCAAGGGGTTACAGTGAGGCAAGAGGTTACAGTGAGGCAAGGGGTAGTGGGCGAGGCAGAAAAACAGTTGGATATTGAAATAAAAAATGTATGGTTGTGGGTCGTCAGTATTTAGCTGCTGCCATGAGGGGCGGGGAGATGCTGGAAGGGCGGGGAGGTGCTAGAGAGGGGGATGAGAGGCGGGGAGGTGGTAGAGAGGGGGGATGAGAGGCTGGGAGGTGCTAGAGAGGGGGGGATGAGAGGCGGGGAGGTGCTAGAGAGCGGGAGGTGGTGCCATGAGGGGCGTGGAGGTGCTAGAGAGGGGGGAGGTGGTGCCATGAGGGGCGTGGAGGTGCTAGAGAGGGGGGAGGTGCTGCCATGAGGGGCGTGGAGGTGCTGGATGGGTCGGGGAGGTGCTGTCATGAGAGGCGGGGAGGTGCTGGAGGGTCGGGAACGCAGGTGGCATAAGCAGAGACTGGTATCTGTGTGTTGTGCCGGCAGGAGGAAGGAGAGAGGAGGAGGAGGAGGAGGAGGAAGGAAATAGGAGGAGGTGGAGAAGAGGTAATAATAATGTGAGGGAGGGAGGAAGAGTGGGAGGGGTAGGTGAATTAAAGAGGGAGGGAGGGAGGGAGGGAGGGGTGGCGTATTAAGGAGGAGAGAAGAGTGGGAAGGAGGGAGGGAGGGGGGGAGGGTGTGTGTGAGAGAGGGAGAGAGAGAGAGAGAGAGGAGATAGAAGGAAGGGAGAGGTGTATGAGGGAGGGAGGGAAAGAAGGACATGTATGCAGGAATATTCAGCAGGATGACAAAGGAGAAGGAGTCACAACCCCTCAGTACGAACCAGTGAATGGGCCGGTCGACGGTGGTAGCGGAATTTACTGATATTTGAAGATAAGATACGACTTGAATAGGTATATCTAGGGCGGAAGTCGACGGGATTTAGGGAGGATCAGATACTGTGTGTGTGAGAGAGAGAGAGAGAGAGAGAGAGAGAGAGAGAGAGAGAGAGAGAGAGAGAGTGTCATTATCGTAGTTATGATTCAACATTGATACTCATACCTCTATCATCATAAATACTCATACGTGTGTGTGTGTGTGTGTGTGTGGCACTTCCTGAGTACCTACCATTGCCAGTTAGGTTGAGGGTGTCACTCTAACGCTGCCCTGACATCATTTGGCAGTTCCCACTTATAGTCGGACTTAGAATGTCCTGATTGGTCAACACACACACACACACAACAAACACACACTCACACCACACACACAGACATCTCTCTCTCTCTCTCTCTCTCGATAATTGGAAGCGACCTCAGATATCTAGTTAGACGCGGTGTGTCGCTTCGTACCCAGCTGTGTGTGTGTGTGTGTGTGTGTGTGTGTGTGTGTGTGTGTGTCATTTAAATTATTTCTAATTTGGGAGAAATCACCATTGTTTTTGTTGTTATCATTGACTTCTTCTTCGTCTTCGTCAATAAACATGAGAGACGATGTACCTTCCTGAGGGACTCCTACAGAGGTGATCAAGTGTAGAGACAGAGAGAGTTCTTACAGGGAAACAAATCCTCCAGCTCACAACGACTCATTCAGAAGCTTCCTCGAGTAGCTGGTGACGTCACTCGAGGTATTCTCAGGAAAAGAACTGTGGGGGGGGGGGTTATCCTGGGGTAACTGTGGGGGGAGGGTTATCCTGGGGTAACTGTGGGGGGAGGGTTATCCTGGGGTAACTGTGGGGGGAGGGTTATCCTGGGGTAACTGTGGGGGGAGGGTTATCCTGGGGTAACTGTGGGGGGAGGGTTATCCTGGGGTAACTGTGGGGGGAGGGTGATGTTATCCTGAACCTCTGATGACGTCACAACAAGCTCACTGCTTATTTTCTTTAGATGAATATTTTAGGTAAATATTTTAATTTTCTTTGACATTTTCTAGAACAATAGAAAACGGGATTTAAGTTGACCTCTTTAAGATTAGGCTGGGAATTGTTAATTGAGTGAGTGTTTGTAAAATGTCGTAAGGAGGTGTTAGAGATGTGTAAGGAGGTGTTAAAAGTGAGTCACAGGTGAAGTGGTGTGAGTCGCCGCGTTAATGACAGGTGAAAATATTTAGCCACACCTGGTCACAACTCCAGGCAGCCTACTAACCCAGGGTGGTGGTTGCCTTTGTCCACAACACAAAGAGTAAGGACCCACACACACATGACATACGCTCCTCTATGAATAAATTAAGTAAAAAAAAACAGTTTTATTAATGATTGGAATACTGATTATTGAATGTTTAGTGGTTTCAGCCAGACCCCCCTTCCTCCCCCTGACTATAAAAACGTCATCACGACATTTAAAGTACCACATACTGTACAGGTGAATTAAATATTGACGCGAAAGTTAGTTACGGAACACTGTTTAAAACCGTAAAATACGTAGTTAATTAGTAGTCATGGGATAGTGGTTATAGAAGCGGGATCTGTTACCTGTCAAGTGTGTGTGACAGATAAATGACTGTGAATTATATAAAGGATTACAGTTTATAAATTATTGTATGTTGCGTCATTTATTATTATTATTATTATTATTATTATTATTATTATTATTATTATTATCACCATCATCATCACTATCATACATACATACATACAGTACATACATGCATACATACATACATACATACATACATACATACAGGTGTTAAGGATCGTACCTGGAGACATGATTCACTGTGTTAAATACTTGCTTCCAATATTGTGTTGGCGACATTTCCTCTTTCAGTAGTACGTTGTCATAGATACCTTTGAGAGGGGAGGGGAGAGGAGAGGGTGAGGGGAGAGGAGAGGGTGAGGGGAGGTTAGTTATGTGAGGCTTAAGGTGGGGTGGAGAGGGAAGGGGAGGTTAGTTATATGTATACTCACTTCTCCCCACATACTTAATTACAGGTAACTCATCTGAACTTACCTGACCTCACCTACCTGTAATTACCACAATTAATACACTCATTACTTAGCTACTCTCTGTAAGTATGATCATGATATAGTTATTAGGTGAAATAAACGAGAGGGACACACACACACACACACACACACACACACACACACACACACACACAGGCAATATTTGTCGCCCAGTAACGTAAAAGGATAAGCGTGTGTGTGTGTGTGTGTGTGTGTGTGCTCGTGTGTATGTTGCGTGCGTGTGTGTGTGTGTGTGCGCGCGTGTGTGTGTGTGTATTTGTATTAGATAATCGCTTCTGAAATTATGGGATTGAATTATTTTTTATTGGTTTATTATTGATTTTTTTGTGGTGGTTAAAAATGTTACTACAAACTATGTTAGAGTATGATGCTTAGTATGAGGTTATTGTTGTGGTGATCCGTGTGTGTTGAGGAGTGATGGTCATAATGCTACCTCCTTCATTCTCTCTTTTCTTTTGTCTCCTTCCCTTTATCCTTCCTTCCCTCTCCTTCTCTCGATTAACCTAACCCCCCCCCCTCCATCCTCTCTTCCCATTCCCCTCATCTCCTTCCTTTCCTCTGTCCATCCCTCCATCTATCCCCCCTTCCCTTATCTCCATACCCCCTACACCCCTCTTCCCCCCACACCCTCCTTCCCCCCACACCCTCCTTCCCTCATCACCCCCCCCCCACACCTCCCTCCCCCTCATCTCCCCCCCACACCTCCCTCCCCCACACCTCCTTCCCCCACACCTCCCTCCCTCATCACCCCTCCCCCACACCTCCCTCCCCCTACACCCCCTTCCCCCCACACCTCCTCCCCCCACACCTCCCTCCCTCATCACACCTCCCTCCCTCATCACACCTCCCCCACACCTCCCTCCCCCTACACCTCTCTCCCCCTACACCCCCTTCCCCCCACACCTCCCTCCCCCTCATCTCCCCCCTCATCACCCTCCCTCCCCCTCATCTCCCCCCCTCATCACCCTCCCTCCCCCACACCTCCCTCCCCCACACCTCCCCCCCCCCCGTCACTCTCTCCTCACTGTTTTGCATCCCAACTTCTCTGATGATCTTTTTGTGTTACGTCCGTCAGTTAACCAATCTGCACCTCCAGACTCTGAGTAACAGTGGAGTATTACTGTCCACTCCCTAGTGAGGGTGGTCATCATAGGTGCCCACTCCACTCTCGCCCTTAAACTCCCACTCACATACGGGTTCATCTCCCTTGTTCCTCCTCCAGTCACCATCAACTGGAGGAGTATGCAAAAATAGCCCTATCAGGTAATGTTCATAAAGATGGTTTTGAGTGGATTTGGAGGTAGGATTTGAAGCCCCTGTAGCAGTGAGGGAAGAGACGGCGCCGTTTTCTGGCCATGGCCGTCGACCGAATCGCTTTAGCCAGAACGTTTCTTTAAATTGACACCTTGACAACTAGCTATTAGGCCGATGTTGATTTTCATTTGCATGAGCCTTTCTGACCACCGGCTTATTGTATAGTTGGTCCTGTGGTGTGTGATGGATGAAGACACTGTATGATATAGACACTGTAGGTTAAAGACACTGTAGGATAAAGACACTGTAGGATATAGACACTGTAGGATAAAGACACTGTAGGATATAGACACTGTAGGATAAAGACACTGTAGGATATAGACACTGTAGGATATAGACACTGTAGGATATAGACACTGTAGGATAAAGACACTGTAGGATATAGACACTGTAGGATAAAGACACTGTAGGTTAAAGACACTGTAGGATATAGACACTGTAGGATAAAGACACTGTAGGATATAGACACTGTAGGATATAGACACTGTAGGATATAGACACTGTAGGATAAAGACACTGTAGGATATAGACACTGTAGGATATAGACACTGTAGGATAAAGACACTGTAGGATATAGACACTGTAGGATAAAGACACTGTAGGTTAAAGACACTGTAGGATAAAGACACTGTAGGATATAGACACTGTAGGATAAAGACACTGTAGGTTAAAGACACTGTAGGATAAAGACACTGTAGGATATAGACACTGTAGGATAAAGACACTGTAGGATAAAGACACTGTAGGATATAGACACTGTAGGATAAAGACACTTTAGGATATAGACACTGTAGGATAAAGACACTGTAGGATATAGACACTGTAGGATAAAGACACTGTAGGTTAAAGACACTGTAGGATATAGACACTGTAGGATAAAGACACTGTTGGATATAGACACTGTAGGTTAAAGACACTGTAGGTTAAAGACACTGTAGGATATAGACACTGTAGGTTAAAGACACTGTAGGATAAAGAATGTAGGATATAGACACTTTAGGTTAAAGACACTGTAGGATATAGACACTGTAGGTTAAAGACACTGTAGGATATAGACACTGTAGGTTAAAGACACTGTAGGATAAAGAATGTAGGATATAGACACTGTAGGTTAAAGACACTGTAGGATAAAGACACTGTAGGATAAAGACACTGTAGGATATAGACACTGTAGGTTAGTAGGTTAAAGACACTGTAGGATATAGACACTGTAGGATAAAGACACTGTAGGATAAAGACACTGTAGGATATAGACACTGTAGGATAAAGACACTGTAGGATATAGACACTGTAGGATATAGACACTGTAGGATATAGACACTGTAGGATAAAGACACTGTAGGATAAAGACACTGTAGGATATAGACACTGTAGGTTAAAGACACTGTAGGATATAGACACTGTAGGATAAAGACACTGTAGGTTAAAGACACTGTAGGATATAGACACTGTAGGTTAAAGACACTGTTGGATAAAGACACTGTAGGATAAAGACACTGTAGGTTAAAGACACTGTTGGATAAAGACACTGTAGGATATAGTGCACTTCACAGCTAGTATATGATGCGTATGTAACAGGCGAGGAATATTGTGCAGATGAGGCGGCCGACACACACACACACACACACGGCGGATGCTACGATGGCCTGCGTGAGGGGAGAGGAGGGCGCGAGGTGTTGATGGGAGGGAGGGGAAGGGAGACCAGAGGATAACGCCGTCAGGAAGGTCTTGAAGGGGACTAGTGAAGAGGGTGAGAATGGTGAGCGTTAGATGGGGTCACACCACACGTCACGTGTAACACAGCTGGGGTCACACGTCACATGTAACTCACATCTGGGGTCACACTTCTCATATAACACAGCTGGGGTCACACGTCACATGTAACACACAGCTGGGGTCACACGTCACATATAACACAGCTGGGGTCACACGTCACATGTAACACAGCTGGGGTCACACGTCACATGTAACACAGCTGGGGTCACACGTCACATGTAACACAGCTGGGGTCACACGTCACATATAACACAGCTGGGGTCACACGTCACATGTAACACAGCTGGGGGTCACACGTCACAAGTAACACAGCTGGGGTCACACGTCACATGTAACACAGCTGGGGGTCACACGTCACAAGTAACACAGCTGGGGTCACACGTCACATGTAACACAGCTGGTGTCACATGTCACATGTAACACAGCTGGGGTCACACGTCACATGTAGCACAGCTGGAGTCACACGTCACATATAACACAGCTGGGGTCACACGTCACATGTAACACAGCTGGGGTCACACGTCACATGTAACACAGCTGGGGTCACATGTCACATGTAACACAGCTGGGGTCACACGTCACATGTAACACAGCTGGGGTCACACGTCACATGTAAAACAGCTGGGGGTCACACGTCACAAGTAACACAGCTGGGGTCACACGTCACATGTAACACAGCTGGTGTCACACGTCACATGTAACACAACTGGGGGTCACACGTCACATGTAACACACAGCTGGGGTCACACGTCACATGTAGCACACAGCTGGGGTCACACGTCACATGTAACACAGCTGGGGGTCACACGTCACATGTAACACACAGCTGGGGTCACACGTCACATGTAACACAGCTGGTGTCACACGTCACATGTAACACAGCTGGTGTCACACGTCACATGTAACACAAATGGGGGTCACACGTCACATGTAACACCCAGCTGGGGTCACACGTCACATGTAACACAGCTGGGGTCATATGTCACATGTAACACAGCTGGGGGTCACACGTCACATGTAACACCCAGCTGGGGTCACACGTCACATGTAACACAGCTGGGGGTCACACGTCACATGTAACACCCAGCTGGGGTCACACGTCACATGTAGCACCCAGCTGGGGTCACACGTCACATGTAACACAGCTGGGGTCACACGTCACATGTAACACATCTGAGGTCATACCTCACATGTAACACAGCTGGGGTCACACGTCACATGTAACACATCTGAGGTCACACCTCACATGTAACACAGCTGGGGGTCACACGTCACATGTAACACACAGCTGGGGTCACACGTCACATGTAACACAGCTGGTGTCACACGTCACATGTAACACAGCTGGTGTCACACGTCACATGTAACACAAATGGGGGTCACACGTCACATGTAACACCCAGCTGGGGTCACACGTCACATGTAACACAGCTGGGGTCATATGTCACATGTAACACAGCTGGGGGTCACACGTCACATGTAACACCCAGCTGGGGTCACACGTCACATGTAACACAGCTGGGGGTCACACGTCACATGTAACACCCAGCTGGGGTCACACGTCACATGTAGCACCCAGCTGGGGTCACACGTCACATGTAACACAGCTGGGGTCACACGTCACATGTAACACATCTGAGGTCATACCTCACATGTAACACAGCTGGGGTCACACGTCACATGTAACACATCTGAGGTCACACCTCACATGTAACACAGCTGGGGTCACACGTCGCATGTAACACACAGCTGGGGTCACACGTCGCATGTAACAGACAGCTGGGGTCACACGTCGGATGTAACACACAGCTGGGGTCACACGGCGCATGTAACACACAGCTGGGGTCACACGTCGCATGTAGCAGACAGCTGGGGTCACACGTCACATGTAACACACAGCTGGGGTCACACGTCGCATGTAACAGACAGCTGGGGTCACACGTCGCATGTAACACACAGCTGGGGTCACACGTCGCATGTAGCACACAGCTGGGGTCGCACGTCGCATGTAACAGACAGCTGGGGTCACACGTCACATGTAACACACAGCTGGGGTCACACGTCACATGTAACACACAGCTGGGGTCACACGTCACATGTAACACACAGCTGGGGTCACACGTCGTATGTAGCACACAGCTGGGGTCACACGTCGCATGTAACACAGCTGGGGGTCACACGTCACATGTAACACACAGCTGGGTCACACGTCACATGTAACACACAGCTGGGTCACACGTCACATGTAACAGACAGCTGGGTCACACGTCACATATAACACACAGCTGGGTCACACGTCACATATAACACACAGCTGGGGGTCACACGTCACATGTAACACAGCTGGGGTCACACGTCACATGTAACACACAGCTGGGTCACACGTCACATATAACACACAGCTGGGTCACACGTCACATATAACACACAGCTGGGGGTCACACGTCACATGTAACACAGCTGGGGTCACACGTCACATATAACACACAGCTGGGGGTCACACGTCACATGTAACACAGCTGGGGTCACACGTCACATATAACACACAGCTGGGGGTCACACGTCACATGTAACACAGCTGGGGTCACACGTCACATGTAACACACAGCTGGGTCACACGTCACATATAACACACAGCTGGGTCACACGTCACATATAACACACAGCTGGGGTCACACGTCACATATAACACAGCTGGGTCACACGTCACATGTAACACACAGCTGGGTCACACGTCACATGTAACACACAGCTGGGTCACACGTCACATATAACACACAGCTGGGTCACACGTCACATGTAACACACAGCTGGGTCACACGTCACATGTAACACACAGCTGGGTCACACGTCACATATAACACACAGCTGGGTCACACGTCACATGTAACACACAGCTGGGTCACACGTCACATATAACACACTACTAGACGTGCTTGTGAAACTTGGCTACCAGTCTCCCAAGACACTTGAGTAAGAGAGAGAGAGAGTGTGTGTGTGGGGGGGGAGTGGTGTGTGACAAGCAGGGCCAGCAGATCAATCCCTGGGGCCAGACAGGTGAGCGTGTGAACCATTGTCCCCGCCCCGCCCCAACCTGACCTGACCCAACCCGACCTGACCCGCCCACCCCGCCCACTTACCTCTTGTCTGCTGAACTCTTGACTCCCTCCTCGTGTCCCCTCCTCTCTCCCGACCCTCATCTCCTCCCTTCCATTTTCCCCTACCCTGTGGTTTGACCCTTCCCCATCCCTCTCTCTTCTATGTATGTCGTAGTGACCGCCCCTCCTCGCCCTCCACCTCTCCCCGCCCCTCCTCGCCTCCACCGCTACCTCCTCCCTCCGCCCACCCTCCACTCCTTCCCCCGTCCACCCTGCACTCCTTCCCCCGCCCAGCCTCCTCCCCTCCCTTTCCTCGCCCTCCACCCCTCTCCCCGCCCATCCTCCTCCCCCCGCCCCGCCCCACACTCATAAACATTCCCAGGACATGCATGCGAGTTTCGTAACTGGGTAATTTTCGAGTAGGTCGGCCGGACATCTTAGGGAGAAATTGGGACATGTGGGGAAAAATTGTGCCCTGTGCAGTGTCCCTCTGTCAGGCTTGGACCTCAAAAACGATTGCCAGGAATGTGAAAAATGGCGACCGTTGTGGAGCGTGCGAAGCCTTGCATAAGTATACCAGTTTTGTTATGTCCTTGTGGTAACTTGTGAAAGTATTGGATATATATTGAGGCTGTTCCGACCCTCGCCTTAGATAACTGCCCGATCTTTTACCCTGGGATTTATCCTAAGTGCCCCTGCGGAAGGATTAATGTAATTGTTACTGTCCAGTTTTGAAATCGAAGTCCAAAATCCACAGATGGGGACAGTGTGGGAGTCATCGGGATTTTGGTCACACGAGGCCATTCCAACCGCCCATCTAATTCAACTCAGACTCCAAGCGGCGTATCCCACAGCGGATCAGCAGGCAGTTGTGGAGCTACTGTCCCCGTGGCTTAATGACCAAAATCGTTTGACATTATCTCACCTGGATGGGACCCCTATATGTAAGTGGCCAAAGAAAAGTTAAATATGGAAATTACAAGGAAACTTGGCCAAACTTAGAGGAAACTTAAACGATGAGAGACGGTGACCCGACCACGCTTTAACTTTTCCTCGGACTCCCACCTCAACTTTTCCATCAGATTTCACCAGATTTCACCTCCTCTCCAAATCTGTGGCTTATGTATGCACGGACCTTCCGCAGGTGCTCACAAAAATCGGACGAGTTTTTAGTAGTTGTGGGTTCCTGGGGCGTCGGTCGCTGCGGGAGAGAGGCGTGGCCCACCTCCAATACTTTTATTTTATTACACTGGCACCGCCTACATTATTAAGACGTAAGGCGGGATACTTCCTTTAATGTTTCTTACTTCCTCCACGCCACCGAGCTCAAACAACACGAATTACAGCGGCTATTACTTGCTGCTGCTGGGAATGGCTGTGTTGATGCAGAAGGCGAGAGTTGCTGACAGAAATCATACGTGGCCGTGTAGTTTATGTGATGGTTGTGGTGGTGAGGGGCGGCGGGGTGGTGGTGAGGGGCGGCGGGGTGATGGTGAGGGGTTAGCCGTGTACTTTATGTGATGGTTGTGGTGGTGAGGGGCGGCGGGGTGGTGGTGAGGGGCGGCAGGGTGGTGGTGAGGGGCGGCGGGGTGATGGTGAGGGGTGACGGCAGGGAAGGTTAAGGGCGGCAAGAGGTGAGGGGGGATGTTCAGGGGAGGTGATGGGGTGGTGGTGAGGGGCGGAGAGGGGTGATGGTGAGGGGGCGATGGGAGTGGTGCCACAGCCTCACACCGCACCCGCCAACACCCATTATTTTTTCACTTCGACAATTACCCTTGTCTGACTGTCTCCTGCTGCCGCTGTCCTGCTGCTGCTGTCCGTCAACCCTGCTGCTGTCCGTCAACCCTGCTGCTGTCCTGCTATCCGTCACCCGTGCTGCAGCTGTTACTGTTGCTGTCATTATCATCATTATATTTATTATTATCACTATTAATGGTATTTAAGAAAGACATACACTAAGTCAAAACGTTCAGTCAACTTTACTGAACGCTAGAGTGTGAGTGAGCGACTGTCTACCTGAGGATCATATTAATTAAAGGTAGAAGTGGTTGGTCAGGGACTTGATCGGTCAGTGAAAGGACCCTGGACAGACAACCTCTCCCCGTCATAGTCTAACCAATACTGACTCGTATACTCTCTTTCACCAATCATTTAAGGCCTCAGGATATCGTACTAGTGTGTGTGTGAATGTCTGTCCGTATGAATATCAATAACAAATGATAACATGATTAATATAGTGTTATATAATTCATTAGTATTTATTATGTTGATTTAGGTATTTGACTGTGTTTACCCAAGACCGCTATAGTGCTGTGGTTGGGTTAGGTTAGGTTAAGGAGTAACTGGGTGACGGGGTGAAGTGGAGGGAAGGGAAGAGGGACAGAAGGGAAGGGGAGGGAGACAGAAGGATAGTGGAGGGAAGGGGTCAATTATTATACCCCAAATACCTTAATTTTTTTCCATTTTTATTCAACTTTTTTTTTATCTTATGTTTATTTATACTTTTACTTTCATTTATAACTTATTGTATTTTTTACCTTCTTCCTCTTCATTCATATCTTCTCCTACTACTCTTCTTCCTTTCTTTAATCCTCCTCTTCTTTTCCTCCTCCCCCCCCTTCCACCTCCTCCGTTTTCCTTCCCCTCTCCTCCTCCTCCTTACCCTACCCCTCCTCCTCCTCTTCCCCTCTCCTCCTCCGATAACCACTGGAATCCACGTGTCCACTCGGGGATCGGATTGGAATCTATGGCTTTACTCTTTTTGCTAGAAGGTGTAGCAATGGCTGGTTGTGGCCGGGCGAGGCGCTGACGGATGGCGAGGAGAGAGAGAGAGAGGGGGAGAGGGAGGCTGGTGAATGGCGAGGAAAGAGAGAGAGAGAGAGAGAGAGTTGGGGAATGATTAATGGTGACGCGGGGAGAGAGAGAGAGAGAGAGAGGGGGGGGGGGGGTCAGGAAGGGAGGGAGAGAAGACGTAGAGATAAAAAGAAGGGGGGAATGGGGAGAGGCTTTAAAGAAGGAGAGAAGGAAGGAAGGAAGGAAGGAAGGATGGATGGATGGTGGTTAGTAAGGCAGTGGGAAAATAAAGGATGGAGAGACAGAGAGAGAAAGAAGGGAGAGAGAGGAGGAGGAGAGGTGGGGGGGGGGGGTGATGGTGAAGTTTGAAAGGTCATCACAGTAGGGAAGGAGGGAGGGGCTGTGAAGGAAGGCTGTCGGGAGGAAGGAAGGGAGGGAGGGAAGGAAGGTTGACGAGGAGAACAAAAGGAGAATGATGAAGGGAAATATTACTGAGAGAAGAAGAAGATAGTAACGTCATCTTGTAAACAAACACAAACGGAGGTCGGACGAAGTATGTCACTCAGGTAAACGAACGACACTTGACCAAATAGAAAATTATCGAAAAAAAAGGTACCTGGCAATACGTCCCTGAAATACGTCCGTGTGCAGGAAGATGAAAACACTAGACCACCTACCCTCCCTCACCTCTCTTACCTCCCTCACCTCCCTTACCTCCCTCACCTACCTTACCTCCCTTACCTCCCTCACCTCTCTTACCTCCCTCACCTCTCTTACCTCCCTCACCTCCCTCACCTCTCTTACCTCCCTCACCTCCCTTACCTCCCTTACCTCCCTCACCTCCCTCACCTCTCTTACCTCCCTCACCTCCCTCACCTCCCTCACCTACCTTACCTCTCTTACCTCCCTCACCTCCCTTACCTCCCTCACCTCCCTCACCTCCCTCACCTCCCTTACCTCCCTCACCTCCCTTACCTCCCTCACCTCCCTTACCTCCCTCACCTCCCTCACCTCCCTCACCTCTCTTACCTCCCTCACCTCCCTTACCTCCCTCACCTCCCTCACCTCCCTCACCTCCCTCACCTCCCTCACCTCCCTTACCTCCCTTACCTCCCTCACCTCCCTCACCTCCCTTACCTCCCTCACCTCCCTCACCTACCTTACCTCCCTCACCTCCCTCACCTCTCTTACCTCCCTCACCTCCCTCACCTCCCTCACCTACCTCACCTCCCTCACCTCCCTCACCTCCCTCACCTCCCTCACCTACCTCACCTCTCTTACCTCCCTCACCTCCCTCACCTCCCTCACCTCTCTTACCTCCCTCACCTCCCTCACCTCCCTCACCTCCCTCACCTACCTTACCTCTCTTACCTCCCTCACCTCCCTCACCTCCCTCACCTCCCTCACCTACCTTACCTCCCTTACCTCCCTCACCTCCCTTACCTCCCTTACCTCCCTCACCTCCCTCACCTCCCTTACCTCCCTCACCTCCCTTACCTCCCTCACCTCCCTCACCTCCCTCACCTCCCTTACCTCCCTCACCTCCTTACCTCCCTCACCTCCCTCACCTCCCTTACCTCCCTCACCTCCCTCACCTCCCTTACCTCCCTCACCTCCCTTACCTCCCTCACCTACCTTACCTCCCTTACCTCCCTCACCTCCCTTACCTCCCTCACCTCCCTTACCTCCCTCACCTCCCTCACCTCCCTTACCTCCCTCACCTCCCTCACCTCCCTACCTCCCTCACCTCCCTCACCTCCCTCACCTCCCTTACCTCCCTTACCTCCCTCACCTCCCTCACCTCTCTTACCTCCCTTACCTCCCTCACCTCCCTCACCTCCCTCACCTACCTTACCTCCCTCACCTCCCTCACCTCCCTCACCTCCCTCACCTCCCTCTCCTCCCTTACCTCCCTCACCTCCCTCACCTCCCTCACCTCTCTTACCTCCCTCACCTCCCTCACCTCTCTTACCTCCCTCACCTCCCTTACCTCCCTCACCTCCCTCACCTCCCTCACCTCCCTTACCTCCCTCACCTCCCTTACCTCCCTACCTCCCTTACCTCCCTCACCTCCCTTACCTCCCTCACCTCCCTCACCTCCCTTACCTCCCTCACCTCCCTCACCTCCCTCACCTCCCTCACCTCCCTCACCTCCCTCACCTCCCTCACCTCCCTCACCTCCCTCACCTCCCTTACCTCCCTCACCTCCCTTACCTCCCTCACCTCCCTCACCTCCCTTACCTCCCTCTCTGTATTGTTTATGGGATGTCCGCAAGTAGACGAATATAGAAATTAATTATGTGAAAATTAGACGCCCTTAATCTAACCTAACTTAACCTAACCCAACCAAACCTAACCTAACCAAAACTGCACCCCGACTTCCACCCTTATATCTAGAGCCCCAAGTGAAGCACCCCGGCCTCCCACCCATATATCTAGAGCCCCAAGTGAAGCACCCGACCTCCACCCATATATCTAGAGCCCCAAGTGAAGCACCCCGACTTCCACCCATATATCTAGAGCCCCAAGTGAAGCACCCCGGCCTCCCACCCATATATCTAGAGCCCCAAGTGAAGCACCCGACATCCCCCCCATATATCTAGAGCCCCAAGTGAAGCACCCCGGCCTCCACCCATATATCTAGAGCCCCAAGTGAAGCACCCCGGCCTCCACCCATATATCTAGAGCCCCAAGTGAAGCACCCCGGCCTCCCACCCATATATCTAGAGCCCCAAGTGAAGCACCCGACATCCCCCCATATATCTAGAGCCCCAAGTGAAGCACCCCGGCCTCCCACCCATATATCTAGAGCCCCAAGTGAAGCCTCGCCCCTCAGGTCATAAAGCCCAGATCACCGCCTCGGGTCAAGATCAGTAGATAGTTCTTTAATATGGACACCCCGTAGCCTTATCAGATTTTTAGTGCCCATAGAAATTTATTTGGGGGAATGATAATTGACATTTTAGGATGAAGGAGCCCACGAGCCCCCGCTACTTCTCGTGGGCGTGGGCGTGGGTGGGGGGGGGGAGAGGGTCGTTATAGAGGGAGGTAAAAAAAAATAATAATAATAGCTGTCCAAAAACGAGAATCATAAGGTTTTAGTGGATCGCATTTATCGGTGGAGGTTGGTACTGAATCCTGGATCTATTGTCCTAAGAAGTTTGGATTCTTCTGACGAGACGATTTTCTTTCGT